>OZ024874.1:3075000-3525000 GCA_964017185.1 Rugalucina vietnamica | reverse complement strand
GTGGCCAAATGATGTGTCTATCAGGACTGGAGATGCCAGGAATAAGCATTTACAAACCTTCCATTGCGTACTTTAGGGTATATACATGTAATGAAAAGGTTATTGAATGAAAATCGTAAACAATTTGGAACTCGTTCATATGGCTGAGATTCACTCGCAAGCTCGTGCGTCCTCGCAATATGAACTCAATAACCTATTATTATTATTATTATTATTATTATTATTATTATTATTATAACATATTGGGTAATGTTTTGACTCTAAACTTTCGAATGCGTGAGTCAATCATAGAGTCATTGAGCGAGTAAGTAAGTACAAGCAAGAAAGTCTTTCAATTTAAAAGGGTTGCAGAAAGGTTGGTGACACATATACTACCAAGGTACATGTACATGTACCTCAAAGTATAATTACGTGCAATTGGTGAGTCACGGACAAGCCCGGTTTTCCTATTGGATTCACTTCTATCTCATAACAATACGGAACAGTGTCATTAGAATCTCTTCATCCTAGGGTTGATAACCATGCCAATGAACGCATAGTTCCCAAACCTACATGAAAGAGGTATGTAAGTAGAAGCAGGGCACGAATTAGTAACACAATCCGCATCTTGTAAAGCTAGAATGCCCATCTATCCAATAATCCAGGTAATTCTGGTACCGTAGTAACCGGCGTTGTATTTATTTTTTGCCATAAAATTCTTCCTGTGCATTTTTCGGGGGAAAATCTATAAAGAACGATGCAAACGACCCACAATCTTGACTACAAGTCATATCAAAATGCTCGTTTGCTCACATTTTTGTGCGTATTTTGGAAATACGAACAGTTTCTGTAGAAATCGGCCGAATAGGCCTTGGCCGAACCTTGTTTACCAACTTTGAATTGAATGTTTGGAAAAATTATACAAAACAGCTTTTCGTTCAAGCAGAAATAAAAACTCAAGTTAATTCTCCATTAGATGCGCGTTTTACTTCATCGCAAACGTTTATATAACATTGAACAAAACAAAAAATTTATTCGCATTCATCAAATTTTGTAGCGAAAGCACCGTAGTAACCGGTGTTGGGGCCGTTTCACCGGCGTCAATGTTGGACAGGGTGACTTAGTTGTCCGCAAATTGATTTTAGGTGACGGCGCGGTGGCGTAGCGGTAGTACACCATGATGTACAGTGCTGAGCAAAGAGGTCCTGCGTTCTAACAACCAGGAAGCGCTGGCTCCGTCTGGACATGACTAAAAAATTGTTGACTAGGACTTAAAGCCATTACCAAACAAGGAAAATTATTTTACCATTGAATGTTTAAAGAATAAACATGTCTACAGTAATGATAAGAAAAAGACAAAAGAAAAACTTACCCGTATGAATGAACGAACCTTTTCACTTTTCACGAAAACATCCGTTCAGTATCCATGAATGTCCGAGCTCAAATTTTCGTATCACTATTTTGAAAATATATTTGAGTCATTGCACGAGAAAGCAGTCAAAACCACATTATGTGCCATTAGACAAGTGAATATATCAAACAATTTTAGTTTGTCTAGGACTGGTACAACCGATGATTTCACACCTTACAGTCTAAAGGCAGTCATGTCGGATTCCCCTCCGTTTACACCTATTATTTAATTAATTTAAAAAGCTCTTCCACAATATTTTGAGATTTTCATGAGCTGGTCATCATGAAAACATGTCCGTGAAATGTATACCCCCTTGAACCCCACTTTTATATAGAGAAACTGGGGTATGCAGGGGTATGCCTATTTTTCTTATTTTTGCTGCAAAACATAGATTGTGGGTACTCGTTAGAACCGCCTCAGCGAGGCGGTTCTAACGTGTACCCACAATCTATGTTTTGAGCAAAAATAAGAAAAATATCAACTTTTTTCAGCTGAAAATTTTCAATTTTTCAAGCTCAAAAAATCTCTGTATATTGCATGGGCAAGTTTTCGTAATGTAAATATTAATATCTAGAGATTAATTAGTAGGTAAAATGATGGAGGAGTGTGTTAGATTAAATAGTTTGGAATCCATAATCTAATATTATGTAAAATCGGGTGTACTTATTTATGTTATTATATTCTGATCTATGTCCTAAAGAAAAACGCACACACACACACAGACGTACAAAAAAGAAAAAAAAAGTTTGTTGCTGAAGCCAACAAAAATCATTCAGTTATTATTACTGTCTTTTTCTTCTTATTCTTCTTCTTCTTCTTATTTGTCTTTCTTTCTTTCTTTCTTTCTTTCTTTCTTTCTTTCTTTCTTTCTTTTCTTTCTTTCTTTCTTTCTTTCTTTCTTTCTTTCTTTCTTTCTTTCTTTCTGTGCAAGAAAACACACCTGTCATGGCGTATTCCATGTTGACCAGCCTTTATCAAATTTTGTAGTATGACTTTCTGTTTTTCCTTTGAAGTTTTTATAACATTAAATCCAATACAAGTCAATATGAAAAGAGGCGGGCCCACATATTATTACAAAGCAAAGAGGCGGGATGAAAGCCGTACAATAACTTCCTGATATTGGAAGTTACAGTACGGATCTGCCAATTTGTGTTGTGTCATACTACAAGTTAGTTAAAGACCTCGTAGAAAAAATAAGTAAAAACAGCTCGTCTTCGACTCGCTTTATTTTACTTATTTTTCTACTCGGTACTTTAACCCTAACTAAGAAGAGTTGTTTTTACTTACTTTTTCTATGAGGTAATTAACATGTAGTTGTAGTATGACTTTCTGTTTTTCCTTTGAAGTTTTAGTAACATTAAATCCAATACACGTGGATATCAAAGGAGGCGGGCCTACATATTAATACACAAGAAGGAGGCGGAATTAAAACAGTACTGTAACTTCCTGATATTGGAAGTTACAGTACAGATCTGTCAATTTCTATTCTGTCACACTACAAGTTAGTTAAAGACCTCGTAGAAAAAATAAGTAAAAACAGCTCATCTTCGACTCGCTTTATTTTACTTTTTTTTTCTACTCGGTACTTTAACTCTAACTATGACACAACATAATTTGGCAGATCCGTACTGTAGCTTCCTATATCAGGAAGTTAAAGTACGGCTTTAATATCGCCTCCTTGTTTATTATTGATATACGAAGGCCCGCCTCATTTGAGCCGCGACGCGAGAAAACCGGTCTTCGGGGTTTCCGACAAGGTCCGACACAAACCGGCCTGTACAAGCTCAGAAAAGAGCTAGAAGCTTGAAATTTCGGATATAAGAAGAAGAGGAAATGTACTATCCGTGTAGCGAAAACAAAGGCGCTGATCAGCTTCGCGGTTACCGCGAAGCTGATCTGCGGCTTTGTTTTCGCATAGGCAAAAATCCGGTTTTCTCACGATGCGGCTCATTTGATATTCACTTGTATTGGGTTTAATGTTATGAAAACTTCAAAGGAAAAACAGAAAGTCATACTAAAATTTTTACTTACAAAAGGTATTTTCATGCTCGAGTTCGAGAATGATTCATACTGAATGATTATTAGCAGTAGCAGAATAAATCAATGATTTTGGTGATCTTAATTTCAATTTCAGTCTCAACTGAATTGAGCGTAAAACTATGTAGGTTACTATGGTCTCTGACATGGCTTAAACTATTTGATAGGGGCATTAAGCCAAAACTCAACCACCCACTTATCCCACTTCCACATCCTTTGGCCATATTAGAACAGCATACTTTGCAATGACTTTTCGATTCATATATAGGCCTATGTGGCTTTATCTAGGGGAAATATGTACATCACCACGTCTACCGAGAAACAAAAAGTAAGGCGAAAAAAGATGGCGAGAGAAAACCGCAAAGAGTCTCTTTCAGTCAAAATGATACACGTTTGTTAAATGAAAAAGCATTATTCCTCGAATAACTGAGTCACAATTATACAAGGAATTCATTATTCATTCCCCGTAAGAACAATTTTGTGCGTTGATCAGATTACGCTGGTGAGAGCATTCGAAAGAATTGTTGTGAATTGGCTTATGCATATACTTTTTATTATCCCCTTATTATCCATTTGAACTATGCTTGAAATTAGGGTCTTCTTTTTTATGCGTTTTTGCAAGTAGGCTTTGACTGCATACAGTTCAGAATAAGGGAGTAAATGTACGGGGCTTAGATTTCAAATCAGATTTCCATAGTTACATATTAATCCAAGATAGAAATCACAGTTTATGAGATCAAATCTTGAAAAAACAAGCACAAAGGTGAAGAAAATCATTACAAAAACTAGAAAAAGTGCTTTGAGAGGCACGTATACCTCCGGCTGGTGGTCACCCAGTCCTCCTCCCTCCCACAACCACCCAGCACATGTACACCCCTGACATTGAATCCCAAATCCCAAACAAAAGACAAATACTTTATAGAAGTGTGCATTCTAAAGCACTTTGACCACAGACATGAGGGAGTGTAGTTTTTAGAGTGACATATCTTCTTTAGAGCAGTACACAGAGCTGACTTGTGTACTCCATCTAGGAGTTAATCACGGACATTGAGGGTCAGGTCCTCAGTCCTAGATGGAAAATGAAAATAGAATGTCAGTCTAAATAAAAAAAATAGTAGTAATAAAAGTATTGATGTCCTAGATCTTGAACTCAAGCGCCCCCCCCCCCGCGACATGGACCCAACCCCATACCCTATAGGGTACCTATAGTCCAAATATGAATGGCTTCTGATGATTGGCTCATGAGATATACCCCACTAGAGAAACTTTAACCAAAACTTTGATGCAAATTAAAGGTGACCTAGATTTTGAACTCTAGCCCCACCCCCGGGCATGGTCCCTGGGGTCCAAAATCATAGAAACAAAGCCAACCCTATAGGGTACCTATAGTCAAAATATGAATGGTTTCTGATATATAGTTCATGAGATATACACCAATAGAGAAACTTTAACCAAAACTTTGACGCAAATTAAAGGTGACCTAGATTTTGAACTCTAGCCCCACCCCGGGCATGGACCCTGGGGTCCAAACTCATAGAAACAAAGCCAACCCTATAGGGTACCTATAGTCCAAATATGAATGGTTTCTGATATTTAGTTCATGAGATATACACCAGCAGAGAAACTTTAACCAAAACTTTGACGCAAATTAAAGGTGACCTAGATTTTGAACTCTAGCCCCACCCCCGGGCATGGACCCTGGGGTCCAAAATCATACAAACAAAGCTAACCCTATAGGGTACCTATAGTCCAAATATGAATGGTTTCTGATATTTAGTTTATGAGATATACACCAGCAGAGAAACTTTAACCAAAACTTTGATATTTTAACTTCAAACTAACGAACCAACAAACTAACGAACATACGAACGGACGAACGGAAAAGCGAAAACTATATACCCGTCGGCATAAATGCCGGGGGTATAATAATAAAAGTATTGATGTCCTAGATCTTGAACTCAAGCGCCCCCTCCCCCCCCCCCGCAACATGGACCCAACCCTATACCCTATAGGGTACCTATAGTCCAAATATGAATGGCTCCTGATGATTGGCTCATGAGATATACCCCAATAGAGAAACTTTAACCAAAACTTTGACGCAAATTAAAGGTGACCTAGATTTTGAACTCTAGCTCCACCCCCGGGCATGGACCCTGGGGTCCAAAATCATAGAAACAAAGCCAACCCTATAGGGTACCTCTAGTCCAAATATGAATAGTTTCTGATATATAGTTAATGAGATATACACCAATAGAGAAACTTTAACCAAAACTTTGACGCAAATTAAAGGTGACCTAGATTTTGAACTCTAGCCCCACCCCCAGGCATGGACCCTGGGGTCCAAACTCATAGAAACAAAGCCAACCCTATAGGGTACCTATAGTCCAAATATGAATGGTTTCTGATATTTAGTTCATGAGATATACACCAATAGAGAAACTTGTATAATACACCAGCAGAGAAACTTTAACCAAAACTTTGACATTTTAACTGAACTAACGAACCAACGAACTAACGAACATACGAACGGAAAAGCGAAAACTATATACCCGTCGGCATAAATGCCGGGGGTATAATGACGGAATCTGGCGATACTCTTCATCTCGGGCAAATCATAAAGGAGAGCGGAGATTTTGGCATCTTTCAGATTCTCATGCTTTTCTACATGCAATTTGGATTGATAATTTTAAACAGGAGCATGCTGGGTATGCCTTACACTGCGGCAATTCCGGAGTGGTTGGTTGAGTTACAGGTCGGCGGTCGGCCAGAACGAACCCGGAAGTTGGAACTCGTCAAATGTTTGTGAAATAAATGGTACTTCCTGTGCAAGTATCGAGTTTGTTGACGACATGAAAACTGCAGTGAGTGAGGTATGGACTTTGTTGATTAAATTACGACATTTTAATAGCTGTATCTTGAGCACATGCATTGCGTATTTAATTATGAAACTAGTGCTTTATTTCGACTTCAACGTTATATATGAACGTATGTTTTTCAACACCATGACTGCGTCTACCACTATTTAATGTTATCATATTCTAATGATCGAGAAGAAAATAAATTTTCCTTGTTAAGGTCATTGTTCTAAACACTGGCATATTTTGGCTGCTTCGAACATGTTCAGCCAGTTTTGACCATCTGATTGGAGAGAAAACAAGAATGTATTTTGCCAAAAGTATGTCCGACTCTATTATGAATAGTTATTCTTTATTGCCAAACGTCACAATTTTAATCATGCAAAGCACCAGTATGGCGTTACAAGGGATATGAAAAGTGACCAAAACAAGCATTTTCGATAAACTTACCACCATGAATAGCTTAGGTAATCCTTTTGCACGTGAATGGCAGATTTTTTCTGCACATCACATTCCGACTGCATTAAACAAGATATTTAACTATCCAAAAACACATTTGTTTTGAGAAAATTAGTTATGGTTCATGTAGAGCAATGTACGCGGAAAATGTAGTATATAATTTTCCTTGTGTACATGTTTTAATATTACACAACAGTTTTGAGAAAGTCCTGAACACGGGGTGCAATATACTCTTCCTCAAAAGTCCTGTCACCCTATTAGTTTTCATTTATTGAATAAATGAAAATGCATTGTGTTCCATTTTTGTCTATTGAAATATACATGACAAAGTCCAGTATGCCAAATGTCCCTTTCATGCAGTTCACGTTTGTTGCGTATGTGCAGTTTAAACACATTTTTTTATAGTTACAAGGGTGCGAATGGGTGGGGATTGGGGGTGGAGGTCAGTCCATGTTAGTTGCATCCTTCGGATACAACTGAAGTCTAGTGCATCCGTGGTGTGGTAAAGCTATCTGCTATGTAATAAGTGGTTGGGAAATCGCTCTAGGGCTTCTCCGGCATATTCATTCCAGATGAAATTTCAAATATGCCCTGTCTCAGTTTGAATTCGTTCGAATTGATGCTTTACACCCCAGTCAACAGCTTAGGTCATGTCGGGACGTTGCCTCCACTTTATGGGGCTCTTGCCCAAAATGAAGACGTCCCAGTCAACAGCTAAGGTCATGTTGGGACATTGCCTCCATTTTATGGGACTCTTGCCCAAAATGAAGATGTCATGAGTCTTTGATATCCAACATGTGCTTCCAATATAACCAGACAAAGCCAAAAGGGGTTATAATATATGAGCCTTGATACGAGAAAACCGGTCTTCACGGTTTCCTACCAGGTCCGACATAAACGGGTCTGTGCAGTCTCAGAAAATGGTCAAAAGCTTGAAATTTCGGATTTAGGAAGAAGAGAAATTTTACTATCCGAGTGGTGAAACCAAAGGCGCTGATCAGCTTCGCAGTTACTGTGAATCTGATCTGCGCCTTTGTTTTTCGCATATGCAAAATTCCGGTTTTCTCACGATGCGGCTCATATTATAATGTGCGGATGGTTAGACTCGGAACCTCTTTTCCTGGGCAGGCTCAGACCCGAGCGGTTAACCAGTAATCAGATAGCCAGTCAGCATCGTACAGGCTTTCACTGGAGGCATAATCAGCCCATCTATTTCCTTCTGGGGCCCCAATGGGTAGGGGCCCCTGTTTCAGTATGACTTGCGATGTAAGTAGGGCATAAAACGCTGACACTACAACAAGAATATGATTCAGTGGTCTAAGTTTCAGATTTTTCTTAAATAGTTGCTATTCGTCTTACTGCTGATATGTATTACAAAGTACGTGATTTGGGACTTCACTTCAATGCTACACTGCTAAACTGCTGACAGCCCCACAAGCGTTGGCTCCGCCCCGACATGACTAAAAAATTGTTGACTGGAATGTTAAGCCTCCATACAAACAACCAAATTAACTGCTGACAGCCTACGGACATTTTTCCCAAATCGTGCTTGCTCATTGTGTAATGGTTAGAGTGTCGTAGGTTAGATCCAGAGCCGCATCATAAATAAGACCGTTTAAATGGTATCAGTGGCTACTTTGCTTGGCGCTTAGCATTATGAGGCAAGCACTGGATTCTCTTCTTTCAAAATATAGCATTACTTACATCTCGAAAATATATGAAAATGATTGAAAAAAAATAATAAAAAAGGTCTGATACTGATCACTGTCTGTATTCACTGGAGGACCATATGGGAGATTGTCAATTGTGCTAAATTTGTTGTCCTCCTAAAATATAAAATTTATTTATTTATTTATTTATTAGTATCATTATTTTTATTACAACACTTAAGGTTACCCATACCAACAGCAAAGCAAAAAAAAAAAAATTATATATATATGAAAAAAAAAAAAAAAAAAATGACCACTGAAACTTGTCTATCTTGTACCCCCTTATAGGATAGTCCTTGGACAAAACATTGGTCAACCTGGTACAATATCGACATACATGTACATGTATACATAGCTCTGGGCCTATTGAACTGTTTCCAGAGTGGTATTGATCCAAGGGTTCTTCGGCCTTTCCGGTTAAAATTTAAAATGAGCTAGTTTATCCGCATGACCTTAGCTACAGTATTAAGTGGGACGTAAAAACATTACCAAACAAGCCATTGAAGCAAAATTTAACTGTTTTGCCTAGACATGTTATTTGCAACATTGGGTCTAATGCATATACACAATGTAAATACTGACTCATAGGATGGTTGTGTCAAGTCATTGTTTTTTTTTTTCTCACTTTCTTTTGTGTTTTGGCCGTAATGTATTTTTTTTTTTTTTTTTTTTTTTTCAATTTTGCATCCCTTTCAAGCTTCTTTACTCATATCAAGACAAATCAATCGGTAGGTGTGGCGAAAACCGGAGTACCCGGGGAAAAACCACCTGACACACCCGCAAGCAGAACTATGCTTGTCCCACTTGTGACTCATGCCTCGTGCGAGGTGCGAACCCACAGAGGTGAGATGATCGAATGATCAAGAGCACTGAAGTCAGCGACCTTAACCATTCGGCCACGGGGGCCGCCCGGAGCTTGAAGTGTCTTGCTCAGGGACACTTCATGGCGGAGGCGGGTATCGGACCGAATCATGACCTCTCAGTTGTTAGTCCGGTTCTCTGTTAGCAAACCAGGCTCCCCACGTTTTGCTAGGAGAGCCGCTTTTTCTTTTGTGTTTCTTGGGTGAATAAATTTAGTAACTGTCATAAAATCAAATTTCCATTACAGTCAAGTACTTGGTTTCGCAAAATGTTCTTGTCAATGATAAATCATTGCCATCAGAAGAATAGAATTTTAATTACTGCTAAACTATACCCGACAAGATGTAGACAAAGTCATATCCTTTACTTTGCAGGAAAGATTTTTATGACCAAATTTTTCGTTTCTTGAAGCCGTTACCTCATAGAAGCGACTATTTCAAAAGAAATTGTACATTCTTGCTGATTTTTTTAGCCCCGGCAATATGTCATCCTACGTAAGTTTGAAGTATTGGGTTCTGGTCCAGCCTGTGTTTGCCATTAAATATAATGTAACAGTGTTTACAGTTTTCTATATAATTTTATGAGATCATTCATGTACGTAATGTACATGGTTGTTTCCATGCATAATCAATGTTTCTTTGCTCTCGGTATGTAACAGTGTGACATCAGATGTCATGAAATTTGACATGCAAAAAGCTACTAAAGATAAAAGATTGGTGTGAGTGAACTCATTCACAGATATTTATTGGATAATGCAATGTTTAGAAAATTGCCAAGAGAACAAAAACTGATTATTTGTTTTGAAGGTACTGGTAATACATGTTTAACCATGTTTTTAATAAGGATTTCCGGAGTCGGGAACTTTGCGTAACCGGAAAATCGACTGTACATTGTATTTTAACAATATTTGAAGATCATTTCACCCAAAATCAACTAATTGTATACTCTTCAATATTAAACATTAAACACACTCAATGAACATGCATGTTTGTACTTCAGGTTTTTATCATTCACCAAATATCACATTTGTAGCGCGTTGCATTGGCGCAAAACCATCATATGCTGCTACAGTTTCCTCACATGGCTGATGTATTATTCAATCAAAATGACAACCAATTAGTGCATGAGGCCTAAAGAAATAGATGGGCTGTTTGTGCTTCCAGGCAAAGCTTACACGCTTCTGACTGACCAGCTGATTACTGGTATACCGCTCTGGTTTGAGCCAGCCCAGGAAAAGTGGTTCAAATCAAACCATCCATACATATAAGCCTTTGTGGCTTAGTTGGATGGTTATATTTGAAGCACTTGTTGGATGTCATGACATCCTCACTTTGGGTAAAAGTCCCATAAAATGGAGGCAATGTCCCGACATGACCTTTGCTTTTGATTGGGACGTTAAGCATGAAGTCAAATAAAAACTTCCTTTGCCATGTTTGCCTTCTGTGTTTGTTGATGCATATATATGGTAATGTCTGTGTCGTGGTATCCTAGGGTGTGTTTCAAACATTTTGTGACCACAAATAAATTCAAACATGCGCTTGGACATGCTTTAAGGTCAAAATGCGTTGCAATGTGACATCTGGATATTGTGTGTCGAATCTCAAGATATAGATAAACATAATACGGTATGTTGAGTGCAAATTTCAATTTAAAAACGCTACACACTTTGGCTCTAATTAGATGAAATCCGGGTGTATTTCTCAAAGCGAAGACAAAGATGTCCCATACAACATCCTTAAAAAGGAACGCTTGGCTAGTCTGTATATACCATTATTTGTCCGTGTGTTGTGGTTTTTCGTAGGTTTGTGGAGTTTTTCGGTAACTCGATGGATCGCATCGGTCATGAACACTTCATCGCTACGGTGGATTTCAAGCTTTCGTACTTGGTCGGACCTAGGACAAAGTTCCGGGTTGTAGCATTATCCGTCCAGAACGCCAACTAAATGTTTAACGTTAGATCATAGTACGTCATTCTTCCCACAAGTCCTAGAGCAAGTCTGGTTTCCGGCTTCAATTGTTTCATTATGCAAGAAGTGTAGCAAAACATTGCGACTGGAACCAGGCCCCTGGATGTCAAAGGGAAACCCCCACAGATTGAAGGAAACCCCCCACAGATTGAGGAGGAATCCTCATTCCGTTTCAATTGCTTGACGCTGTCGCGCCAAGCAAAAAGACATTGATATATTGTATGTCAATAATGTCTCTATGCAAGAGATGAGAGAAAAGGAGAGATCATTCTTCTTAGATTTATGATAAACGCGATGACTTTGATTTTGATATTAGATAGTAAATTTTCCGTTTTTAGATGGTGATGTTCCTCGCCGTGCTTCGTATGGTGTATACATTTCTCAACGTATTAGGTTTGCTAGAGACTGCATGAAGTGGAATTCAACGCGCGAAATAAATATTTAACAACCAAACTTCTCCAGCAGGACTATCGGTATCATAAACTTCGAAAAACATTTTCTAAATTTTATCGCAGACACTATGAGCTGATTTCCAAATTCAATAATGGTCTAAAGACGCTTTTACGTCAGGGCCTTTCAGAACCAGAATTTAATGGTGACTTGGTTTACAAGTTTAAGAAACTTACGGGAAGGAATGATTTTTCTTTTCAATTTACAAAAAATCGTAACACGTTCTAGACGAATAGGTTATAACTTGAATGTTATGCGACAGTTTGCATGCTTAGTTTTTAACCCAATCATGGTTGATAACTTTTCTGCCTTCTTTAATTGCACGCCTGTGGGCCGGGCGTCAGACTCTATGATGGCCCCGACATAAAGCTATTCATGTTAGTTGGTTGGTCCCGGAGCTGCTTGTCTGTTGCTTGGCCCACCGGGGTTCAACTGGTGTTTTTCTTTTGCTCCGGGTTTCAGTAAGTTATTCGGCGCCCAGAGATCTCCATCGTCGGGCAGCTTACTGAATCTGTTGAGTCCTCGTTTTTGATTCATCAAGGTGATTATCATGATTTATTCGTTTGTCCTTGATGATAGAGATTCACCACGAGGACCGAACAACTAACTAATTGTTGTGAACCACTGCAGAAGATGAGGGTGAGGTTAGGGCCCTGTAAAACCGGTTTAAGCCCCCCAGTAATTTTACATTACTGATCGTTCCGTGGCGATACTTCTGCTGTGGTTCTTAATGTTTTGTGTTTTGGTGTCGAATTTTTGTGCTGTTTGGGGGCGGACCTCTTAATATGCGAGTGTATCCCTGTATTTCCGGTTGCGTGTCTATTTTGAAGTAGCCATAACCCGATCTGTTATTAACCGATTAATTAACCAGGACGGTCATTTTGACCCTTCTACATGTTCTAGTACACCATATTTTTCAGTGGCAACTTGTTTGTGACCGGAAGTGAGTCTCTCAAACAATCACCACAATTCAGATGCTTGGTCTCCTAGCTGGTGGACTCATTTGCGGTCACATTGCGGATGGCATAGGCCGGAAACCAACCATGTTGATCTCTCTTGTCATATAAGGCGCTTTCAATATGACTTCTCAGTGAGCTGGATGATGTTTGCGGTCATGCGATTCGGGATAGGGTTTGGCTGCGCTTGTTCCATATCCGCGCCTATTTATGCCGAGTACATCCGGAATAAATGGCGTGTGCATTATGAAAACACGCCCATGCAATATACAGAAAAAAAAATTAGTTGTAAAAATGAAAAATTTCACTGGAAAAAAAATGATATTTTTCTTATTTTTGCTCAAAATATAGATTGTTTGTACACGTTAGAACCGCCTCGACATTGTTGGCGCTCCTCTGTTGCCAAACCCAGTACTGGCACTATATCCATATTGTTATTGCTGTCTTATCGGGCGTCATTTTAGTTGGTTGGGGCCGGAGCTTCTTGTCTGTTGCTTGGCCCACCGGGGTCCAACTGGTGTTTTTCTTTTGCTCCGGGGTTAGTAGGTTATTCGGCGCCCAGGGATCTCCATCGTCGGGCAGCTTACTCAATCTGTGAGTCCTTGTTTTTGATTCATCAAGATGTTTATCATGATTTATTTGTTTGTTCTTGATGATTCATTGACTAGTTAGAGATTCACCACGAGGACCGAAGAACTTACTAAATGTTATGAACCACTGCAGAAGCTGAGGGTGAGGTTAGGATCCTGTAAAACCGGTTTAAGCCCGCCAGTAACTTTGTGTTACTGATCGTTCCAAGGCGATACTTCTGTGGTGGTTCTTTTTGTTTTATGTCTTGGTGTTTTAAATTTTTCTTTTCTTTTTTTATTGTGCAGTTGGCGCCTTATGTATGTTTTCATATTTTTAATTAAGTTAAGGTAACTGAGTGGCCACCTATTGGGAAAATAGCTGCTCATTCGCCTTACGATATGTTTCATGGTATAAGTGCCTGATTGTTAGTTTGGTTTTTTCCCACCTCGGTTTTTGGAGTGGGAATCTCTTTCTGATTGCGCCTTTTCCTGATCTTTGCCTACTTGTACCTGTCTACATTCTGTCATAGCCGTAAGTACAAATTTGGCTTGCTTTGACCCCATGAAGACCATTCTTTGACGCCCAGAATCTTGAGAATGGTCGTCATTTGGGCGCAAACAAAGCAGACGGCAAAGTGACATCAAAATACTCGAATATGGGTTTCCAGCTCTATAACCATCACCAATGCTAGACTGTTTGAAAAATACAACATTTGCGCATTTAGTAATCGAGCAATCCCTTTTGTAATATCATCAACATTTTGGACATTTTGAATTTGAACAATATGAAAACATACATCGGGATTAATGTTAAACTAGTTCCTTCTGTAAACATTTTCTTCTGTGAACATTTATCATGTTTATTATCCTTCAAAACTGATCCATTCCCATTCTGATTAGCATTGTCCCTGAGAGTTTTCGATGGTTGGTGGCTCATGGACGAATAACTGAAGCAGAAAAGACCATACGGTATGTGGCAAAGATCAACAGAAAGCCGGCACCGGACCTGACAAAACTAAAAGCCGCGATCGGTAGGTTGAATAATTTAAGTTCAAGCTTATGTTCAACTCATTTTAAAAACATTTTAATTATCTCCTGCTTGAAAGCTAAATATTTTAAACGCCAACAGCTGTTGTGTCGGTATGGTCCGCTTCTGAGTCTGCAGCTTGGGTTACAACGATTCCACGGACATGCCAAAGCTGGCCGTACATGTAAATAGGTATATACAAACAAAGTGTAATGAAAGGCCTCGTCACACAGAAACGAAAATCCCTCAACGTAGACTTGCACAGACTTGTGTTTTATTGCGGAAAGGAATTCTTGTTTGTTTGATTTATTGCTTTACGTCCCTTTCAACAGCTAACGTCCCGGCATAACTGTACATGTTGACTGGGACGTATTTTAGCAATAAATCAAACAAACAAAAACTATTATCAAGTTTTCGCAATTCAACGTAAATATGCTTCGACTCGGACATTTTCGCTTATGTGTGACGAGGCATATAAGCACAGTAGTTGACTTCTCAATGTTATCTACATTTTCTATGATCAGAGTATGAGCAGAAAGAAGCAAAGAAGATAAAAGCTCTAAAGATTTACACTGTTCTCGACTTATTCCGTACCAGCCACGTCAGAAAAACGACCATTCTCTTTTCTGTAATCTGGTAGTTACTCTTCAATTAACATGCAATTAATCTAGACCCCATTCATCCCCACCTTGCATGTATACACATAAAGCGTTGACGTTGGTCACATTTTCTCCTAAAACGAGTGCAGTTCTATATCATAAGTACATTTCAGACCACATTTCAGCAAATCTACCGGGAATAGGTCGTGAAAGGTTCTGATGGAGATGAATATATTTGATTTAGGAATAGTTTAGTTAAATCATAAAATCGCAGATCAGTGCCTTTGTTTTCGCTACGCGGATAGTACTATCCCTCTTCTTCTTAAATCCGAATTCAAGCTTCTGGTTGCTTTTGTGACAATACATGAATGCTGGCCAGTTCGTATCGGACTTCGTCAGAATATCAAACTGTTGGGTTTTCACATGTGAATGTTCATTTCATCTTGCAGGTTATTCTCGTCGTACAGCTACTATAGGATAGCGTTTGCAGTACAGGAACTTTATGGCAGTCTATACCTCAACTTATTGCTGTTAAGCGTCGTTGACTATCCCTCCAACATTCTCAGTATCATCTTCAACTATTGGTAAGTGTTGAAATAAATAAATAAATAAATAAATAAATAAATAAATAAATAAATGAGCAGCATCATGGGAAAAGCAACAATGTGGGCACAAACCGAGCAGTACAAGCACAGACGATGGTTAGAGGCTGGAATTTTGGATGGAAATGTACTCTATCCATGTAGCGAAAACAAAGGCGCTGATCAGCTTACTGCGAAGCTGATCGCGCCTTTGTTTTCGCATATGTGAAACGTTCGTTTTTTCATGAGGCAGCTAAAATATCATTTCTCCATCTCGTTCTTCACCCGTTATTTTACCAAAATGTTTGATATACAAGTACGTATTACCGCAATAAGTAATTAACTGAAATGTGATACTGTGTGTCTTCGGGGCTCTCCCAGTGGTACCACTTGCTGGTAACATTTGTACCATTGGTTCTAACGGCATTACCATTTTTACCATTTGCACCAATTTCTTTACCAATAGCACCATAGGTAATTCAGTTGTTACCAACCAATGGTACCATTGGAGAACCTCGAACACACGCACTGTTTACTTTTCAGGGTCGGTCGAAGATGGACATGTGTCGGGTTTTACATTGTTGCTGGAATATTTGGGCTGGCGGTCGGTATCATCAAGTACATAGGTATATACGCTCGTATTTAGTTGGAATTAGTCGGTAAGATGAATTAGATTATTGGAGCAGTATACATGATATTATAAGCCATCTAGGAACTCAAACTTTGCATATACAAGAGTTTTTCTGCGATATACCAAATATCCTTGATATTTTAACCAACAGGCCACCGCTCTACCCTAAAGTGTATCATTATCTATCATGTTTTGTCACTCTTATGTTCCGGGATCGACCATCAATGGCCAAGATGTTTATCTCAGCAGCCTGGGATTTAAACTCTCTCTGGTCTATGGAATCTTTCCCCGCGGTAGTCAGGTACTTGTAATTGTTGTGGCGGTTGCTTTTGGGTTGCGTTTGGGAGTTTACCTTCCAGTAGTTGAGAAGGTCATATACAGAGACCGTGCCACGAGTGAATGAGATATTCCCGGAGGTAAACTCAAGGCTGTTGTAGCACGTAGGATTCAGGACAACGGAGTTCATACCGCTTCATTCAAGATAGGGATCTTTGTTTATTTAACATACAACGAACGCTTATTGAAGATAATGACAAAGATGATTTTCACTGCCGATACTTGTATATATATGCACGCAAATAGAAGCTGCAAAACGCCCTTGCCTTCCTTCCGTTAAACGCGAACATGCACGAGAAAACTCCAACAAGCAATGACAAGGAACTGACGCACACATAAGTAACTGTCTTTGAATAAGTTCAGAAATATCGGTGGTGGCTTCATCAGTTCCGTATCACGAGTGGGTTCTATGGTGGCGCCCCAGATTATTACGGTGGTAAGTGTTTTAGTTTTCACCGTTGGAGGTACAGTAGCCAGACTTGTTACCTCCATACTGTGGTATGAGAATCACGCATAGTTAAGACCGTCGTTTAGGGACGGTTTGGCCTTTGACTTTAAAAGGTCAGAGGTTGACCTCAGTCTGACATTGAACTTTACCTCTGACCTTTGTCAAAGGGGTAAAACAGCCCCCCCCCCCCCCCGAAGACTGCCGTAACTACTAATACCTATCAAATCAGGTTCATTGACAATGTAGAGTGTTCAATGTAAATGATAATGCATAGAGTCCCAGGATGTTCCAAACTTTTAGGTGATTTTCAAACAAAACTTTTCGAACAGATTTCAAAGAGTCTTCAAAGACAAAATTCGTAGAATAAAAATCAAAGAGCGTTTGCAGTGGCTGATTTGGACTCGACCACACCTCTTAGAACAATTTTCATTCAAGTTTATGAAAATATTTGAGAACAATAATATTTGAGAACAATAAACTGGAACTAGGTAAAAAAAAAAAAAAAAGGTCCCCACTTCAATGTAGTATATAATTTTCCTTGTGTACATGTTTTAATATTACACAACAGTTTTGAGAAAGTCCTGAACACGGGGTGCAATATACTCTTCCTCAAAAGTCCTGTCACCCTATTAGTTTTCATTTATTGAATAAATGAAAATGCATTGTGTTCCATTTTTGTCTATTGAAATATACATGACAAAGTCCAGTATGCCAAATGTCCCTTTCATGCAGTTCACGTTTGTTGCGTATGTGCAGTTTAAACACATTTTTTTATAGTTACAAGGGTGCGAATGGGTGGGGATTGGGGGTGGAGGTCAGTCCATGTTAGTTGCATCCTTCGGATACAACTGAAGTCTAGTGCATCCGTGGTGTGGTAAAGCTATCTGCTATGTAATAAGTGGTTGGGAAATCGCTCTAGGGCTTCTCCGGCATATTCATTCCAGATGAAATTTCAAATATGCCCTGTCTCAGTTTGAATTCGTTCGAATTGATGCTTTACACCCCAGTCAACAGCTTAGGTCATGTCGGGACGTTGCCTCCACTTTATGGGGCTCTTGCCCAAAATGAAGACGTCCCAGTCAACAGCTAAGGTCATGTTGGGACATTGCCTCCATTTTATGGGACTCTTGCCCAAAATGAAGATGTCATGAGTCTTTGATATCCAACATGTGCTTCCAATATAACCAGACAAAGCCAAAAGGGGTTATAATATATGAGCCTTGATACGAGAAAACCGGTCTTCACGGTTTCCTACCAGGTCCGACATAAACGGGTCTGTGCAGTCTCAGAAAATGGTCAAAAGCTTGAAATTTCGGATTTAGGAAGAAGAGAAATTTTACTATCCGAGTGGTGAAACCAAAGGCGCTGATCAGCTTCGCAGTTACTGTGAATCTGATCTGCGCCTTTGTTTTTCGCATATGCAAAATTCCGGTTTTCTCACGATGCGGCTCATATTATAATGTGCGGATGGTTAGACTCGGAACCTCTTTTCCTGGGCAGGCTCAGACCCGAGCGGTTAACCAGTAATCAGATAGCCAGTCAGCATCGTACAGGCTTTCACTGGAGGCATAATCAGCCCATCTATTTCCTTCTGGGGCCCCAATGGGTAGGGGCCCCTGTTTCAGTATGACTTGCGATGTAAGTAGGGCATAAAACGCTGACACTACAACAAGAATATGATTCAGTGGTCTAAGTTTCAGATTTTTCTTAAATAGTTGCTATTCGTCTTACTGCTGATATGTATTACAAAGTACGTGATTTGGGACTTCACTTCAATGCTACACTGCTAAACTGCTGACAGCCCCACAAGCGTTGGCTCCGCCCCGACATGACTAAAAAATTGTTGACTGGAATGTTAAGCCTCCATACAAACAACCAAATTAACTGCTGACAGCCTACGGACATTTTTCCCAAATCGTGCTTGCTCATTGTGTAATGGTTAGAGTGTCGTAGGTTAGATCCAGAGCCGCATCATAAATAAGACCGTTTAAATGGTATCAGTGGCTACTTTGCTTGGCGCTTAGCATTATGAGGCAAGCACTGGATTCTCTTCTTTCAAAATATAGCATTACTTACATCTCGAAAATATATGAAAATGATTGAAAAAAAATAATAAAAAAGGTCTGATACTGATCACTGTCTGTGGTGGTTCGTCTCTCACTAATGAGAAAGACCATCATTATTTCTTGAATAGGTTCGTGTGTGTTGGTGAGTTCTTTGATGGCTGACTAGGCCAATTCTAGCTCTAAACTGTCGGTTGCAAGTAGAGCAAGTCAATGTCATTGAATCAGCTGGTGGCCCATTGGTATTGGCTTTGCGTTCTCTGCGCTTTCTTTCAGCTGGAGGACCATATGGGAGATTGTCAATTGTGCTAAATTTGTTGTCCTCCTAAAATATAAAATTTATTTATTTATTTATTTATTAGTATCATTATTTTTATTACAACACTTAAGGTTACCCATACCAACAGCAAAGCAAAAAAAAAAAAAAATTATATATATATGAAAAAAAAAAAAAAAAAAATGACCACTGAAACTTGTCTATCTTGTACCCCCTTATAGGATAGTCCTTGGACAAAACATTGGTCAACCTGGTACAATATCGACATACATGTACATGTATACATAGCTCTGGGCCTATTGAACTGTTTCCAGAGTGGTATTGATCCAAGGGTTCTTCGGCCTTTCCGGTTAAAATTTAAAATGAGCTAGTTTATCCGCATGACCTTAGCTACAGTATTAAGTGGGACGTAAAAACATTACCAAACAAGCCATTGAAGCAAAATTTAACTGTTTTGCCTAGACATGTTATTTGCAACATTGGGTCTAATGCATATACACAATGTAAATACTGACTCATAGGATGGTTGTGTCAAGTCATTGTTTTTTTTTTTCTCACTTTCTTTTGTGTTTTGGCCGTAATGTATTTTTTTTTTTTTTTTTTTTTTTTTTTCAATTTTGCATCCCTTTCAAGCTTCTTTACTCATATCAAGACAAATCAATCGGTAGGTGTGGCGAAAACCGGAGTACCCGGGGAAAAACCACCTGACACACCCGCAAGCAGAACTATGCTTGTCCCACTTGTGACTCATGCCCCGTGCGAGGTGCGAACCCACAGAGGTGAGATGATCGAATGATCAAGAGCACTGAAGTCAGCGACCTTAACCATTCGGCCACGGGGGCCGCCCGGAGCTTGAAGTGTCTTGCTCAGGGACACTACATGGCGGAGGCGGGTATCGGACCGAATCATGACCTCTCAGTTGTTAGTCCGGTTCTCTGTTAGCAAACCAGGCTCCCCACGTTTTGCTAGGAGAGCCGCTTTTTCTTTTGTGTTTCTTGGGTGAATAAATTTAGTAACTGTCATAAAATCAAATTTCCATTACAGTCAAGTACTTGGTTTCGCAAAATGTTCTTGTCAATGATAAATCATTGCCATCAGAAGAATAGAATTTTAATTACTGCTAAACTATACCCGACAAGATGTAGACAAAGTCATATCCTTTACTTTGCAGGAAAGATTTTTATGACCAAATTTTTCGTTTCTTGAAGCCGTTACCTCATAGAAGCGACTATTTCAAAAGAAATTGTACATTCTTGCTGATTTTTTTAGCCCCGGCAATATGTCATCCTACGTAAGTTTGAAGTATTGGGTTCTGGTCCAGCCTGTGTTTGCCATTAAATATAATGTAACAGTGTTTACAGTTTTCTATATAATTTTATGAGATCATTCATGTACGTAATGTACATGGTTGTTTCCATGCATAATCAATGTTTCTTTGCTCTCGGTATGTAACAGTGTGACATCAGATGTCATGAAATTTGACATGCAAAAAGCTACTAAAGATAAAAGATTGGTGTGAGTGAACTCATTCACAGATATTTATTGGATAATGCAATGTTTAGAAAATTGCCAAGAGAACAAAAACTGATTATTTGTTTTGAAGGTACTGGTAATACATGTTTAACCATGTTTTTAATAAGGATTTCCGGAGTCGGGAACTTTGCGTAACCGGAAAATCGACTGTACATTGTATTTTAACAATATTTGAAGATCATTTCACCCAAAATCAACTAATTGTATACTCTTCAATATTAAACATTAAACACACTCAATGAACATGCATGTTTGTACTTCAGGTTTTTATCATTCACCAAATATCACATTTGTAGCGCGTTGCATTGGCGCAAAACCATCATATGCTGCTACAGTTTCCTCACATGGCTGATGTATTATTCAATCAAAATGACAACCAATTAGTGCATGAGGCCTAAAGAAATAGATGGGCTGTTTGTGCTTCCAGGCAAAGCTTACACGCTTCTGACTGACCAGCTGATTACTGGTATACCGCTCTGGTTTGAGCCAGCCCAGGAAAAGTGGTTCAAATCAAACCATCCATACATATAAGCCTTTGTGGCTTAGTTGGATGGTTATATTTGAAGCACTTGTTGGATGTCATGACATCCTCACTTTGGGTAAAAGTCCCATAAAATGGAGGCAATGTCCCGACATGACCTTTGCTTTTGATTGGGACGTTAAGCATGAAGTCAAATAAAAACTTCCTTTGCCATGTTTGCCTTCTGTGTTTGTTGATGCATATATATGGTAATGTCTGTGTCGTGGTATCCTAGGGTGTGTTTCAAACATTTTGTGACCACAAATAAATTCAAACATGCGCTTGGACATGCTTTAAGGTCAAAATGCGTTGCAATGTGACATCTGGATATTGTGTGTCGAATCTCAAGATATAGATAAACATAATACGGTATGTTGAGTGCAAATTTCAATTTAAAAACGCTACACACTTTGGCTCTAATTAGATGAAATCCGGGTGTATTTCTCAAAGCGAAGACAAAGATGTCCCATACAACATCCTTAAAAAGGAACGCTTGGCTAGTCTGTATATACCATTATTTGTCCGTGTGTTGTGGTTTTTCGTAGGTTTGTGGAGTTTTTCGGTAACTCGATGGATCGCATCGGTCATGAACACTTCATCGCTACGGTGGATTTCAAGCTTTCGTACTTGGTCGGACCTAGGACAAAGTTCCGGGTTGTAGCATTATCCGTCCAGAACGCCAACTAAATGTTTAACGTTAGATCATAGTACGTCATTCTTCCCACAAGTCCTAGAGCAAGTCTGGTTTCCGGCTTCAATTGTTTCATTATGCAAGAAGTGTAGCAAAACATTGCGACTGGAACCAGGCCCCTGGATGTCAAAGGGAAACCCCCACAGATTGAAGGAAACCCCCCACAGATTGAGGAGGAATCCTCATTCCGTTTCAATTGCTTGACGCTGTCGCGCCAAGCAAAAAGACATTGATATATTGTATGTCAATAATGTCTCTATGCAAGAGATGAGAGAAAAGGAGAGATCATTCTTCTTAGATTTATGATAAACGCGATGACTTTGATTTTGATATTAGATAGTAAATTTTCCGTTTTTAGATGGTGATGTTCCTCGCCGTGCTTCGTATGGTGTATACATTTCTCAACGTATTAGGTTTGCTAGAGACTGCATGAAGTGGAATTCAACGCGCGAAATAAATATTTAACAACCAAACTTCTCCAGCAGGACTATCGGTATCATAAACTTCGAAAAACATTTTCTAAATTTTATCGCAGACACTATGAGCTGATTTCCAAATTCAATAATGGTCTAAAGACGCTTTTACGTCAGGGCCTTTCAGAACCAGAATTTAATGGTGACTTGGTTTACAAGTTTAAGAAACTTACGGGAAGGAATGATTTTTCTTTTCAATTTACAAAAAATCGTAACACGTTCTAGACGAATAGGTTATAACTTGAATGTTATGCGACAGTTTGCATGCTTAGTTTTTAACCCAATCATGGTTGATAACTTTTCTGCCTTCTTTAATTGCACGCCTGTGGGCCGGGCGTCAGACTCTATGATGGCCCCGACATAAAGCTATTCATGTTAGTTGGTTGGTCCCGGAGCTGCTTGTCTGTTGCTTGGCCCACCGGGGTTCAACTGGTGTTTTTCTTTTGCTCCGGGTTTCAGTAAGTTATTCGGCGCCCAGAGATCTCCATCGTCGGGCAGCTTACTGAATCTGTTGAGTCCTCGTTTTTGATTCATCAAGGTGATTATCATGATTTATTCGTTTGTCCTTGATGATAGAGATTCACCACGAGGACCGAACAACTAACTAATTGTTGTGAACCACTGCAGAAGATGAGGGTGAGGTTAGGGCCCTGTAAAACCGGTTTAAGCCCCCCAGTAATTTTACATTACTGATCGTTCCGTGGCGATACTTCTGCTGTGGTTCTTAATGTTTTGTGTTTTGGTGTCGAATTTTTGTGCTGTTTGGGGGCGGACCTCTTAATATGCGAGTGTATCCCTGTATTTCCGGTTGCGTGTCTATTTTGAAGTAGCCATAACCCGATCTGTTATTAACCGATTAATTAACCAGGACGGTCATTTTGACCCTTCTACATGTTCTAGTACACCATATTTTTCAGTGGCAACTTGTTTGTGACCGGAAGTGAGTCTCTCAAACAATCACCACAATTCAGATGCTTGGTCTCCTAGCTGGTGGACTCATTTGCGGTCACATTGCGGATGGCATAGGCCGGAAACCAACCATGTTGATCTCTCTTGTCATATAAGGCGCTTTCAATATGACTTCTCAGTGAGCTGGATGATGTTTGCGGTCATGCGATTCGGGATAGGGTTTGGCTGCGCTTGTTCCATATCCGCGCCTATTTATGCCGAGTACATCCGGAATAAATGGCGTGTGCATTATGAAAACACGCCCATGCAATATACAGAAAAAAAAATTAGTTGTAAAAATGAAAAATTTCACTGGAAAAAAAATGATATTTTTCTTATTTTTGCTCAAAATATAGATTGTTTGTACACGTTAGAACCGCCTCGACATTGTTGGCGCTCCTCTGTTGCCAAACCCAGTACTGGCACTATATCCATATTGTTATTGCTGTCTTATCGGGCGTCATTTTAGTTGGTTGGGGCCGGAGCTTCTTGTCTGTTGCTTGGCCCACCGGGGTCCAACTGGTGTTTTTCTTTTGCTCCGGGGTTAGTAGGTTATTCGGCGCCCAGGGATCTCCATCGTCGGGCAGCTTACTCAATCTGTGAGTCCTTGTTTTTGATTCATCAAGATGTTTATCATGATTTATTTGTTTGTTCTTGATGATTCATTGACTAGTTAGAGATTCACCACGAGGACCGAAGAACTTACTAAATGTTATGAACCACTGCAGAAGCTGAGGGTGAGGTTAGGATCCTGTAAAACCGGTTTAAGCCCGCCAGTAACTTTGTGTTACTGATCGTTCCAAGGCGATACTTCTGTGGTGGTTCTTTTTGTTTTATGTCTTGGTGTTTTAAATTTTTCTTTTCTTTTTTTATTGTGCAGTTGGCGCCTTATGTATGTTTTCATATTTTTAATTAAGTTAAGGTAACTGAGTGGCCACCTATTGGGAAAATAGCTGCTCATTCGCCTTACGATATGTTTCATGGTATAAGTGCCTGATTGTTAGTTTGGTTTTTTCCCACCTCGGTTTTTGGAGTGGGAATCTCTTTCTGATTGCGCCTTTTCCTGATCTTTGCCTACTTGTACCTGTCTACATTCTGTCATGGCCGTAAGTACAAATTTGGCTTGCTTTGACCCCATGAAGACCATTCTTTGACGCCCAGAATCTTGAGAATGGTCGTCATTTGGGCGCAAACAAAGCAGACGGCAAAGTGACATCAAAATACTCGAATATGGGTTTCCAGCTCTATAACCATCACCAATGCTAGACTGTTTGAAAAATACAACATTTGCGCATTTAGTAATCGAGCAATCCCTTTTGTAATATCATCAACATTTTGGACATTTTGAATTTGAACAATATGAAAACATACATCGGGATTAATGTTAAACTAGTTCCTTCTGTAAACATTTTCTTCTGTGAACATTTATCATGTTTATTATCCTTCAAAACTGATCCATTCCCATTCTGATTAGCATTGTCCCTGAGAGTTTTCGATGGTTGGTGGCTCATGGACGAATAACTGAAGCAGAAAAGACCATACGGTATGTGGCAAAGATCAACAGAAAGCCGGCACCGGACCTGACAAAACTAAAAGCCGCGATCGGTAGGTTGAATAATTTAAGTTCAAGCTTATGTTCAACTCATTTTAAAAACATTTTAATTATCTCCTGCTTGAAAGCTAAATATTTTAAACGCCAACAGCTGTTGTGTCGGTATGGTCCGCTTCTGAGTCTGCAGCTTGGGTTACAACGATTCCACGGACATGCCAAAGCTGGCCGTACATGTAAATAGGTATATACAAACAAAGTGTAATGAAAGGCCTCGTCACACAGAAACGAAAATCCCTCAACGTAGACTTGCACAGACTTGTGTTTTATTGCGGAAAGGAATTCTTGTTTGTTTGATTTATTGCTTTACGTCCCTTTCAACAGCTAACGTCCCGGCATAACTGTACATGTTGACTGGGACGTATTTTAGCAATAAATCAAACAAACAAAAACTATTATCAAGTTTTCGCAATTCAACGTAAATATGCTTCGACTCGGACATTTTCGCTTATGTGTGACGAGGCATATAAGCACAGTAGTTGACTTCTCAATGTTATCTACATTTTCTATGATCAGAGTATGAGCAGAAAGAAGCAAAGAAGATAAAAGCTCTAAAGATTTACACTGTTCTCGACTTATTCCGTACCAGCCACGTCAGAAAAACGACCATTCTCTTTTCTGTAATCTGGTAGTTACTCTTCAATTAACATGCAATTAATCTAGACCCCATTCATCCCCACCTTGCATGTATACACATAAAGCGTTGACGTTGGTCACATTTTCTCCTAAAACGAGTGCAGTTCTATATCATAAGTACATTTCAGACCACATTTCAGCAAATCTACCGGGAATAGGTCGTGAAAGGTTCTGATGGAGATGAATATATTTGATTTAGGAATAGTTTAGTTAAATCATAAAATCGCAGATCAGTGCCTTTGTTTTCGCTACGCGGATAGTACTATCCCTCTTCTTCTTAAATCCGAATTCAAGCTTCTGGTTGCTTTTGTGACAATACATGAATGCTGGCCAGTTCGTATCGGACTTCGTCAGAATATCAAACTGTTGGGTTTTCACATGTGAATGTTCATTTCATCTTGCAGGTTATTCTCGTCGTACAGCTACTATAGGATAGCGTTTGCAGTACAGGAACTTTATGGCAGTCTATACCTCAACTTATTGCTGTTAAGCGTCGTTGACTATCCCTCCAACATTCTCAGTATCATCTTCAACTATTGGTAAGTGTTGAAATAAATAAATAAATAAATAAATAAATAAATAAATGAGCAGCATCATGGGAAAAGCAACAATGTGGGCACAAACCGAGCAGTACAAGCACAGACGATGGTTAGAGGCTGGAATTTTGGATGGAAATGTACTCTATCCATGTAGCGAAAACAAAGGCGCTGATCAGCTTACTGCGAAGCTGATCGCGCCTTTGTTTTCGCATATGTGAAACGTTCGTTTTTTCATGAGGCAGCTAAAATATCATTTCTCCATCTCGTTCTTCACCCGTTATTTTACCAAAATGTTTGATATACAAGTACGTATTACCGCAATAAGTAATTAACTGAAATGTGATACTGTGTGTCTTCGGGGCTCTCCCAGTGGTACCACTTGCTGGTAACATTTGTACCATTGGTTCTAACGGCATTACCATTTTTACCATTTGCACCAATTTCTTTACCAATAGCACCATAGGTAATTCAGTTGTTACCAACCAATGGTACCATTGGAGAACCTCGAACACACGCACTGTTTACTTTTCAGGGTCGGTCGAAGATGGACATGTGTCGGGTTTTACATTGTTGCTGGAATATTTGGGCTGGCGGTCGGTATCATCAAGTACATAGGTATATACGCTCGTATTTAGTTGGAATTAGTCGGTAAGATGAATTAGATTATTGGAGCAGTATACATGATATTATAAGCCATCTAGGAACTCAAACTTTGCATATACAAGAGTTTTTCTGCGATATACCAAATATCCTTGATATTTTAACCAACAGGCCACCGCTCTACCCTAAAGTGTATCATTATCTATCATGTTTTGTCACTCTTATGTTCCGGGATCGACCATCAATGGCCAAGATGTTTATCTCAGCAGCCTGGGATTTAAACTCTCTCTGGTCTATGGAATCTTTCCCCGCGGTAGTCAGGTACTTGTAATTGTTGTGGCGGTTGCTTTTGGGTTGCGTTTGGGAGTTTACCTTCCAGTAGTTGAGAAGGTCATATACAGAGACCGTGCCACGAGTGAATGAGATATTCCCGGAGGTAAACTCAAGGCTGTTGTAGCACGTAGGATTCAGGACAACGGAGTTCATACCGCTTCATTCAAGATAGGGATCTTTGTTTATTTAACATACAACGAACGCTTATTGAAGATAATGACAAAGATGATTTTCACTGCCGATACTTGTATATATATGCACGCAAATAGAAGCTGCAAAACGCCCTTGCCTTCCTTCCGTTAAACGCGAACATGCACGAGAAAACTCCAACAAGCAATGACAAGGAACTGACGCACACATAAGTAACTGTCTTTGAATAAGTTCAGAAATATCGGTGGTGGCTTCATCAGTTCCGTATCACGAGTGGGTTCTATGGTGGCGCCCCAGATTATTACGGTGGTAAGTGTTTTAGTTTTCACCGTTGGAGGTACAGTAGCCAGACTTGTTACCTCCATACTGTGGTATGAGAATCACGCATAGTTAAGACCGTCGTTTAGGGACGGTTTGGCCTTTGACTTTAAAAGGTCAGAGGTTGACCTCAGTCTGACATTGAACTTTACCTCTGACCTTTGTCAAAGGGGTAAAACAGCCCCCCCCCCCCCCCCCCAAGACTGCCGTAACTACTAATACCTATCAAATCAGGTTCATTGACAATGTAGAGTGTTCAATGTAAATGATAATGCATAGAGTCCCAGGATGTTCCAAACTTTTAGGTGATTTTCAAACAAAACTTTTCGAACAGATTTCAAAGAGTCTTCAAAGACAAAATTCGTAGAATAAAAATCAAAGAGCGTTTGCAGTGGCTGATTTGGACTCGACCACACCTCTTAGAACAATTTTCATTCAAGTTTATGAAAATATTTGAGAACAATAATATTTGAGAACAATAAACTGGAACTAGGTAAAAAAAAAAAAAAAAGGTCCCCACTTCAATGTAGTATATAATTTTCCTTGTGTACATGTTTTAATATTACACAACAGTTTTGAGAAAGTCCTGAACACGGGGTGCAATATACTCTTCCTCAAAAGTCCTGTCACCCTATTAGTTTTCATTTATTGAATAAATGAAAATGCATTGTGTTCCATTTTTGTCTATTGAAATATACATGACAAAGTCCAGTATGCCAAATGTCCCTTTCATGCAGTTCACGTTTGTTGCGTATGTGCAGTTTAAACACATTTTTTTATAGTTACAAGGGTGCGAATGGGTGGGGATTGGGGGTGGAGGTCAGTCCATGTTAGTTGCATCCTTCGGATACAACTGAAGTCTAGTGCATCCGTGGTGTGGTAAAGCTATCTGCTATGTAATAAGTGGTTGGGAAATCGCTCTAGGGCTTCTCCGGCATATTCATTCCAGATGAAATTTCAAATATGCCCTGTCTCAGTTTGAATTCGTTCGAATTGATGCTTTACACCCCAGTCAACAGCTTAGGTCATGTCGGGACGTTGCCTCCACTTTATGGGGCTCTTGCCCAAAATGAAGACGTCCCAGTCAACAGCTAAGGTCATGTTGGGACATTGCCTCCATTTTATGGGACTCTTGCCCAAAATGAAGATGTCATGAGTCTTTGATATCCAACATGTGCTTCCAATATAACCAGACAAAGCCAAAAGGGGTTATAATATATGAGCCTTGATACGAGAAAACCGGTCTTCACGGTTTCCTACCAGGTCCGACATAAACGGGTCTGTGCAGTCTCAGAAAATGGTCAAAAGCTTGAAATTTCGGATTTAGGAAGAAGAGAAATTTTACTATCCGAGTGGTGAAACCAAAGGCGCTGATCAGCTTCGCAGTTACTGTGAATCTGATCTGCGCCTTTGTTTTTCGCATATGCAAAATTCCGGTTTTCTCACGATGCGGCTCATATTATAATGTGCGGATGGTTAGACTCGGAACCTCTTTTCCTGGGCAGGCTCAGACCCGAGCGGTTAACCAGTAATCAGATAGCCAGTCAGCATCGTACAGGCTTTCACTGGAGGCATAATCAGCCCATCTATTTCCTTCTGGGGCCCCAATGGGTAGGGGCCCCTGTTTCAGTATGACTTGCGATGTAAGTAGGGCATAAAACGCTGACACTACAACAAGAATATGATTCAGTGGTCTAAGTTTCAGATTTTTCTTAAATAGTTGCTATTCGTCTTACTGCTGATATGTATTACAAAGTACGTGATTTGGGACTTCACTTCAATGCTACACTGCTAAACTGCTGACAGCCCCACAAGCGTTGGCTCCGCCCCGACATGACTAAAAAATTGTTGACTGGAATGTTAAGCCTCCATACAAACAACCAAATTAACTGCTGACAGCCTACGGACATTTTTCCCAAATCGTGCTTGCTCATTGTGTAATGGTTAGAGTGTCGTAGGTTAGATCCAGAGCCGCATCATAAATAAGACCGTTTAAATGGTATCAGTGGCTACTTTGCTTGGCGCTTAGCATTATGAGGCAAGCACTGGATTCTCTTCTTTCAAAATATAGCATTACTTACATCTCGAAAATATATGAAAATGATTGAAAAAAAATAATAAAAAAGGTCTGATACTGATCACTGTCTGTGGTGGTTCGTCTCTCACTAATGAGAAAGACCATCATTATTTCTTGAATAGGTTCGTGTGTGTTGGTGAGTTCTTTGATGGCTGACTAGGCCAATTCTAGCTCTAAACTGTCGGTTGCAAGTAGAGCAAGTCAATGTCATTGAATCAGCTGGTGGCCCATTGGTATTGGCTTTGCGTTCTCTGCGCTTTCTTTCAGCTGGAGGACCATATGGGAGATTGTCAATTGTGCTAAATTTGTTGTCCTCCTAAAATATAAAATTTATTTATTTATTTATTTATTAGTATCATTATTTTTATTACAACACTTAAGGTTACCCATACCAACAGCAAAGCAAAAAAAAAAAAAATTATATATATATGAAAAAAAAAAAAAAAAATGACCACTGAAACTTGTCTATCTTGTACCCCCTTATAGGATAGTCCTTGGACAAAACATTGGTCAACCTGGTACAATATCGACATACATGTACATGTATACATAGCTCTGGGCCTATTGAACTGTTTCCAGAGTGGTATTGATCCAAGGGTTCTTCGGCCTTTCCGGTTAAAATTTAAAATGAGCTAGTTTATCCGCATGACCTTAGCTACAGTATTAAGTGGGACGTAAAAACATTACCAAACAAGCCATTGAAGCAAAATTTAACTGTTTTGCCTAGACATGTTATTTGCAACATTGGGTCTAATGCATATACACAATGTAAATACTGACTCATAGGATGGTTGTGTCAAGTCATTGTTTTTTTTTTCTCACTTTCTTTTGTGTTTTGGCCGTAATGTATTTTTTTTTTTTTTTTTTTTTTTTTCAATTTTGCATCCCTTTCAAGCTTCTTTACTCATATCAAGACAAATCAATCGGTAGGTGTGGCGAAAACCGGAGTACCCGGGGAAAAACCACCTGACACACCCGCAAGCAGAACTATGCTTGTCCCACTTGTGACTCATGCCCCGTGCGAGGTGCGAACCCACAGAGGTGAGATGATCGAATGATCAAGAGCACTGAAGTCAGCGACCTTAACCATTCGGCCACGGGGGCCGCCCGGAGCTTGAAGTGTCTTGCTCAGGGACACTACATGGCGGAGGCGGGTATCGGACCGAATCATGACCTCTCAGTTGTTAGTCCGGTTCTCTGTTAGCAAACCAGGCTCCCCACGTTTTGCTAGGAGAGCCGCTTTTTCTTTTGTGTTTCTTGGGTGAATAAATTTAGTAACTGTCATAAAATCAAATTTCCATTACAGTCAAGTACTTGGTTTCGCAAAATGTTCTTGTCAATGATAAATCATTGCCATCAGAAGAATAGAATTTTAATTACTGCTAAACTATACCCGACAAGATGTAGACAAAGTCATATCCTTTACTTTGCAGGAAAGATTTTTATGACCAAATTTTTCGTTTCTTGAAGCCGTTACCTCATAGAAGCGACTATTTCAAAAGAAATTGTACATTCTTGCTGATTTTTTTAGCCCCGGCAATATGTCATCCTACGTAAGTTTGAAGTATTGGGTTCTGGTCCAGCCTGTGTTTGCCATTAAATATAATGTAACAGTGTTTACAGTTTTCTATATAATTTTATGAGATCATTCATGTACGTAATGTACATGGTTGTTTCCATGCATAATCAATGTTTCTTTGCTCTCGGTATGTAACAGTGTGACATCAGATGTCATGAAATTTGACATGCAAAAAGCTACTAAAGATAAAAGATTGGTGTGAGTGAACTCATTCACAGATATTTATTGGATAATGCAATGTTTAGAAAATTGCCAAGAGAACAAAAACTGATTATTTGTTTTGAAGGTACTGGTAATACATGTTTAACCATGTTTTTAATAAGGATTTCCGGAGTCGGGAACTTTGCGTAACCGGAAAATCGACTGTACATTGTATTTTAACAATATTTGAAGATCATTTCACCCAAAATCAACTAATTGTATACTCTTCAATATTAAACATTAAACACACTCAATGAACATGCATGTTTGTACTTCAGGTTTTTATCATTCACCAAATATCACATTTGTAGCGCGTTGCATTGGCGCAAAACCATCATATGCTGCTACAGTTTCCTCACATGGCTGATGTATTATTCAATCAAAATGACAACCAATTAGTGCATGAGGCCTAAAGAAATAGATGGGCTGTTTGTGCTTCCAGGCAAAGCTTACACGCTTCTGACTGACCAGCTGATTACTGGTATACCGCTCTGGTTTGAGCCAGCCCAGGAAAAGTGGTTCAAATCAAACCATCCATACATATAAGCCTTTGTGGCTTAGTTGGATGGTTATATTTGAAGCACTTGTTGGATGTCATGACATCCTCACTTTGGGTAAAAGTCCCATAAAATGGAGGCAATGTCCCGACATGACCTTTGCTTTTGATTGGGACGTTAAGCATGAAGTCAAATAAAAACTTCCTTTGCCATGTTTGCCTTCTGTGTTTGTTGATGCATATATATGGTAATGTCTGTGTCGTGGTATCCTAGGGTGTGTTTCAAACATTTTGTGACCACAAATAAATTCAAACATGCGCTTGGACATGCTTTAAGGTCAAAATGCGTTGCAATGTGACATCTGGATATTGTGTGTCGAATCTCAAGATATAGATAAACATAATACGGTATGTTGAGTGCAAATTTCAATTTAAAAACGCTACACACTTTGGCTCTAATTAGATGAAATCCGGGTGTATTTCTCAAAGCGAAGACAAAGATGTCCCATACAACATCCTTAAAAAGGAACGCTTGGCTAGTCTGTATATACCATTATTTGTCCGTGTGTTGTGGTTTTTCGTAGGTTTGTGGAGTTTTTCGGTAACTCGATGGATCGCATCGGTCATGAACACTTCATCGCTACGGTGGATTTCAAGCTTTCGTACTTGGTCGGACCTAGGACAAAGTTCCGGGTTGTAGCATTATCCGTCCAGAACGCCAACTAAATGTTTAACGTTAGATCATAGTACGTCATTCTTCCCACAAGTCCTAGAGCAAGTCTGGTTTCCGGCTTCAATTGTTTCATTATGCAAGAAGTGTAGCAAAACATTGCGACTGGAACCAGGCCCCTGGATGTCAAAGGGAAACCCCCACAGATTGAAGGAAACCCCCCACAGATTGAGGAGGAATCCTCATTCCGTTTCAATTGCTTGACGCTGTCGCGCCAAGCAAAAAGACATTGATATATTGTATGTCAATAATGTCTCTATGCAAGAGATGAGAGAAAAGGAGAGATCATTCTTCTTAGATTTATGATAAACGCGATGACTTTGATTTTGATATTAGATAGTAAATTTTCCGTTTTTAGATGGTGATGTTCCTCGCCGTGCTTCGTATGGTGTATACATTTCTCAACGTATTAGGTTTGCTAGAGACTGCATGAAGTGGAATTCAACGCGCGAAATAAATATTTAACAACCAAACTTCTCCAGCAGGACTATCGGTATCATAAACTTCGAAAAACATTTTCTAAATTTTATCGCAGACACTATGAGCTGATTTCCAAATTCAATAATGGTCTAAAGACGCTTTTACGTCAGGGCCTTTCAGAACCAGAATTTAATGGTGACTTGGTTTACAAGTTTAAGAAACTTACGGGAAGGAATGATTTTTCTTTTCAATTTACAAAAAATCGTAACACGTTCTAGACGAATAGGTTATAACTTGAATGTTATGCGACAGTTTGCATGCTTAGTTTTTAACCCAATCATGGTTGATAACTTTTCTGCCTTCTTTAATTGCACGCCTGTGGGCCGGGCGTCAGACTCTATGATGGCCCCGACATAAAGCTATTCATGTTAGTTGGTTGGTCCCGGAGCTGCTTGTCTGTTGCTTGGCCCACCGGGGTTCAACTGGTGTTTTTCTTTTGCTCCGGGTTTCAGTAAGTTATTCGGCGCCCAGAGATCTCCATCGTCGGGCAGCTTACTGAATCTGTTGAGTCCTCGTTTTTGATTCATCAAGGTGATTATCATGATTTATTCGTTTGTCCTTGATGATAGAGATTCACCACGAGGACCGAACAACTAACTAATTGTTGTGAACCACTGCAGAAGATGAGGGTGAGGTTAGGGCCCTGTAAAACCGGTTTAAGCCCCCCAGTAATTTTACATTACTGATCGTTCCGTGGCGATACTTCTGCTGTGGTTCTTAATGTTTTGTGTTTTGGTGTCGAATTTTTGTGCTGTTTGGGGGCGGACCTCTTAATATGCGAGTGTATCCCTGTATTTCCGGTTGCGTGTCTATTTTGAAGTAGCCATAACCCGATCTGTTATTAACCGATTAATTAACCAGGACGGTCATTTTGACCCTTCTACATGTTCTAGTACACCATATTTTTCAGTGGCAACTTGTTTGTGACCGGAAGTGAGTCTCTCAAACAATCACCACAATTCAGATGCTTGGTCTCCTAGCTGGTGGACTCATTTGCGGTCACATTGCGGATGGCATAGGCCGGAAACCAACCATGTTGATCTCTCTTGTCATATAAGGCGCTTTCAATATGACTTCTCAGTGAGCTGGATGATGTTTGCGGTCATGCGATTCGGGATAGGGTTTGGCTGCGCTTGTTCCATATCCGCGCCTATTTATGCCGAGTACATCCGGAATAAATGGCGTGTGCATTATGAAAACACGCCCATGCAATATACAGAAAAAAAAATTAGTTGTAAAAATGAAAAATTTCACTGGAAAAAAAATGATATTTTTCTTATTTTTGCTCAAAATATAGATTGTTTGTACACGTTAGAACCGCCTCGACATTGTTGGCGCTCCTCTGTTGCCAAACCCAGTACTGGCACTATATCCATATTGTTATTGCTGTCTTATCGGGCGTCATTTTAGTTGGTTGGGGCCGGAGCTTCTTGTCTGTTGCTTGGCCCACCGGGGTCCAACTGGTGTTTTTCTTTTGCTCCGGGGTTAGTAGGTTATTCGGCGCCCAGGGATCTCCATCGTCGGGCAGCTTACTCAATCTGTGAGTCCTTGTTTTTGATTCATCAAGATGTTTATCATGATTTATTTGTTTGTTCTTGATGATTCATTGACTAGTTAGAGATTCACCACGAGGACCGAAGAACTTACTAAATGTTATGAACCACTGCAGAAGCTGAGGGTGAGGTTAGGATCCTGTAAAACCGGTTTAAGCCCGCCAGTAACTTTGTGTTACTGATCGTTCCAAGGCGATACTTCTGTGGTGGTTCTTTTTGTTTTATGTCTTGGTGTTTTAAATTTTTCTTTTCTTTTTTTATTGTGCAGTTGGCGCCTTATGTATGTTTTCATATTTTTAATTAAGTTAAGGTAACTGAGTGGCCACCTATTGGGAAAATAGCTGCTCATTCGCCTTACGATATGTTTCATGGTATAAGTGCCTGATTGTTAGTTTGGTTTTTTCCCACCTCGGTTTTTGGAGTGGGAATCTCTTTCTGATTGCGCCTTTTCCTGATCTTTGCCTACTTGTACCTGTCTACATTCTGTCATAGCCGTAAGTACAAATTTGGCTTGCTTTGACCCCATGAAGACCATTCTTTGACGCCCAGAATCTTGAGAATGGTCGTCATTTGGGCGCAAACAAAGCAGACGGCAAAGTGACATCAAAATACTCGAATATGGGTTTCCAGCTCTATAACCATCACCAATGCTAGACTGTTTGAAAAATACAACATTTGCGCATTTAGTAATCGAGCAATCCCTTTTGTAATATCATCAACATTTTGGACATTTTGAATTTGAACAATATGAAAACATACATCGGGATTAATGTTAAACTAGTTCCTTCTGTAAACATTTTCTTCTGTGAACATTTATCATGTTTATTATCCTTCAAAACTGATCCATTCCCATTCTGATTAGCATTGTCCCTGAGAGTTTTCGATGGTTGGTGGCTCATGGACGAATAACTGAAGCAGAAAAGACCATACGGTATGTGGCAAAGATCAACAGAAAGCCGGCACCGGACCTGACAAAACTAAAAGCCGCGATCGGTAGGTTGAATAATTTAAGTTCAAGCTTATGTTCAACTCATTTTAAAAACATTTTAATTATCTCCTGCTTGAAAGCTAAATATTTTAAACGCCAACAGCTGTTGTGTCGGTATGGTCCGCTTCTGAGTCTGCAGCTTGGGTTACAACGATTCCACGGACATGCCAAAGCTGGCCGTACATGTAAATAGGTATATACAAACAAAGTGTAATGAAAGGCCTCGTCACACAGAAACGAAAATCCCTCAACGTAGACTTGCACAGACTTGTGTTTTATTGCGGAAAGGAATTCTTGTTTGTTTGATTTATTGCTTTACGTCCCTTTCAACAGCTAACGTCCCGGCATAACTGTACATGTTGACTGGGACGTATTTTAGCAATAAATCAAACAAACAAAAACTATTATCAAGTTTTCGCAATTCAACGTAAATATGCTTCGACTCGGACATTTTCGCTTATGTGTGACGAGGCATATAAGCACAGTAGTTGACTTCTCAATGTTATCTACATTTTCTATGATCAGAGTATGAGCAGAAAGAAGCAAAGAAGATAAAAGCTCTAAAGATTTACACTGTTCTCGACTTATTCCGTACCAGCCACGTCAGAAAAACGACCATTCTCTTTTCTGTAATCTGGTAGTTACTCTTCAATTAACATGCAATTAATCTAGACCCCATTCATCCCCACCTTGCATGTATACACATAAAGCGTTGACGTTGGTCACATTTTCTCCTAAAACGAGTGCAGTTCTATATCATAAGTACATTTCAGACCACATTTCAGCAAATCTACCGGGAATAGGTCGTGAAAGGTTCTGATGGAGATGAATATATTTGATTTAGGAATAGTTTAGTTAAATCATAAAATCGCAGATCAGTGCCTTTGTTTTCGCTACGCGGATAGTACTATCCCTCTTCTTCTTAAATCCGAATTCAAGCTTCTGGTTGCTTTTGTGACAATACATGAATGCTGGCCAGTTCGTATCGGACTTCGTCAGAATATCAAACTGTTGGGTTTTCACATGTGAATGTTCATTTCATCTTGCAGGTTATTCTCGTCGTACAGCTACTATAGGATAGCGTTTGCAGTACAGGAACTTTATGGCAGTCTATACCTCAACTTATTGCTGTTAAGCGTCGTTGACTATCCCTCCAACATTCTCAGTATCATCTTCAACTATTGGTAAGTGTTGAAATAAATAAATAAATAAATAAATAAATAAATAAATAAATAAATGAGCAGCATCATGGGAAAAGCAACAATGTGGGCACAAACCGAGCAGTACAAGCACAGACGATGGTTAGAGGCTGGAATTTTGGATGGAAATGTACTCTATCCATGTAGCGAAAACAAAGGCGCTGATCAGCTTACTGCGAAGCTGATCGCGCCTTTGTTTTCGCATATGTGAAACGTTCGTTTTTTCATGAGGCAGCTAAAATATCATTTCTCCATCTCGTTCTTCACCCGTTATTTTACCAAAATGTTTGATATACAAGTACGTATTACCGCAATAAGTAATTAACTGAAATGTGATACTGTGTGTCTTCGGGGCTCTCCCAGTGGTACCACTTGCTGGTAACATTTGTACCATTGGTTCTAACGGCATTACCATTTTTACCATTTGCACCAATTTCTTTACCAATAGCACCATAGGTAATTCAGTTGTTACCAACCAATGGTACCATTGGAGAACCTCGAACACACGCACTGTTTACTTTTCAGGGTCGGTCGAAGATGGACATGTGTCGGGTTTTACATTGTTGCTGGAATATTTGGGCTGGCGGTCGGTATCATCAAGTACATAGGTATATACGCTCGTATTTAGTTGGAATTAGTCGGTAAGATGAATTAGATTATTGGAGCAGTATACATGATATTATAAGCCATCTAGGAACTCAAACTTTGCATATACAAGAGTTTTTCTGCGATATACCAAATATCCTTGATATTTTAACCAACAGGCCACCGCTCTACCCTAAAGTGTATCATTATCTATCATGTTTTGTCACTCTTATGTTCCGGGATCGACCATCAATGGCCAAGATGTTTATCTCAGCAGCCTGGGATTTAAACTCTCTCTGGTCTATGGAATCTTTCCCCGCGGTAGTCAGGTACTTGTAATTGTTGTGGCGGTTGCTTTTGGGTTGCGTTTGGGAGTTTACCTTCCAGTAGTTGAGAAGGTCATATACAGAGACCGTGCCACGAGTGAATGAGATATTCCCGGAGGTAAACTCAAGGCTGTTGTAGCACGTAGGATTCAGGACAACGGAGTTCATACCGCTTCATTCAAGATAGGGATCTTTGTTTATTTAACATACAACGAACGCTTATTGAAGATAATGACAAAGATGATTTTCACTGCCGATACTTGTATATATATGCACGCAAATAGAAGCTGCAAAACGCCCTTGCCTTCCTTCCGTTAAACGCGAACATGCACGAGAAAACTCCAACAAGCAATGACAAGGAACTGACGCACACATAAGTAACTGTCTTTGAATAAGTTCAGAAATATCGGTGGTGGCTTCATCAGTTCCGTATCACGAGTGGGTTCTATGGTGGCGCCCCAGATTATTACGGTGGTAAGTGTTTTAGTTTTCACCGTTGGAGGTACAGTAGCCAGACTTGTTACCTCCATACTGTGGTATGAGAATCACGCATAGTTAAGACCGTCGTTTAGGGACGGTTTGGCCTTTGACTTTAAAAGGTCAGAGGTTGACCTCAGTCTGACATTGAACTTTACCTCTGACCTTTGTCAAAGGGGTAAAACAGCCCCCCCCCCCCCCCCCCCCAAGACTGCCGTAACTACTAATACCTATCAAATCAGGTTCATTGACAATGTAGAGTGTTCAATGTAAATGATAATGCATAGAGTCCCAGGATGTTCCAAACTTTTAGGTGATTTTCAAACAAAACTTTTCGAACAGATTTCAAAGAGTCTTCAAAGACAAAATTCGTAGAATAAAAATCAAAGAGCGTTTGCAGTGGCTGATTTGGACTCGACCACACCTCTTAGAACAATTTTCATTCAAGTTTATGAAAATATTTGAGAACAATAATATTTGAGAACAATAAACTGGAACTAGGTAAAAAAAAAAAAAAAAGGTCCCCACTTCAATGAATTTGCAACTCCTCTCCTGGATCCGCTCCTGGGTCCGCTCCTTCCTAAAGAGCACCAATCATGAGCTTTACCATCACGCAAACATGTCCATGTATTGCATATCCCATTTAATCCCACTTTCATATATACCTAATTTTCCTTATTTTTGATCCAAAACATAGATTGTGGGTACTCGTTAGAACCGCCTCAATGTGAACCACAGTCGATGCTTTCAGCAAAAATATTAAAAATATCATTTGTTCCAATGAAAAACATCTCTGTATATTGCATGTGCAAGTTTTTCTTTTCTTTTCAGAGCCAAGATATCCCAGGTCTCCTCTATATCCTGTCCGAGATAGTGTTTCTTCTTTCCAGTGTTCTGTGTCCGTTCCTCCGAGAGACAAAAGACCGTGATCTTGACGATATGATCCACGATAATACAAGAGTGAAGAAAGAAAATGAAACTGGAAATATAAGCAGGGATGGAGAAATTTTAGTATTGTAGTGCCACATGAATAAGTGTGGTGAATTTGTTAAAATATGATTGCCTTAAAAGTTAAAACTAAAACGTCAATTGTGTTCAATAACAATATTAATAGTCAGACATTCTTTTTAGAATACATGCAGTTTAGCGTAACACAAAGCAGTAATAATGGATGTTATACAATAACCGAGTAGCGCTGGTAAATAACGTTTCATTTTACTTTGCTGCCAACATTCTGTCACAGTAAGTTGACACCCTAATTCCAAAGTAATATCTGTGATCATCAAAGCAGGTGAAGATATCCATAAGACACGGGTGTTTTGATATCAGTCCGTCGCTACAGTTGTTATCTTCGTCCCCCCGGCAAAGCTTGAACTCCGATTCCTTTGTCATCTTTCTGCTTGGGTAAAATACCTCTCTACCGTGGTGAAATGGACCACCCACGCCATCACTGGTTGAACAAAGTTCCCCACATGTAGGAAGGTGGGCCACAATGTCCCTGTAGTGTACCAGACGATAACTGTTGGGCACCAGTCTGTCGTGTGCGCGCGCATACTCTTGGTTTCCAACTCGAGGCATTCCGAATGTATACAAAGTCAGACTGTCCGATTGGGTGATATTTTCGTAAACCAACGACGCACTTGCAAGAGACGCCAACGCACCACCGAGAGAATGTCCAAGCACTAGGAATTTGTAATCAGGATATTTTGATTTTAGACTAAGAACGTGGTATTTTATTTTGTCATATAGCTTTAAATGTGTGTTATAAAAATACAGTTGCACGCGACCACCTGCTTCAAATGGTTGCTTTGGAAACGCGAGACTGATCAGCGCTTCCTCGACCAACTGTTTTACATTTTTAGTCCCTCGGTAGGCGACAATTATTTTCTTTTTCGAATGATTCAACCCAACATACGCATAACAGTTCTGATACGTAAAAACAATGTCGCAAGGCATTGATATTGTCGCTACAATTTCATAATTCTCTCCTGGAAAAAGCCTCTGTAGACATTCCTTAGAATTGTTCGTGTTGGCTATTGCCGTGAGCAAAAGATTTTCATACGCAACTGCGGCGTCGTAAGCTTCAAAAAGATTATTTCCGCATTCCCTTGAACGATTGATGGACTCCTGTAAACCGCATTGGCTACTTCTCACCACAAGTGATCCACTATAGCACTTTTCATCCAGTGGACACCAAACGCAGTCACGTGACGTACAACTGAAACAGTCGTCATGGCGACTACATTGTTCCGCCTTGCCGGTGAGAACAATATTGAGAATAACCCACACTATAATGTTGAGTTTTTGCTTGTTTTCTTCCATCTCAGAGCCGGACACTGACAAACTCAAGCGGAGTAGACTCAGGGCGCTCGCATCACTCTGAAATTTGGAAAGAAAAACTTTGGTACATGTAATATATCAGCCGCGACGCGAGAAGACCGGTCTTCGGGGTTTCCGACCAGGTCTGACACAAACCGGCCTGTACAGCCACAGAAGATAGCTAGAAACTTGAAAATTCGGATTTAGGAAGAAGAGAAATTGTACTCTCCGATTAGCGAAAACAAAGGCGCTGATCAGCTTCGCAGTTACTGCGAAGCTGATCTGCGCCTTTGTTATCGCATAGGCAAAAATCCGGTTTCCTCGTGATACAGCTTATATACATGATAAAACAAGTTTATTTTGGCATTTTTTTCTTGTCAGTAACTTTATACCATTTTTATTAATATGCACATTTCATAAATCATACCATTGTTAGTTTATCCGCCGGTACTTCATTTTCATTAAACACTTCGTTTCCTAAACTTGACATTCCCATCCTCAATATTAACACTTTTAATGCGTTTAAATACATAGATCTATTTTCTTTTTTTCTCGTTTGACAATTTTATTTTTCACATTTTTCTGTGTTTATTATAACATGTACTTGGGGTCACAACATGAAAATACGTGACCGTTGCGTATTAGCATTTTGGAAAACTCAGTCTGTCCAGTCGAAGAGTAAGAGTGAAATTTTCTGTTTTTGTATGCTACCGACAGCTTACTTTCAAGGATTGTAACAACCCGTGTAGATGCCGACCAGACGCACGCAGTCACATCAGTTGGCTGGTTTTATCATGTGACGGGTCACATCTTTGACGTTAGCCGGAAGTTCAAATTTAATATTTGAGCCGCCTCGTGGGAAAACCAACAATGTGGTTTCCGAACAAGCCGCGTGACAGAAGCAGGCTAGAAGCTTGAAATTTCGGATTTAAGAAGAAGAGAAAATGTACTATCCGTGTAGCGAAAACAAAGGCGCTGATTAGCTTCTCTGCGCCTTTGTTTTCGCCTATGCAGATTGTTGGTTTTCCCATGAGGCGGCTCATTGACCTAATGAATTACTTCATTGATCTGTATAGTAGGTTGGCTAAAGGCAGTGTGGTTTTGTTTATTAATGTCACATCATCATCATCATCATCATCATCATCATCATCATCATCTGTGATGTTGCTGCTGCTGCTGATGATGATGATGATGATGACGACGACGACGACTATGATGATGATCATCATCATCATAGTCGTCGTCGTCGTCATCATCATCATCATCATCAGCAGCAGCAGCAGCAGCAACATCATCATCAACCGACAATCATCATTTGATGATCATCAACAGCAGCTGTACAATATTTCTTCATACATACGAAGAGCCTTTTTAACAAGTATTGTGGGGACGCGGTGGAGTAGTCACGGGTATAGCATCGGATTTCGAATCAGTGAGAGGTTTCGTGTTCAATCCCCACTGGCGACACCGTGTTTTGTCCTTGAGCAAGATATTAACTACCCCAGAGTACCGGTAAGTACCTATGAAGCGGTGGTTCCGTCCCGACATGACTGAAAAATTGTTGACTGATATGTTAATCCTGAATACAAATAAAATAAGAATCTTAAAATCTGACCAAATATGCCCGCATCCTCAGTTTTGTTTAGTTCGAAGAAAAATGCGAGCACTCTTAGGTGCTTTTCAGAGAAAAAAAATAATTCACCATTTCTTTAGAAACGTCAAAAAAAAAAAAAAAAAAAAAAAAGAAAAAAAAAAAAAGAAAAAAGAAAGAAAGAAAAAAAAAGAAAAAGAAAAAAAAATAGCTTACCATGCAATGGTGCTATTGTAGGGTCCCTTTAGGGCAATTTCCCCATTTCTGAATGCTAATGTCTAAAAACCGAACACCAATTGGTTTGAAAACGCCGGATTGAATGGGTCTAAACCGAAAAAAAAATGTTTAAACATTGCCATTGGTAAGCCTGGATTCGAACTACCTAAGATCATTCCATTTTTACTGGCACAAAGATAAAGCAAAGTGAGTGCCCTCGTGCATATGTACTGTGCACACCACGAGCCTGTGTAACATGGCCCGTCACATTCTTCACTGCTGATGACCATTTTGCCATTGAAGGTCATTTTGTTTAGGCAAAGCTGGCAATTAAGCCGCACCATGAGAAACCCGGATTTTCGCCTATGCAAAAACAGACGCAGATCAGCTCCGCAGTAACTGCACAGCTGATCAGCGCCTTTGTTTTCGCTATACTGATAGTACGATTCCTCTTCTACTTATATTCAAAATTTCAAGGATCTAGCTTTGTTCTGTAGCTGCACAGGCCGGTTTGTATCAGGCCGAGTCGGAAACCCCGAAGACAAGTTTTCTCACGTCGCGGCTTGCATATTATCGTTAACTTCCTTGTGCATTGTGTATATCAATATACCGGAACCAAATATTTTCATTTCAAAATATTGTGAAAAATGCGGAAATTAATGAATTTTGAAACAATTCGATAACATCGAATTATGAAGTACATATACCTTCTACCTACATCCGCAAAACTGAGACTGTCATCAAATACTGTGCCCATACCGAAATGACTCGTGACTCCTTACGATACAATTCGCTTATAAAAGAAAATGTGTTGCTTTTCAAGTTTGTTTGTTTGATTTTCTCCTTGAGGTCCAATTGAACAGCGCTGGTCATGTTGGGACTTTGTCTCTGTCTCTGAGACTTCTGACCAACATAGGATGTCATGACATACAAAATATGTTGCACATAAATATCGCCGCTCAAGAAAACAACATCAATGACTGGTTCGACTAAAAATCATTTTCTGGGTATGCTCACAAACCTTCAAAGTGGTTAACGCAGTACTCGGGTGGCCTGTCAAATTGTGTGCAGCTTTGGCAGGGGCACAAGCAGTCAATCTATTTCTCGGTGTATGTGTGCGGGAAAATGTATTTTTCATGTATCCATATAGATCTACACGCACTGTTTATTATATATAGCTCAATGACTGGATACACGTTTGTATCAAAGAGCCTTGATAAAACCAACAATTTTGGTTTCCGCCTAGGTCCGACGCAAGACTGGCATGTAGAGCCCCAGAAGTAGGCTAGAAGCTTGAAATTTCGGATATAAGAAGAGGAATCGTACTATCTGTAGCTAAACCCCAAAGGCCCAACGTTATATTATGCGGCTTTCACACTAGAGCACGATCTGTTACAATTGCCACGATTGACAAATCGCAGCTAATCGGGACATTTTGCCAAAAGGCCTAGGGAATTTAAGGCCTGATTTCGGCCTCATGTGTTGGTAAAAAATTGAATTTTGGAATTTTGAGGAGAGAAGTATTGCAAATAGCAGGTATAGGCCCCCGCTTATAAATTCTAGCACAACTATCACATTCAAATTACACATGTTGCCATGGCAACGCTCCGAAAAGCATAGAAATACCACTTTTTGCAATTTTGGTTCTATTTTTCACCATTCAACATAATTTTCAACTACCGGCCCACGCGACGAACAATTTCTTATTATGAAATAATTATGAAGTATCATCCAGAGATATTGTATGCTAAGTATCATTTTGTTCGTCGTGTGGGCTGGCACTTAAAAATTAAAAAATGTGTTCAGAAATGGTCAAAAATAGACCCAAAAGTGCAAAATGTGCTCTATCTATGGTTCTTCTGGGCATTGCCATGGCAACGCATGTAGGATACAAGATACAAGATACAAGACTTTATTTGACCAATTTTGGGCCCAGCAAGGGCATACAAAGATGTTGTACAGAGAATAAGAGAGGAAATCCAAATCAGAGATGAGATAACACAAACTAAAAACAATCTAATATAAAACAATGTATTAATCCAAGTGTTCATGCAGATACTGACCAAGTTTGTGAAGTATATCAGAGTTTTCATTAGTCAGAATCCAGAAAAACTTCTGGAAACTATCCAGCTCCATAAAATTTCTGTTGGAGTCATTAATGATTTGAAAAAAGCTGTTTCTGAACGCATTAAACTTTGAGCATTCCATCAAAAAGTGCTGCTCATCTTCAATTGCACCTGTAGAACATTTGGTACACAGCCTTTCTGACCTATCCAGCTTGATATACCTCCCAGTCTCAATTTTAAGTCTGTGAGCAGAAATTCTAAACCTTGTAATACTCCTACGGTAGCTGAAATTTCTTATCTCATTAATATACTTTTCACAACCAAAGTGAGTTTTAAGTTTACAGTATGTATCCAGCTTTCCAGAGCAATAATCTTGTCTAGTAGTGTACCACTCATTTAGAAATAGTTTATTAATTGTTTTCTTAAGGATATTTTTAAACTTAAATTTTGACTGAGAGCTAGATTCAAGCTTGATATCTAATATACTACACAACTGCTTTATGCTACTGTACCAAGAGCATGCCTTTTTATCTACATCCTTTGAACACTTTAGGGCATTGTATAACAAGGTGTCCGAAGGCATATTCTCAACCCTGTGCCAAAAAAGCAATACATTTTTCACAATATCTAAATAAAAGGGATGTCTTCCCAGTTCTGCAAATACAGCAAAATTGGAGCTTTTTCTGTTTACCCCCAGTACAAGTTTACAAAATTTTGTATTCAGTTTATCTGGTTCAATATCTTTATATATTTTATCCATAGATACATTATTTCTCAGTCTAGGGCTACTGGGATTTAATGCTCCCCAAATTTCAGAGCCATACAGCAGAATAGGCTTCACCGTGTGATCAAATACATGGATACTGGTTTTGACTGATGGCTGAAAAGACAAAATATCTTTAACCAATTTAAAGTAAGCCTTTAGAGCCTTGTTATACAAATTTTTTCTTGCCAAGGAAAAGGAGCCAGAGGCAGAAAACTGAAGTCCCAGATATTTGTAGACATGTACATTTTCAAGTTTAGTGTTTTCAAAGAAAAATTCATCTTTAGAAGTTGTGCCACTTTTATTAAACACAATAACTTTTGATTTATTAATGTTTACTTGAAGGCACCAATCCGAACAAAATTTTTCCAACTTTTTCAGTTTTTCTTGAAGCCCTGTCTTGGAAGTTGACAGAATTACCACATCATCAGCATACATAAGACAATTGAGAGTTAAATCTCCTATATTTACTGGATCAATTGTTTCCTCAAGGTACTTGGGCAAGTCATTTATAAAAATTTTAAACAAGTTTGGACTGAGGTTATCCCCTTGCCTTACCCCTAAATTTAAATCAATATAATTTGTCAGACCTGTCTTAACTTTAATACAAGATCTACTCTTAGAATACATGTTTTTGATAATATTATAAAATTTAGACCCAACACCTATTTTTAAAAGTTTGTATTTAATACCTTCATGGATAACAGAGTCGAATGCCTTTTGAAAGTCTATAAAGCAGGTGTACAGGTTACCCCCCTTGATGCTTATATATTTATCTATCAATGTAGGATAAATGAATCACTTGCTCTTGTTTTTAATAGAGGAGACATACGGCTGTTTTGAGGAACAGTTTTCTCACCTAAATTCCAAAATTTATTTTTTAGCAAAATCTGAGGCCAAAATCAGGCGTTAAATGCCCTAGTCCTTTGACGTTCTGATACGAGTCGTTGCGTTTTGATACGATCTGTTGCGATCTGATACGATAGGGTGGCGATCGGTCAAAATCTGGTGACACGATATTGGTCCCGGACAGATACGATGAGTTGCGGTCCGATAAGATCATTACGATTAAACCCCGATTCTAATGCGACCTGACACGATTATCACGATACTTGACCGCGATTTGATACGAACTGATACGATTAGATGCGTTCTGGTACGAGTCTCAAGAACTGATACGATGATTGTGGCCACGATTGTGTCACGATGAGACCGCGATTGGTATATCTACTTCGAAAACAAACATATACCTCATTACGTTTTTAATCTCTGAAGACGAAACAACATTGATGGAGGAGCAGAGAATGACTAGAATGCGACATTTGCATTAGTAATGCCTTATCCCTCCCCATTCCATCCCTGTCTCTGCTGCCATTTCCTGGCATCCTTCAGATTTCGAATTAATACTGCGAAAGGACCATATTGATGATTGCTCTTCTCTGTTGTTGATAAAAGAATATAAGTTATCTTGCCCGATGTATTTAATGTATTGATAATTCGTAACAGATCGTAAGCATCCGTGACAAAAGCGTGGCTTGTCGTGTCTCATCGCATTTACTCGTATCAGATCGTATCCTATCGGGAGTCTTTCGCATCGCCTCGTAGTTAATCGGGCCAGGCATTTTTTCTCGAATCGTAACAGTCCGTAACAATTCGTAGGAGATCGCAACTCATCTCAACAGATCGCAGTGGTTTGGTCGATTCCGATCACCGCGATTAAGGAACAAGATGAGATACGATTTGTTGCGATTTGTTACGATGTCATGCGATCTGATGCGATGGTCACGATAGTCCCGCCAATCGTGGTAATCGTGGCAAAATTTTTGGCAGCCAAAATTTTTTCCACGATTAGCCCGATTAACACGATTGATATCAAGATGTGATGCGATCTGATAAGATTGGATACGATAGTCCCGATTGGTCCACGATGAAGACCACGATACCAATCGTGGTCGAATCGTGGTAAGTGTGAAAGCTGCATTAGTCAACAGCTCACCTGCGCCTTTGTTTTCGCCTGTGCATGTTGGTTTTCTTATGCGGCGGCTCAAGTTGGTTATCTCCATAACCACGGCGGGTTCGATGGAATGTTGCGAGCTATCGTCTTTTGATCTCAAATGGATCAAAGGTCAGACGAGCCCATGACGCAGCTCGTGCAAGAGACATTGGGATGAAAGAACACCGATATACTATATACATGTGTAAGTACATGTTCAGCTGTTTGACTTTAAAAGCTCTCGCTAACCTTTCATGGGCTACTAAGTGGACTCAACCCATCTTCGATCCGTCTAAGGTCTAACTGGTTTATGTAAACTAGATTTCTGATTTTCCTCCCTGTAGTGTACGCCATGTTCACCAGACAGAACCCATATAAGAGCCGCATCGTGAGAAAACCGGATTTTGCCTATGCGAAAACAAAGGCGCAGATCAGCTTCGCACTAACTGCGAAAGTGATCAGCGCCTTTGCTTTCGCTACAGGGATAGTACAATTCCTCTACTTCTTAAAGCTAAAATTTCAAGCTTCTAGCCTGCTTTTGTGACTGTACAGGTCGATTTGTGTCAGACCTGGTCGGAAACCCCGAATACAGGTTTTCTCGCATCGCGGCTCATAAATGACGAAGCTTAACCGCAGTAGCATTGTCAATTTACATGCAATATAGGCACACCACTCGATAGACCATGGGATTTAAATAAAATGCAAAGAAAGCCCATTTGATGGGATATATATTAAACATTTCTATAAGAAACATGCACAATGCTATTCAATAATAAATAATTTTGCAAGTATCTCTTGCAAATAGCAATTTAGTAATTATAAACTTCTTCACACTCAACGTCCATATAGACATTTCATCAATATCAAACTATATCAGCAGCAGGAAAACATGTCCATGAAAAGTAAACCCCTTGAACCCTAATTTTATACTCGGTATAGTAAAACTGGTATGAGGGGAAAACAATTTTTCTTATTTTTTATCCAAAACATAGATTGTGGGTACTCATTAGAACCGCCTCGACGAGACGGTCCTATCGTGTATCCACAATCAATCTACATGTTTTGAGCAAATATAATAATATTAAAAATTCTCATATGAAAATCTAATTTTCCATAGATGAAAAAAAAAAACACTGCGTAATGCATGGGAATGTTTTCGTAATGGACTGTCATTTTCTCATCCCAGTCTTTTCCCACTGTAGCACCATATGAATTCCCTCTCTATGTATACAACATGGTGAAGCATCATCATCTACGCCCGGTAGACCGACAACACCAAGTAGACACCGATCAGACACACATAGTAGACCCTGATCCTGCAGTAGAAGTAGACGCCCGTCTTATTGATTTATCTGCCACACAACAGTGGCTGTTACCAGCAGGACAAGGACAGCTTGCGATGGAACTGCAAAAGAGGTACAAATAAAGCAATTGAAGAAACAAACGTATAAATGGGGAAAAAACATATGGCATGATTATATCACATATAATTGACATGCGCCTGCAGATTGTTAAAAAAACATCATCAAAGAAAAATCGCAAAAATATCTTTTGTTTACAAATCTTTCATGATCCCTACGAAGATGAAGATCCACCATTTCTTAATTTGTTTTGTCACTTTTGTGGTTTACCGCTCCAGACAACTAAGTTTTTGAAGGGACTGGGCAACTGCTTCCTGATGTTAGCGCGTCTTGCTCAAGGACACAACACGGCGTCAGTGGGGATCGAACCCCAAACTTTCGATCTGAAGTACCTCGCTCTAACAACTTGGCTACCGCATTCGCCAAACTTCGTTATGGGTATAGTACCTGGTTTGTAAGAGGAGCTGGGATAGCCGATGATCTGCAGTGTCATCTCTGTCTTTGCCATCCTCTCTCTTGACGTCGACACGTCTCTTTTCTTTCGTCCGTCACAATTCTCGTTCTGGGAAAAAGAACAACGTACAGAATAATTTGTATTTTTACTACTAGAATGAGCCGCCGCAGCAGAAAACCAACAATCTGCATATGCCAAATCAAAGGCGCAGATCAGCTGCGCCTTTACTTTTGCTACACAGATAGAACAATTTTGTCGGACATGGTCGTAACCCAAATGTTTGGTTTTCTTATGCAAAGGATCCATTGATGTGCTTGGTTTAAATGACATCTTCTTAATGCTTGGTTTCAATGACATCCACTTACATGCTTTAACAAACGTGTAGCGAAAACAAAGGCGCTGATACTGCGAAGCTGATTTGCGCCTCTGGTTTTGCACATGCAGACTGTTGGTTTTCTCATGAGGCGGCTCAACTTTTTTCAACAGTGACACAACATGCGTGTAGATCTGGTATGACGGACATTTGATTCAGCATCTTGTCCAAGACGCAACTCGGCCGTGGTGCGTCTCTCGCGCCGAGTCCGACACAACCGCACTGAGCAATCTCGCTCTACGGCTGTCTTAAAAAGATCGAGGATTTTAACATAATATGCAACCAAATAAGCGCGTGAGTATCTTGGCACGTGCAACCGTTTTCACAGTACAATCGACGCATTTATACGTAAAAACATCCTCGTCGCTGTGTCTCCTCACAGAAGACACATGCGAAACAGGCCAAGTTCTGCTTGCGGATATGTCGTTTGCTTTTTCTAACGTTTTCGCCCCACCTACATGTGTCAGTCTCATATGAGCTGTAGTAATCTTGAAAAGGACGTAAAACCGATTTAAAAAGTTTACTTTCAGGCATATACATGTACCACTCACCCATTGACAAGACTCTTCATTGTCCGGCCCACAGATCTTGATGGTGCACTGTAGGGTGATAAACTTGGAGTTATAGAAGTGGAACACGTAGAAGTCCATCACGTACATTCTGATACCGTCGAACGTGTCCATAGTTTTGTACTTGCTTAGGCTGGTATCCAGGCTGCACCTGTTACAATAACACAATGGGAGAATGAAGATGGCTGCTGCTTGCACGTGGGCACAACCGAGATACCGCGCACGGTTAATCATACATTATAAGCAATTTTTACAGCTGAAATTTCAATTTTTACAGCTGAAAAAAAAATCCTTTTATATTGCATGGGTTTCGTAATGGCGCACTCCTCTGAGTACCCGCGCTCCCTTATATGAGTAAAATAAAATAGCTACATACATACCCTTGGTTATACAGCGTCATTCGTGGCTCACCAAGCGTACTCAGTCCGGAATAGGCATCACACTTAATCGGGAACAGGTAGAACTCGTCTGAAAGAAGAAAAAAAAAACATTCACAAAGAAATTTAATTATGTTCGTGATTTGATTTTTTTTTTTTTTTTTTTTTTTTTTTTTTTTTTTTTTTTTTTTTTTTAATTGAAGGTTCTTATTTGCCAAAACGCAAGTTATGCTACATATTATAAATGCTTTTTAATTTGAATTTGTAATATCCTGGGCATCATCAATATTTTAGAAATACTGTGTCACTCCAAAAATGGACAATTGATTGGATTAATTTCCAAAATGTGAACAAGGTACACTCTGTTCATCAAAGTGCTGTCTTTGTCTGACCTAATGTTTTTCTTTTTCTTTCATCCACGATCATCGGCTAAGACCATGTCGAGACGGTATAATAGGCGTCGGATTTATGTACTCACGGTATACATCCAGGGTCCAGAACAAGTGGGCCCCAACGTTGGCGGACCGTATTGGTGGATGCGTTCGGTAGTCGCAGCATCGTCGCATCGCAGTCGTTACGCTACCGCTGAAGTTTGGTAGAACCCCGGGTTCCAAGTCCTCAGGGGGCAAGTCAAACAAGGCCAGACTGTCAAAATAATTAAATACGTTATGGAATATAGAAAAATTGGAAAGTAATTATATATTGAAATGTTTGGGCCCCCTCGCCCGGACATTTTAAGTTGGGGACCCAGGCAGTCTCGCATAAATATGGTTATAGCCCAAGGTAACGTATGCACAAACTCAGACCAAGAAACGCATATCCATATTGTATTGTCTTGTTGAAATTGAACTTAAAAAAAATCTATACGAGGGTTGTTAACACCAGCTACAATCGGGTATTCTTCTCAGTAGCCTATACCTCATCGAGAGCTAAGGCCATTGCCCAAGGCTTGCAAAACCGAACGGCGCCCGATAACATGGTCCACTTTCCACTAAACATCATACAAGACATGGCATGGAAAAAGGAACTGTGGCATAACGATTCAGTTGACTGATGACTAAACTGTTGTTCTACACTGAGATGGAAAGATGCACATACATAGGATCGAACTCCTGGACCACAGTAACGGTGACGCCTTCCTCCGGTACTTCCATACACCTCAGTCTGAAGTTCATCGTATCATCCAATTCTTCAACAATAAATTCCTCCGACAGTGGTTTGCTGGACAGGGTCAGCTGTATATAGTCGCCCTACAAAATAATATGGTTACATGGAATTATTCGTACAAACGTTTAGAAAAGAATGGTTGACCGGAGCACGATAACCATTTTGTCGACTTTAACTCGTATGCAGGTGGGTCAAAAACGCGACTCACGGCGTCCCGAAAAAAGCAACACAGGCATGTAAAATTAGCTTGTCCCACATGTGTCCCGTGCTGGGCTAAAATCTACACTGGACACGGCGTTGAGATGATCGAATGAGCAATCGACCTTAATAACCTATGGGCCACGAAGAATCACGCCCATGCGATATACAGAGATTTTTAAGCTTAGCTGTAAAAATTGAAAATTTCAATGAAAAAAAAAAAGATATCTTAATACTTTTGCTCAAAACATACATTTTGGTACTCGTTAGAACCGCCTCCCCTCGCCGAGGCGGTTCTAACGAGTACCCACAATGTACGTTTTGGATCAAAAATAAGACTAGAGGACCATTGGTCCTGTAGCTCACCTGAGAGATTATCACATTGTAAGCTCATGAGATTTAAATTAATTGAGAATCGACCAATGAAAGTATATGCATGGACACTATTGACCCCCGGGGCATGGCCAAATTTGACCCAGGGGCATGACTGGCACAATTTATAATGGGGACTACCAAACATTGCTACATACAAAATATAGAAGCTCTGGGCCTTTTGGTTTCAGAGAAGAAGATTTTTGTTAGTTTTTCCCATTGTAAGTCTATGGAGACTATCTACCCCCGGGGCGTGGCCAAATTTGACCCCAGGGGCATGGCTGGCACAATTTATGTAGAGGACCATTAGCCATTGCCACATACAAAATATCAAAGCTGTGTGGCCTGTGGTTTCAGAGAAGAAGATTTTTGAATTTTTTCCCATAGCACGTCTATTGAGACTATCAACCTCCGGGGCCTGGCCAAATTTGACCCCAGGGGCATGAATGGCATAATTTATGTAGAGGACCATTAGCCATTGCTACATACCAAATATCAAAGCTGTGGGCCTAGTGGTTTCAGAGAAGAAGATTTTTTTTTATTTTTTTTTCCCATAGTAAGTCTATGGAGACTATCAACCCCGGGGCGTGGCCAAATTTGACCCCAGGGGCATCAATGGCACAATTTATGTAGAGGACCATTAGCCATCGCTACATACCAAATATCAAAGCTGTGGGCCTAGTGGTTTCAGAGAAGAAGATTTTTTTAGCTTTTCCTATTGTAGGTCTATGGAGACTATCGACCCCCGGGGCGTGGCCAAATTTGACCCCGGGGACATGATTGGCACAATTTATGTAGAGGACCATTAGCCATTGCCACATACAAAATATCAAAGCTGTGGGCCCTGTGGTTTCAGATAAGAAGATTTTTTAATTTTTTCTCATAGTAAGTCTATGGAGACTATCAACCCCCGGGGCGTGGCCAAATTTGACCCCAGGGGCATGAATGGCACAATTTATGTAGAGGACCATTAGCCATTGCTACATACCAAATATCAAAGCTGTTGGCCTAGTGGTTTCAGAGAAGAAGATTTTTTTAGTTTTTTTCCTATTGTAGGTCTATGGAGACTATCGACCCCCGGGGCATGGCCAAATTTGACCCCAGGGGCATGATTGGCACAATTTATGTAGAGGACCATTAGCCATTGCCACCTACAAAATATCAAAGCTGTGGGCCCTGTGGTTTCAGAGAAGATTTTTTTTATTTTTTTTTGCCATAGTAAGTCTATGGAGACTATCAACCCCCGGGGCGTGGCCAAATTTGACCCCAGGGGCATGAATGGCACAATTTATGTAGAGGACCATTAGCCATTACTACATACCAAATATCAAAGCTGTGGGCCTAGTGGTTTCAGAGAAGATTTTTTTAGTTTTTTTCCAATTGTAAGTCTATGGAAACTATCCACCCCCGGGGCGTGGCCAAATTTGACCCCAGGGGCATGGCTGGCACAATTTATGTAGAGGACCATTAGCCATTGCCACATACCAAATATCAAAGCTGTGGGCCCTGTGGTTTCAGAGAAGATTTTTTATTTTTTTTCCCATAGTAAGTCTATGGAGACTATCGACCCCCCGGGGCGTGGCCAAATTTAACCCCAGGGGCATGAATGGCACAATTTATGTAGAGGACTATTAGCCATTGCTACATACCAAATATCAAAGCTGTGGGCCTAGTGGTTTCAGAGAAGAAGATTTTTTTAGTTTTTTTCCTATTGTAGGTCTATGGAGACTATCGACCCCCGGGGCATGGCCAAATTTGACCCCAGGGGCATGATTGGCACAATTTATGTAGAGGACCATTAGCCATTGCCACCTACAAAATATCAAAGCTGTGGGCCCTGTGGTTTCAGAGAAGATTTTTTTATTTTTTTTTGCCATAGTAAGTCTATGGAGACTATCAACCCCCGGGGCGTGGCCAAATTTGACCCCAGGGGCATGAATGGCACAATTTATGTAGAGGACCATTAGCCATTACTACATACCAAATATCAAAGCTGTGGGCCTAGTGGTTTCAGAGAAGATTTTTTTAGTTTTTTTCCAATTGTAAGTCTATGGAAACTATCCACCCCCGGGGCGTGGCCAAATTTGACCCCAGGGGCATGGCTGGCACAATTTATGTAGAGGACCATTAGCCATTGCCACATACCAAATATCAAAGCTGTGGGCCCTGTGGTTTCAGAGAAGATTTTTTATTTTTTTTCCCATAGTAAGTCTATGGAGACTATCGACCCCCCGGGGCGTGGCCAAATTTAACCCCAGGGGCATGAATGGCACAATTTATGTAGAGGACTATTAGCCATTGCTACATACCAAATATCAAAGCTGTGGGCCTAGTGGTTTCAGAGAAGAAGATCTTTTTAGTTTTTCCCATTGTAAGTCTATGGGACCTATCTGTTGCCATGGAAACCACAATTTTGATACAATCTGCTCCAAAACCTAATGCCATCAATCCCCCAACCCAATTATGGTTCACATTAAATTTGATCAAGATCGGCCTACTAGCTTCAGAAATATTCTTCTTTGAAATTGTGGACGGACGACGGACAACGGACGGACGGACGACGACGGACGACGGATGCCTGCCTATCCTATAAGCTCACCTGTGAGCCTTCGGCTCAGGTGAGCTAAAAATTAGGTATACCCCTGCAAACCCATGTTTTTCTATATAAAAGTGGGGTTTAATGGGCAATACATTGCACGGACAAGTTTTCCTGATGCTCTTGGCCACGAAGTTTCACCCACCTACCACCGTGATATGTACATGAGCCGCCTCATGGGAATACCAACAATCTGCATAGGCGAATATCGCTACTCGGATAGTACAATTCCTCCTACTTAATTCCAAAATTCCAAGCTTCTAGCCTGCTTCTGAAGCTGTACAGGCCGGTTTGTATCGGACCTGTTCGGAAACCACATTGGTTTTTCCACGAGGCGGCTCATATATACATGTAGTACGAACTTCAAAGGCCTACCCTGTGACAATTTCCGACCAGGTTTTCACTGATGGTAACGACCGACTTGTCATCGTTGAAGCAAATGTCGCACAATACTCTGCTAGCGTCGGCCAGTTCTGTGCCAATCACATCAAAGTCGAAGGCCAGAGCGTAGATATAGTGGGTACTGTTCGGGTTATCTACGTTGATGGTGCCATTGACGAAGCAGCCTAAATGAAAGGGGACATTAAAGAGCATAACTTATTAAACTGTTATCCTTAATGAATGTGCTGAAAATAAGCATAAAACGGGCACAGTTCCTTCTCAAAGTGCAAAGCTTCAATGTTTGTATTTTGATGACAAATGCGACATTATTTAAGTTTTAGATACTGCACAAGTAATCTTAGACATGTTAGACGCATTAGATACAAGATACAAGATACAAGACTTTATTTGACCAATTTTGGGCCCAGCAAGGGCATACAAAGATGTTGTACAGAGAATAAGAGAGGAAATCCAAATCAAAGATGAGATAACACAAACTAAAAACAATCTAATATAAAACAATGTATTAATCCAAGTGTTCATGCAGATACTGACCAAGTTTGTGAAGTATATCAGAGTTTTCATTAGTCAGAAGTTCAGTCTGAGCGTACAGTGCACTGAAATTTTCACAGACAATGCAGCACAAGAAATTCTAAAAACAGACCGTTCAAATTAGATGCTTCTGCTGTTGTTTGTTTACACATGTTTAACGTTTAGTTTGTTGGCTTTGTTGTCTTTGCGGTTGGACCTCACTGGGAAAGAGCTGTCATCTTACTTTAGTATAATATTATTCTCCGTTTCTTTCCACCATCCTGTCTTGGTAAAAAAAATCATAAAAATATGTGCTTTTTATTCTTCTTCATCGCACAGGAAACACAGGCATGTATGTGGCTCAAACCAAGCAGCCACCGCATCAGAAAACCAACAATCTGCATAAGCGAAACCAAAGGCGCAGATCAGCTGTGCAGTAACTGCACAGTTGATCAGCGCCTTTGTTTTCGCTACACCGATAGTGCAATTCTTCTTCTATGTATATTTAAATGTCAAACTTCTAGCCTGCTTCTGTGACTACACGTGCGGGTTTGTGTCCGAGACCTGGTCGGAAACCCAAACTGTTGGTTTTCTCATGCGTAGGCTCAAAACATACTGTAATTTATTGTTGCTCTTGTTTCCTTCAGAAGGAAAGTGAAGACCAGAGTCGGTAAGAGAAAATAAAGCCTCGCTCTGAAAAAAAGTTACATTGCTCTTGAAAATTAGAGGATGCTTAAATAGGAACAAAAAATGTGTTATGTAGAAGTGGCTCGCCGAGAAATTATACTGAGGAATGCTTCGCCGTATGCGGTGTAATTCTGAGTGTTTCATCTATACAATTACGTTTTTTACGTTTTGATTTTGAAAGAAGAAAGTGAAGAAGTAACAAAGAAAGAAGAAACAGAAAAGACAGAGAGAAAATAGTACCTGCAAATCATTGCCATTGTAGAATCGCTTCTAATTCAGCCTGCTCTTTTGTCCAGGGATCAAGTACCTCGCCACACACCGTCTCCTGATCAAGTGATCTGACCACCAGTGAACTAAGTTCTGTATACGTGTTCAGTTTAGCACGATTTGCATAACTTCGTATGCTTCGATGGTCACAGACACCGTATAGACAATGGTCGCTCACCCGAGAGCCAAAAAATAAAAAATAAATAAAATGCACAGGTCGATGGCAACAGATAAACAGTTTCAAAAGCACTTATATGTAGTTGTAGTTGGTACATGTGTTATCTTAACAAAGACGGGCGTACACACTAACAAACGGGCAACCGTTCGATCCTTTCGTGACTTCAGCTCAGGTGAGCTAGCCTGGAGAAGAATCACGGTATCGAAGCAATGTACGGGTCCCGGAAACGTTAATACGGGACTGTACATGTACATGTATCAGCAAATATTTACATTTTTATTGCAATCGCCCTAGATGAAAGTATCTTTCTTGATGTTCTTCATTTCCCAATGAAAAACATTAAGTCACGTGGTCTAGAGGCCACGCCTATGGGAGGGGCGACGTCAAAACCCATCCAGTGACGTTGTTTGTTTACTCTTGTTGTCGTGACGTTGGTCGCGTATCGCTATGACGTTAGGCGCGAAAATTTGACGTTTTGGCTGTTCCAAAATTACGTTAAGTCGGATTTAATGTCAAATAACATGAAAATGAACGGTGATATGCGCAATTAAAAATCTGATACTTTATTGATAATATAAAATGTAAATATAAGTATTGAAATTCAGATGTTAGCTTTCACTGGATGATGAAAAACATTAGCTGTTTTAATGTCATTAAAACAGCTAATGTTTTTCATCATCCGGGCTTCTCGGAGACATTAAAACAGCTAATGTTTTTCATCATCCAGTGAAAGCTAACATCTGAATTTCAATCGGCTTCTCGGAGACATTAAAACAGCTAATGTTTTTCATCATCCAGTGAAAGCTAACATCTGAATTTCAATCCTTAAATGCGACGTTATTCCGAAAATGCGGGAGTGTGCATTGTTTAGTGGTAATAAACCAAGTGCCTTACACCAGTGACTGCGAGAATTATCCCCGGCCACTGTAATTTCGCAAGATTTTCGCGTGAGACTTTCAATTCGAGGTGCCGTCCTCGTACATGTGTAAACTTCTTTATGGTGATACATGAGCCGCATCACGAGAAAACCAACGTTTTTGCGTATGCGAAAACAAAGGTGTAGTAAATGCGAAGCTGATCAGCGCCATTATTTTCTCTACACGGATTGTACAATTCCTCTGCGTTCAATATCCAAAATTTAAAGCCTCTAGCCGTCTCATGTGCTTGTACAGTTCGGTTTGTGTCGGACCTGTTCGGAAACCATATTGCTGGTTTTACCTTGACGGAGCTTACAAAATAGAAGCACCAATTCCAAGTGGCATGCAGTATAATACCCCATTTCACGGCGGCAATTCCAATAATGTAATTTACGCTCATGACGATCATACCGATTCTTCAACATTTCCTGAACGAAGCGCCGACATATGATATGAAAATTGTGCAACTTTCAAGCTTTAATACGATTCCAGTTCGCTTCGGTGACGACTAGTTTTGTTGCTGGTTGCGCTGTCAAGCTCTGCGCTTTTGCTACGGGTTCGTAGTTCTGTGCTTACACATAGGCAGGGGCTTCAATTCTTTGAGGCTAAGAAACAGGGCGGTAATTGTGCGCGCAAGGGTATTGTCGCCCTTCTTAAACAAGAAAGATGTCGTCCTTTATTAGGAATTCACGATTGCAGGAAGAGATGGGCAAGTATCCGACTTCATTCCGCTGCCATTTCATTTAAACTGCACTATGACGGAGCTCTTCACGCCCTAAGCTTTAGACGGGTAGAGACCTCTGAGAAGTTTAGCCGGCCAACACTTCCTTGGTGGCCACAATAGCATCCACGGCTAGGGCCTTTTTCAGAAGAGGGAATTCGTTGTGTCCACTTCCACATGGATTAGCTTAACATCATCTACCAAGTTATTTACACATAGTTGGGCATGCTGCTATACTACTTTCGTTTGGGCGACTGACTAGCCATTAAATTTGGGCAATCATGGAAATTCTACTTCCATTTCTCATTTTCTTTCTGGGGGCAGGGGGCTAAGACTCCCTCCTCATCCCCTAGTAGGGCTTCATCATTTTTCTGACTCTGAATCTGAATCTGTTAGCTTACTGGTCCTTACTGGTGACACGCCATTGACAATATTTCACCCTGAGAGAATGTCCCTAGATCTCACAAGAGATGCAGAACTTGGACACACAGTCTTTGTTAGCTGAAGGTATCTGAAATGTCAACGAGTGTTGATTTCTGTGACGAATATCCATTCTCAAAAACCGCAGTTTGTGTTGAAATTTCATTAAAAGCTCTTAGTTTGATATTCGCCATGTAAAAGAACGCATAACTCTCACAGTTTTTCCGATTAAAATTGACGTATCCACTGTTTTACAAGGTGATCGCTTTCGCACCTGATTCACCTACTTAGTTTTCTGGAATGGACTTTCCCGTCATAATGGAACAACCCGGATATTGCACGTGACTGGATGGGTATAAAAGGAGCAAGCGACGTGGTGACAGTCATTATTGTGAAAGAAGTCGGACGGTTTAGATCGAAGAGAGAGACTGCAGGCAGTTGATGATGAGTAGTAAATAGGCTTCGTGGCACGGAGCTCAGGCTTTGGGATAAGGAGAGATCAATGCGATAGCTCTTATCCTCTAGTGTTGAACCTCTTAGTGCTGAACGAACATTTGAGACTCTTTGGCCGCAGAGATCATTGCGATAGCTGGGCCTTGGTCACAGAGATCATTGCGATAGCTGGACCAATATGGAGTCTCAAATAGAAGTTCCTGGGAAGCCAGTGATTTAGGCTATAGTGGGATAGCCAACGAAACCACAGGGGTTTCAAGCCTGTCAGTGTTGTGTAAATGGCGTTTGAATTATGAGTTCCTGGACGTAGATTGGGTTTGAAACCATTCAGTCACGTATCAAGTATTGCATTAGAATTATTATAGTCAGACAGTAACCTATTTCTAAAATGACGTGTATGAACCACATCAAGACCTAGGGCGAGGGTTGGGATCCCATAAAACCGGTTTAAGCCCCCTAGTAATTGTATTACTAACCGTTCCAAGGCGGTGCTCTTGGCGTGGCTCATCCCGGTCAAACCTCAATATAGTCGTTTAATTAGCATCTAGCTCGGTACGTGTTTCGAATATTATAGTGTTCGTAGTTTAAGTTAGACAGAAGTACATGGCTTGGTCCTTAAAACGTTACAATTTCTATAACTTCGGGATGGCATCTGACTATTTAACCAACTGCCTTACTGTGAGTAGCCTAAGTCCCATACCAAGTTGTCCACATATAGGGCTTTCTAATAGTATAAGATTTGATTCCCTCCTTGAATTTTCTAACCCAACTTAACCACTATGGACACCATTGTAAACCAAATGTGCAGTTGCAGTTATAGAAAATGGAAATGCAGTTGCAGTTATAGAAATTATGCAAAGAGTTATCTCTAATAATTTTTTTGCAAAAGTGATCAAAAGTAAACAAATCACACACTTTTGCTTAGGTAAGCAACGGTGGGTTTTGGGCATTGTGTCAGACTGAATTTGTGTCAGCAACACACGTCCGACTAAATCAAAATAAAAGCCAAGTCACTGAACTCTAATCCAACTAATCAATGTCCGCCCTGTTTCTTTGACCAAACTTCTCAAAGGTCTAAACACAGGTGTTTGGAGTTATATCCATAATCATAATAATTCACTACAAGGCCGAATCTCTTATAGGCTCGCCTATAAGAGATTCGGCCTTGTAGTGAATTATTATGATTCAGCTCGCCTGTAAGAGATTCGGCCTTGTAGTGAATTATTATGATTAAGGATATAACTCCAAACACCTGTGGTCTAAACCTGTCTAAAGCCTTAGGGCCTGATGAGCTTCATCCCAGTCCTAAAGGAACTGGCTATGGAATTAGGTCCGGTATTCGCCCATCTCTTCCAGCAGTCAATTGATACAGGTGAAATTCCTAAAGAATGGTCTCTTGCTATTAATATTTGCCCACTGTTTTTAAGAAGGGCAACAGGTCACTTGCCCGCAATTACCGCCCCGTTTCTTTGACATGCATTCCTTGTAAGCCTCTTGAGCATATTGTATGCTCAAATATTATGGCCCATCTTGATGAACATGAACTCTTGTCGGACAGGCAACACGCATTTAGGAAATGGCATAGCTGTGAAACTCAGTTGACTACAGTGATAAATGACTGGGCAAAAATCTTAGACAAAAAAGGCCAGGTCGACACTTTTATACTCGATTTTGAAAAGGCTTTCGATACTCCTCCCCATGAACTCCTTAAAAGCAAATTGTTTAGCTATGGAATAGATGGAACAACACTGAACTGGATAAATGCTTTCCTTTGTTTCAGACAACAAAGGGTTGTGGTTAATGGTATTAAATCGGATTGGGCTCCAGTTGTGTTGGGTGTCCCGCAGGGCACCGTTCTAGGCTCCTTGCTGTTTTCCTTGTATAAAAATGACATCTCAGCAGACATTGAGTCTGAAATAAGACTCTTTGCTGATGATTGTGTTTGCTATAGTGAAATCAAGAATGAAGAGGATACATTTAAACTTCAGAGAGACATTGATCGTTTAGGCAGTTGGGCTAGGAAATGGGGAATGAGATTTCAACCCGTCAAATGCAACATGATGCAGCTGACGAATAAACGGTCTAGTAAGATACAGGCTAACTACACCCTTGAGGGCACTGTACTGGAAAACATTGAAAGCATAGGAGGTTACAAAGTGACATTATATGTTATAAATATTGCCCAAGTCAGCATAAGCTGTTGAGCCTGTATAGGCTGGATCCCTTCAACCAACCGAAAGCATAAAATACCTGGGTGGAACTATCACAAATGATTTGAAATGGAATACTCATATTTCCAATGTTTGTACAAAGGCTAACAGAACTCTCAGATTCTTGAGGAGAAATTTGTATTCTTGTACCCCAGATGTGAAAGAAGCAGCTTATAAAGGACTGGTGCGGCCGGTCTTGGAATATGGAAGCTCAGTTTGGGACCCTCACTTTCATGGCCTCCAGGAAGAACTGGAAAAGGTCGAAATCGTGCGGCAAGGTTTGTGACAGGAAATTATGTTTTTGAAACTGGGAGCATGACTGGCATTTTAGGTCAACTGAAATGGGAATCTCTTAAGAAAAGGAGGAAGGATAGTAGACATAACATATTGCTATACAAAGGTCTAAAGGGTAAAGCCAGAATACCAACAGATGACCTTATCCCAAAGAATAGGCGTTGTAGAAATCAACTCTCTTTGGCTTTTCAGATACCTTCAGCTAGCAAAGAAGCGTACAAAAGTAGTTTCTTTCCACAGACTATCAGGGACTGGAATGACCTCCCTGATTCACTTATCTCCTCTGCTGAAATGTCTGATGACTGTGTGTCCAAGTTCGCTTCACTCGTGCGTTCAATGGACTAATTTCTCCCCCATCCTAACCCCCTGGTGAAATAATGTCCTTCGGCGTGTCACCAGTAAACTATTCAGATTCAGATTCAGATCAAAGTTTCATCAAAGAATAAAATTTGCATTTACCAGACCACCGCCAAACAGTGGATTTTGTATAGGTGCAACTGCACTTTACAACAATATCTGGGCAGTGAACATCATAATATAGTGGGATGGGTATATTTTGGGCTACTTCCCAGCTCAAGTTAGCAGCAGTGGTCCATGCCATTAATGAATGTCTATGGGTAAGAATAATATGGTATTAATCTCTTTGGAATGACACCATTGCCATCAATTATTCGTACAAGGTGAATTACTTTGTGTATATTGCTGTGAGCTTACTGAATAAAAAGCAGAAATTAAGATTTTCATAAAAATTTTGCATATATATTTATTTCCTGGACCCAAGATATGAAGGCCCTAACATTTCTGGCAAATTATGAATTTATAAGTGTTCAAAAACTGATTAAGTCAAAACAATACTGACTCAAACAAATGAGTAAATAGGTGGGAAAGGTACAGTTCGGGTGATCAACATTGATATCTCATGATAGGGTAGCTTGCAGTCTGCACCAATGAAAATCACACAAAATCTTAAGTAGATAAACTTGGATCTGAGTCTTATATATTTATATATATGGAAGTGGCTACTGATGCCGGCTGTCTATATGAGACACTATTTGACATTTTGGGTCTTGTGGAGTTAAAGTCAGAAATTTAGTTTTTAACAATTTAACAATTTTTATTATGGTTATAATCTATGTCCAAAAGCTTTAATTAATAGCGCTAATGTCCTAATGATTAATGAGAAAAATAGAGAAATCGCGCACAACCCTCATTTTGCATCTTAGTGTTTTTAATTGGTAAAGAAATTAATTAGCCTTGGAAAAACCTTTGTTACACTGAGTTATAGTGTCCTGTTCTGTTATCCTTCACAGTGAGTGCTGTCTAAATATTACAGAATCAGAAATTCCAATGCTCTTCCTAGAAATTTCCAACTTTTCTTATTAGACAGAGATTTGAAACTTGTGATTGAGTGCGCAAAAATCTAAATTATGTCGCATGCAGTTTTGTGATGTCAACTTTAATTGACATTTTGTGACGTCAATGTCATACCACCACAAGACCCAAAATCTCAGAGAATGTCACATATATATTAACATGTTATTATCTGTCTTTAACAGGTAACTGCATAGCAATAGAAAAGTGAAAATGAGTACAAAGAAAAAGAACAAGCTTTCTCTGAAGAAAACTGCAGCCCCAAAGTCAGGCAGTAGCAAACCTGTTGTGGCACATGGGCAAACCACAATACTTTCTATGTTTAAAAGACAGAGAGAAAGACAAATAGTCGACATAGACAGTGATGTAGATGAAATGGAGAGTAAAGATCATACAAAAAATAGAGGCAGTGATTTTCAGCAGAGTGGTAAAGGTGAGGGAAGTGAAGGAGACGTTGTTATAACAAAAATAGAAAGTAGTACATCAGACACTTTCATAAGTATGAACAGAGAAACTAGAAAACCTGGAAATGAAAGGCAAGTAAATGTGAAAAAGAATTTGAGTTTAAGAAAAGCAAAGAAAAGAAAGTCTTCAGATTTGGATGAAGGGGGTGAATTTAGGCCCAGTCAATTGAAAAGTAAGAAAGATACTAAACTGTCAAAAAGTGGAGATACCCTAGGAAGGTATAATCTCAGGAAGAGTAAGACAGAACCATTGATTGAGGAATCTGACGCTGATGATGGTTTAACAATAGTCAGGATAGATGAAAAAGGAACTGGTGCTGAAAATAATTCATCTCAGAAAGAAAATTTAAAGAGTGGAAAAGACACAGACACAGGTTTGCCAAATAAGGAAACAAAGTATAAGAACACTAAAAGCAAACTGTCTCTGAAAAAGTGTAAGACTGAATCAGATTTAAGGGCTAGTAGAGATGAAGCAAAAGTGAAAAGAAACAGGGATAAATTTTTTGTTGATTTGTCTGATAGTAGTGAAAGTGATACAAAAATAACAGGTGATCATATGAAAACTAACAAGAAAAGCCTGAAATCTCTTGATGATAATGATGTAGCTGAAACAAAGGAGGTTCCAAATAATGGCAAATTTACAGAGAAAAACTTAACCTATACAAACAAAAGAAGTGAAGCTGATAATGGTGTTAAATGCGACAATGAAAGCGTACCAAGTAAATATGAGATTAATGAAATGAAAGACATTGAAGAAACACAAACTTATGATAAAATCAAGGAGAAAAATAATATCAATCCGCAAAAAGACATGCAATCCACTGAAATGAAAAGTAAAACTGAGAAAGAACCATTGACTACATTTAGTATATTCAAACCACAAAAGTCTAAGAAAGACAATGTAACTAAAACAGCAGCAAATAGGAACAAGTCAACTTCTGATGCTGTTGCTGATAACGATGATAGTGATGATGATTCTAAAGCAGATTTTCTGCCAAACATTGATGAACCTGGAGGTGAAACTGGCACAGAACAACTCTACAAAGTGCCATATTACCTTGAAAACTTTAGGACAATTTTACAGACTGTTCTTGAAGATATAGAGAATGCTAGGCTATTTGACGATACAGATATGAAACATATTTCTGCATTTAATTCATTAGATGGTAAGTGTCTTGTGTGACAAGAAAATTACACAGTCAGTTAGCATCTGATAAGTTTAGTTTGTAATTGTTAGAATAATTCGTGACAGATTCAATAAATTTGAATTGAATTGTGTAAAGAAATCTTATCTTATTAAAAAAATAAATAGTTTTGTTTATATAAATAGGTTTAAATCAAGTTTTGCAGAAAAAAAGAAAAAAAGAAAAAGAAAAAAAAAAACAAACACGCTTTTTGTAATAGCTTTTTGATATTGATCTTATATGGGACTTGATTCTTTTTGTGCCATTCAAGATTGTTAAATCTGCTTTTAACTCTTGCTGTTTCAGAAGCTGCACAGAAGCTGTATATTCGACTGTTCTCCAGAAGATTGGCCTGGCTACCCCTGTCTAAGATCAGCTATCCAGAAATAAGTGTTGACATAGAAAGTCTACTGGATGATCTTGTAGAGGCCAAACTCATCATATCAGGTACACTCTATGCTACATTGTAGTTTTGTATTATTTTCAACCAGTTCAGACTCAAAGCAGACAGATTATAGGTTTGAAATTTTGGATATAGAGACTTTTTAGACATACATATTTAGGAGAAAGAAATACTAAAAAATGTTTTCTACTCAGTTATCACAATCTTGACAATAATTATTGTGCAGTGGCTTAAAGATGGATAAAATCATCAAATCAATATCTCATTACAAAAACTCGCCCATGCAATATACAGAGATTTTTTTTCAGCTGTAAAAAATGAAAATTGCATTGGGTAAAAAGTGATATTTTTAATATTTTGCTCAAAACATCGATTGTGGGTACACATTAGAACTGCCTCTGTGTTTCATTTTAAAGGGGAAGAACTGGAGGACATATCACAGATTCTACCAGTGATGGCTGCCCCTGATCTGAAGACCTTGGCCAAGACATTTCACCTTAATATAACTGGTGTAACAAAGAAACAGATTGTCCAAATGTTAATCAAGAAGAGCCAGCAGAGTTCGATTAGCTCATTGTTTAAAGGAGGGGGAAATGTTAGTACTGAGAAAACTATGGTTACAAGGTAGGTCAAGTCATATTACATGTACAAATAAGAAGTGTCAAGAGCAAATGTTTCTTAGGGGTTTCCAATCATGCCCAACACAAACTGGGCTGTACAGCCACCAAGGGTGGCTTAATGCTTGAAATTCAGATCTACTACCCATGCAGAACAGACACAGATTGGTGCACAGCATTCACCTTTTTTGCATTATCTGCTGGTTCCCAGCTCACCAAAAATCAATATTGGAAATACAGGTAACCAAAACCGGTTTTGGTTACCTTCTTTTCCAATATCAATTATTTCTAAGCTGGAAACCAGCCGACAAAGCAAAATTGGTGAATATTGATTAAAAAACGGTATAGCAGAGACAATACATAGGATATTTCATAAACTGCAGATTTTTTGTTTTGTTGTTGATTCTTATACAGTGCAAGTACCCACCACTTTTATTCTTATAAAGTTGCTATAGTAAAATAAGACAAATGTAGACAAATGAGCCGCTGCACAAGAAAACCAACACCATGCGTAGGCAGAACCACTGGCTGATCATTACTTTTGTTTTCACTTCTACTGATATCCAAAATTTCAAGCTTTTAGCCTGCTTCTGTGACTGCACAGGCCAGTTTGTTAGACCTTGTCTGAAACCTAAATATTTTGGTTTTCGTATATAATAAGCCATTAATTAAAGTTTTTGTTGATTGCATCTTTATTTGCATTGATTAACATAAACATCTTATTTACAGAGCTAAATCATACCTGGGCAGGGTATGTCGCCTACACGACGAGAGTAGAGCTGTGTTTATACGGACCCTGATGTTGTTCTCGCTGTATAATACCAACCTGGATGAAGAAAGTGGGGGCGGGGGACAGAATCAACTGTAAGTTTACAGTAATCATCAAAATATGAGCTGTGTCATGAGAAAACTAACAATGTGGCTTTTGACTAGATCCAACACAAACCGAGCTGTACAAGCACAGAAGATGGCTTAAGGCTGGAATTTTTGGATTTAAGAAGGAAGTGTACTATCTGGTACCGAAAACAAGGCGCTGGTCAGCTTCGCAGTTACTGCGAAGCTGATTTGCGCCTTTGTCTTCGCATATGCAGATTGTTGACTTTCTCATGAGGCGACTCAAAAATAATTGTTGAAATCATTCTGCTTTGTATGCCAGAGAAATGTTACTGCAGTTCTCTGATTTCAACTCAACAATAAAAAAGAAAAAAAACAAAACAACAAAACATTTAACTTGGCTTTATGATCCAGATATAACTGAAAATTTGATGTGTTGGACATAAAATGTCAACTTGAAGCAGAGCATAAATTTCAGGCTGTTTGCGACAGTCATTTTCTTTGAGATTTCTCTTGTTGATTTACAGATTTCAGTCATCTTTGAGATTCCTCTTGTTGGTTTACAGATTTCAGATGTTAATGGCCAACATAGGACGTGTTGTGTATCCCTCATATACAGTTAACAGACAGACACCAGTGTTTAGAGACAGGGCAGCAGTAATAAGGTTTGTATACAGTTTGCTGCCATTTTCTGTTATCCTTTTCTTTTCTATATTTATAAGGCTCAGTTCATTGTTTGTCTCTTTCAGTTTTGAACAAGAAATACTGTAAATTTGGAATTTTTGCTCGACTTTTATTTTGCAAATTATCTATTCCTGAATTATTAGTAAGTTCTTGAATTCGCGAGTGAGTGCCCATACAGTCTATAAAGCATATAGTAATTCTTTATTAGCAAAAACTTTTAATTCGCGAGGCAAGAAATTCTTGAATATTAGTGAAAAATTAAGTTCTTGTGAACATTCTGAACTTACAGTATTGTCGTATTTGAGTGTTGTGTAATTTCTAATAGACCAAATTTAATTCAGCTCAAATTAGCTTAACACCTGCTGGCCTCTATGAGTAGATTGGGATCAAAATATGAGCCGTGTCATGAGAAAACCAACAATGTGGTTTCCGACCAGATCTGACACAAACCAGTCTTTACAAGCACAGAAGATGGCTAGAGGCTGGCAAGTTTGGATTTAGTAAGAAGAAGAATGGCGGTTACTGCGAAGCTGTTCTGCGCCTTTGTTTTCGCATATGCAGATTGTTGGTTTTCTAATGTGTCAATGGCTCAAAATGTATCCTTTTAGCTGATCTTGGTAGTAATTTGGTTGTTGTGTTTAGGTTTGAGACTGCTTTGATGTGTGAACTAGACATACAGACAAAAACAGAGAAGAACAAATGGACAGAGGCTTATAAAGTCTATCAACAAGCTAAACAAATAGGAAAAGATGTCTGCTCTAATAAAGAATATCTGGAGTAAGTATATGGGTCCTAGAGATGTTCCCTATGTTTACTGATTTGGATACTAAGGAACTGTGAAATTGACTTGTGACTAAACATTTGGTTACACAGTGGGATGAAGGGATTCAAAATGAATTGTTTCAACATCAGCATATAAAAAAGTTTTGCTTGCTTGTGTTGAGGCTTAACGTCCCAGTCAACAATTTTTCAGTCATGTCGGGAGGGATATAAAAAAGTAGATCTATGTTTTATGACATGAGTGTTTTCCAAAATCATATTTGAGCTGCTGCATGGGAAAACCAACAATCTGCATAGGCAAAAACAAAGGTGCATTTCAGCTTTGCAGTAACCTTTGTTTTCGCTTCACGGATAGTATGATTCCTCTACTTTCTAAATCCAAAATTTCCAGCCTCTAACCATCTTCTGTAACTGTACAGCCCGGTTTGTGTCGGACCTTGTCGGAACCCAAATTGTTGGTTTTCATGCACAGGCTCATTTCTTCGATTTTCAGTTGGGATTCTAAGTTGCCACTGTTTCTGCGGTCCTATACTGCCGGGACTGTTTACATCCGTATTGACAACCAAGGTGTAGAGATACTGCAGAGACTAAAGAAGTACAAGGAAGCAGTGGTATTACTGGAGGAACTACTTTCTCAGGCGTTATATTGTCCTGAGTACCGAGGTCATTGGTACGACAGACTGGCACTGAATTTAGATGCACATCTTAAATCACAGGGAAAGGTATTGATGTTTTTGAAAAAATATTTTGAAAAAAGATTTGATATTGCATAGATCTCTCAAGTGCAAGCAAATAACAACATGGTTTTAATGTCAGAATTAAAAGGAAAATATTGTATTGGCCATGTTAAGGTAGAAGTACATGTAGTGGTTGACTTGCTTGTCACAGATTTAGATTCGGTATTGGCATGCAGCAGGGTATTGGTTGCTTATTGAAGTTAAAATGTTTTACGGGGTTTTTCTGGTATACTCCACCATTTTATTCTAAATACATGTTTACTACAACTGTATCAGCAGTGGCTGATTTAGTGGGGGTTAGGGGGTAGGTGAGGGGGTTCACTCCAATCCCCCTCTAGGACCAAATTCTTTCAGATTCATGGGTTAATTTAAGAGGTAAAATGTAGAAAACAAACCCCCTTTGGTTGTTTTGAACCCCCACCCCCCACCCGCCACTTCCAGAAATCCTGGATCCGCCCCTGATCAGGGTGCATAGATGATCTGTAATGGTCCAAACTTTGAGAATTTTTAACATTTCATGACACGGGTCATGAGAAAACCAGACTTTTGCCTATGCGAAAACAAAGGTGCAGATCAGCTTCCCAGTAACTGCAGAGCTGATCAGCGCCTTTGTTTTCGCAACATGGATAGCACACTTCCTCCTCTACTTATATCCAAAATTTCAGGCTTCTAACTTTCTTCTGTGACTGTACAGGTCGGTTTGTGTCTGACCTGGTCGGAAACCTAAATTGTTGTTTTTCTCACACAGCAGCTCATTCTATAATCTTTGCTTTTATTTACAGTGTTAATAGGTGATTAAGACTTGCCTGGCAGACCCTGATGTTGGACCAAGTAGGATCTACTGTATCTGCGGACTGAGAAAATATGTGATGGCCTAAACTCTAAATATAATGACAAATTTTATTATTATTATATTGTGCTTTTGTTTCATTTTATCTTTATTTTCAATGTGTATCTTTTACAGTGTTTAGAAGTGATAAAGACTGGCCTTGGAGATTCTGATGTTAGACCAAGCAGGAGATACTTGCTCTACCAGAGGGCTGAGAAGATCTGTGGTGGCCCAAATTCAAAGTTCGCCGACAAGTTGACATCCATTGAACCTGTCAGGGTTACTGAAGCACCTGAGGTAGTGTTTTGTTACAAAATCAGATACAAATAGTCTTATCCAATAAATGGATATTAATTTTTGTGATTTTCTCCGCTTTGCCACAATTTATTTTGGAGGATTGCGGAACTGGCATATGCAAGAAAAAATATAAAGGAACAGTTTATTTTTGTGAATTCATACTAAGGCCATTGCCTATTGAGCTGCTTGTGCCTCCAGACATAGCTTACTAAGTACTGACTGACTTTCTGATTATTGGTGAACTACTCAGAAAGCCTGAGTGTCTGAGCATGCCCAGGAAAAGTGGTTCAAGTCAAATCAACCATACATATAAGCCTTTTTTGTTTACTTGGGTGGTTACTTTTTCAAGCACAATATTGGTGTCTTGACATCCTACGTTGGGTATAAAAGTCCCATAAAATGGAGGCAACATCCCGACATGATCATAGCTGTTGACTGTGACGCTAAGCCACAACTTAAACAAACAGAACAAAGAATTCATATATGAGCCTGTTCGTGAGAAAACCAACAATTTGGGTTCCGACCAGGTCCGACACAAACTAGGCTGTACAGTCACAGATGCAGGCTAGAAGCTTGAAATTTCGGATTTAAGAAGAAGAGAGATTGTACTGTCCGTGTAGCGAAAACAAAGGCGCTGATCAGCTTCGCGGTCACCGCGAAGCTGATCTGCGGCTTTGTTTTCGCTTATGCAAATTGTTGGTTTTCCCATGCACAGGCTCATATTTGAGCCACCGCAAAAGAAAACCAACATTTTGTATATGTGAAAACAAAGACGCAGATCAGCTGTGCAGTACTTGCACAGCTGATCAGCATCTTTTTTTCCGCTTCACAGATAGTACAATCCCTCTTCTTGATAAATCTGAAATGTCAAGCTTGTAGCCTACTTTAGTGACTGAACAGGTCGGTTTGTGTCATGCCTGGTCGAAAACCCAAATCATGTGAAGGCTCATTTCTTTTCATTTCAGCACTACATAGAGGGCATGGTAATGCCAGATGCAGGTTCTATTGGTATGAACTACAAGTTTGTGTTGGAGGGAGGGGATGAAGGGGTTACATTATGTGCTGTAGAGGAACTAGCCCTGGACCACTATAGACAGAATGGCTATCCAGAAGGTAGGCTGCCACCCTCACACCCCCCCCCCTTACCACCACCAGTTTGTGTTGGAGGGAGGAGATGAGGGTGTTACATTGTGTGCTGTAGAGGAACTAGCCCTGGAACACTATAGACAGAATGGCTACCCAGAAGGTAGGCTTTCACCCCACACCACCGCCTCTCCCTTTACTACCACCAGGTCTAGCTTTGTAGACAGAATAGCTTCCCAGAATGTAGGTAGTCACCCCTACCAACCACCAGGGCTAGCTTTGTGTTGGAGGGAGGGGACGAAGGGGTTACATTGTGTGCTGTAGAGGAACTAGCCCTGGACCACTATAGACAGAATGGCTACCCAGAAGGTAGGCTGTCTACGCTACCCCCCCCCCTCCCCCCCCCTCCCCGCCCCACCCACTCAACCCTTACCACCACCAGCTTGTGTTGGAGGGAGGGGATGAGGGTGTGACATTATGTGCTGTAGAGGAACTAGCCCTGGACCACTATAGACAGAATGGCTACCCAGAAGGTAGGCTGTCTACGCTACCCCCCCCCCCCCACCCACCCAACCCTTACCACCACCAGCTTGTGTTGGAGGGAGGGGATGAGGGTGTGACATTATGTGCTGTAGAGGAACTAGCCTTGGACCACTATAGACAGAATGGCTACCCAGAAGGTAGGCTGTCTACGCCCCCCCCACCCCCCCCCACCCCTTACCACCACCAGCTTGTGTTGGAGGGAGGGGATGAGGGTGTGACATTGTGTGCTGTAGAGGAACTAGCCTTGGACCACTATAGACAGAATGGCTACCCAGAAGGTAGGCTGTCTACTCTACCCCCCCCCCCCACCCAACCCTTACCACCACCAGCTTGTGTTGGAGGGAGGGGATGAGGGTGTGACATTATGTGCTGTACAGGAACTAGCCTTGGACCACTATAGACAGAATGGCTACCCAGAAGGTAGGCTGTCTACGCCCCCCCCCCCACCCCTTACCACCACCAGCTTGTGTTGGAGGGAGGGTATGAGGGTGTGACATTGTGTGCTGTAGAGGAACTAGCCTTGGACCACTATAGAATGGCTACCCAGAAGGTAGGCTGTCTACGCTACCCCCCCCCCCCCACCCAACCCTTACCACCACCAGCTTGTGTTGGAGGGAGGGGATGAGGGTGTGACATTATGTGCTGTAGAGGAACTAGCCTTGGACCACTATAGACAGAATGGCTACCCAGAAGGTAGGCTGTCTACGCCCCCCCCCCCCACCCCTTACCACCACCAGCTTGTGTTGGAGGGAGGGGATGAGGGTGTGACATTGTGTGCTGTAGAGGAACTAGCCTTGGACCACTATAGAATGGCTACCCAGAAGGTAGGCTGTCTACGCTACCCCCCCCCCCCCACCCCTTACCACCACCAGCTTGTGTTGGAGGGAGGGGATGAGGGTGTGACATTGTGTGCTGTAGAGGAACTAGCCTTGGACCACTATAGAATGGCTACCCAGAAGGTAGGCTGTCTACGCTACCCCCCCCCCCCCCACCCCTTACCACCACCAGCTTGTGTTGGAGGGAGGGGATGAGGGTGTGACATTGTGTGCTGTAGAGGAACTAGCCTTGGACCACTATAGAATGGCTACCCAGAAGGTAGGCTGTCTACGCTACCCCCCCCCCCCACCCCTTACCACCACCAGCTTGTGTTGGAGGGAGGGGATGAGGGTGTGACATTGTGTGCTGTAGAGGAACTAGCCTTGGACCACTATAGAATGGCTACCCAGAAGGTAGGCTGTCTACGCTACCCCCCCCCCCCCCCACCCCTTACCACCACCAGCTTGTGTTGGAGGGAGGGGATGAGGGTGTGACATTGTGTGCTGTAGAGGAACTAGCATTGGACCACTATAGACAGAATGGCTACCCTGAAGGTAGGCTGTCTACCCCCCCCCCCCCCCCCACCCCTTACCACCACCAGCTTGTGTTGGAGGGAGGGGATGAGGGTGTGACATTGTGTGCTGTAGAGGAACTAGCATTGGACCACTATAGACAGAATGGCTACCCAGAAGGTAGGCTGTCTACCCCCCCCCCCCCCCCACCCCTTACCACCACCAGCTTGTGTTGGAGGGAGGGGATGAGGGTGTGACATTGTGTGCTGTAGAGGAACTAGCATTGGACCACTATAGACAGAATGGCTACCCTGAAGGTAGGCTGTCTACGCCCCCCCCCCCACCCCTTACCACCACCAGCTTGTGTTGGAGGGAGGGGATGAGGGTGTGACATTGTGTGCTGTAGAGGAACTAGCATTGGACCACTATAGACAGAATGGCTACCCAGAAGGTAGGCTGTCTATGCCCCCCCCCCACCCCTTACCACCACCAGCTTGTGTTGGAGGGAGGGGATGAGGGTGTGACATTGTGTGCTGTAGAGGAACTAGCATTGGACCACTATAGACAGAATGGCTACCCAGAAGGTAGGCTGTCTACCCCCCCCCCCACCCCTTACCACCACCAGCTTGTGTTGGAGGGAGGGGATGAGGGTGTGACATTGTGTGCTGTAGAGGAACTAGCATTGGACCACTATAGACAGAATGGCTACCCAGAAGGTAGGCTGTCTACGCCCCCCCCCCCCACCCCTTACCACCACCAGCTTGTGTTGGAGGGAGGGGATGAGGGTGTGACATTGTGTGCTGTAGAGGAACTAGCATTGGACCACTATAGACAGAATGGCTACCCAGAAGGTAGGCTGTCTACGCCCCCCCCCCCACCCCTTACCACCACCAGCTTGTGTTGGAGGGAGGGGATGAGGGTGTGACATTGTGTGCTGTAGAGGAACTAGCCTTGGACCACTATAGAATGGCTACCCAGAAGGTAGGCTGTCTACTCTACCCCCCCCCCCCACCCAACCCTTACCACCACCAGCTTGTGTTGGAGGGAGGGGATGAGGGTGTGACATTGTGTGCTGTAGAGGAACTAGCATTGGACCACTATAGAATGGCTACCCTGAAGGTAGGCTGTCTACGCCCCCCCCCCCCCACCCCTTACCACCACCAGCTTGTGTTGGAGGGAGGGGATGAGGGTGTGACATTGTGTGCTGTAGAGGAACTAGCATTGGACCACTATAGACAGAATGGCTACCCAGAAGGTAGGCTGTCTACTCTACCCCCCCCCCCCCCCACCCAACCCTTACCACCACCAGCTTGTGTTGGAGGGAGGGGATGAGGGTGTGACATTGTGTGCTGTAGAGGAACTAGCCTTGGACCACTATAGACAGAATGGCTACCCAGAAGGTAGGCTGTCTACTCTACCCCCCCCCCCCCACCCAACCCTTACCACCACCAGCTTGTGTTGGAGGGAGGGGATGAGGGTGTGACATTGTGTGCTGTAGAGGAACTAGCATTGGACCACTATAGACAGAATGGCTACCCAGAAGGTAGGCTGTCTACGCCCCCCCCCCCCCACCCCTTACCACCACCAGCTTGTGTTGGAGGGAGGGGATGAGGGTGTGACATTGTGTGCTGTAGAGGAACTAGCCTTGGACCACTATAGAATGGCTACCCTGAAGGTAGGCTGTCTACCCCCCCCCACCCCTTACCACCACCAGCTTGTGTTGGAGGGAGGGGATGAGGGTGTGACATTGTGTGCTGTAGAGGAACTAGCATTGGACCACTATAGACAGAATGGCTACCCAGAAGGTAGGCTGTCTACGCTACCCCCCCCACCCCCCCCACCCAACCCTTACCACCACCAGCTTGTGTTGGAGGGGATGAGGGTGTGACATTGTGTGCTGTAGAGGAACTAGCCTTGGACCACTATAGAATGGCTACCCTGAAGGTAGGCTGTCTACCCCCCCCCCCACCCCTTACCACCACCAGCTTGTGTTGGAGGGAGGGGATGAGGGTGTGACATTGTATGCTGTAGAGGAACTAGCATTGGACCACTATAGAATGGCTACCCAGAAGGTAGGCTGTCTACGCCCCCCCCCCCACCCCTTACCACCACCAGCTTGTGTTGGAGGGAGGGGATGAGGGTGTGACATTGTGTGCTGTAGAGGAACTAGCATTGGACCACTATAGACAGAATGGCTACCCAGAAGGTAGGCTGTCTACGCCCCCCCCCCCCACCCCTTACCACCACCAGCTTGTGTTGGAGGGAGGGGATGAGGGTGTGACATTGTGTGCTGTAGAGGAACTAGCATTGGACCACTATAGACAGAATGGCTACCCAGAAGGTAGGCTGTCTACGCTACCCCCCCCCCCCCACCCCTTACCACCACCAGCTTGTGTTGGAGGGAGGGGATGAGGGTGTGACATTGTGTGCTGTAGAGGAACTAGCATTGGACCACTATAGACAGAATGGCTACCCAGAAGGTAGGCTGTCTACGCCCCCCCCCCCCACCCCTTACCACCACCAGCTTGTGTTGGAGGGAGGGGATGAGGGTGTGACATTGTGTGCTGTAGAGGAACTAGCATTGGACCACTATAGACAGAATGGCTACCCAGAAGGTAGGCTGTCTACCCCCCCCCCCCACCCCTTACCACCACCAGCTTGTGTTGGAGGGAGGGGATGAGGGTGTGACATTGTGTGCTGTAGAGGAACTAGCATTGGACCACTATAGACAGAATGGCTACCCAGAAGGTAGGCTGTCTACGCCCCCCCCCCCACCCCTTACCACCACCAGCTTGTGTTGGAGGGAGGGGATGAGGGTGTGACATTGTGTGCTGTAGAGGAACTAGCCTTGGACCACTATAGACAGAATGGCTACCCTGAAGGTAGGCTGTCTACCCCCCCCCCCTAACCATCACCAGCTTGTGTTGGTGGGAGGGGATGTAGGGGGTTACATTGTGTGCTGAAGAGGAACTAGCCCTAGACCACTATAGACAGAATGGCTACCCAGAAGTTTTGTTGAACCATTACACTCCACTTTCATAGGTCCTTTTTTGTGTTGATAGGAGGGGATGAGGGTATGACATTGTGTGTTGTAGTAGTCTGTAGAGGAACCATGATACTTTGCTTGAATATCAACTTTTTTAATTGTGATATCTTCAAATCCATGAGGACAGTATTTGCTGTTGTGCACCAATTATAGGTCTGTCATTCCAACTTTTTAGGGAAAGCAAAATGTACTGTGAAAATAAACAGGATTTATTTTGTATGGTGACATTTATTAAACATAACTTTTTATGGATCTTTGCCAAAAGCAATGCGGCCCTGTGTTCAAACACCTTTCTTATGATCCATCGAATGAACACTGAAAACCATGGTTGATCCCTATATTCACATGGTATCCAAAGGGCATTCACATGGTATTCAGTTGACATTCAGATAGTATTCAAAAGACATTCACATGGCATTCAAAAGAAATTCATATGATATTCACAAGACATTCACATAGTATTCAAAGGGCATTCACATGGTATTCTGTACATTTCTTTCAGGACTACATGCCGAGGGTTCTATCATTAGTAATTTGTTCCTAATGTTTTTCTGGGAGATAGAGTTCATGGATGTCCCTGATGTTTTTCACAGCCCGTATCAGACACACCCCCTAGACATGATGACCACAGATTTCTATGCAAGTAGACAACAACATATAGATGATAGGCTAAAATGGCTAAGAACTTCTGATACTGAGGTATGTTGGAAATGAGTCTCTGACTGCCCAGTGTGGCTAAGAACTTATTATTTAGAGGCAGGTTATGGTTGTCTTTGACGCGTTTCACAGCCCGTATCAGACACACCCCCTAGACATGATGACCACAGATTTCTATGCCAGCAGAAAACAGCAAGTGAATGAAAGGCTAGAATGGCTTAGGTATTCTGATATTGAGGTATTGAGGATTATGTAAATAAGAGCCTATGCGTGAGAAAACCAACAATATGGGTTCCAACCAGGTCCGACACAAACTGCCCTATACAGGCACAGAAGATGGTTAGAGGCTGGAAATTTTGGATTTAGAATGTAGAGAAACTGTTCTATCTGTGTAGCAAAAACAAAGGTGCTGATCAGCATAGCAGTTACTGTGAAGCTGATTTGAGCCTTTATTTTCGCCTATGCAGATGTTATCCAATTTTATATGGTTTCAGATTCAAATGGCTGAAAGTGAACATTGACTTTGGGCAGCTGTTGTATTGTTTCGCATAGTGGCATGAATATAGTGGAGTAGCACAACCCGACTTGGGTCTTTGGAGTCTTTGCTGAATTAAATCAAGAAAGCTGGACTTGGTCATGTGAATTTAGAAATTTCTGCTGTGAATCTGGGGCCAGTTGCTCAAAATTAGCAATGTCATTAGTTAATGATTTGTTAAAATTTCAAACATAAATATTTCAAATTCACTGTTATTTTTGTTGAGAAAATGTGAGAATCCTTTGCAATGCAAAGGATTCTCACGTTTTTTTTTTTTTTTAAAATAACAGTGTATTTGCTTATGTAGTCGTCATTTACTTAACGAGTTGAGGTCAAGCTAGCAAAGTTTTGAACAACTGGCCCCAAGTTAACATCTTGAATGGCTATTACATATTACAGATTCTGGTGTCAGAAGTGGGTGCTATTTGGGAAAAGCATAATGGCACTACATGTTCTGGTATTAACTGGGAAAAATTCTCAGGGCCTCAAAAACTACAGGTAGGCTGTTTTGCATGGTTGACCAAGTAGCACTTTATACACGGGCACATTATAGAAGCTCAGGTCCTTATATTAAAGGCATGGATTTGTTTTTGCAAAAGTGTAAAAGAGTTTTAGTGAAATGTGCAGATTTGTATTGACTAACAAAAAAGAGATTTTCTGGCAAGGCTGAATTAATTTAACCTAGGTATTATATAATGCAGTTCATAAGTTATATTCTCGCACACCAGATAGAGAAATCCAACGTTTTACCCCATGTGAGAAATTCTTATCTCACCCTGGTTATCTCACCCCGGTCGCCCTGCGTTCAAGTGTTCTTTTTTAACATTGGTTGTATAGGATGTCATGTAATTTCGTCGCTAAGCACACACGTCACGATGACGTCAAAACGTTTTAATTCAAAATGGCGGACGCCACGATTGTAGCATTTTTCTAGGTAAATAATATAAAAATCAAGCTTCGCCGCATTACGGCGTGCAAGAAAAAGAATCCGTCATTCGTGTCAGGTATGGATAGACAAATCTGTCCCTCGGGTCAGTTTGGCATCACTCGGTGAGCCTCGTGATGCCAAAATGTGACCCTCGGGACAGATTTGTCTATCCATACCTGACACTCATGTAAGATTCTTATATTATAATTGACATATTAATTTTATCTGCAGGGTTTGGTAAGCTGTATGGGAGGCCAGGTTATAGCTGGTATATTAGAAAGATACGTCAAGGATCCTAGACACACCAGGAGTGGGTTCCCAGACCTGACTTTGTGGAATACGGACAATAAAACTTTCAAGGTAATCAAGGCACTGATCTCATCATCACATCACCTTCATACAGCAGTAATTTGAAGTTACAGGTCAACCTCATTATAACGCTATCTTTGGGGTCCATGGAAACAGACCATGTTATAGGTGAACCGTGTTATAATGAGGTTATTTACAATAGGCATATAGCAAAATAATTAATTTGGGAGCCATGACATGACTGTGTTATATTGAAAACCGCACTATTATGAGAGGCGTTATAATGAGGTTGAACTGTATCTGTTGTTACCAGCTAGAAGGAGAAATTTGGAACAAAAAGGTTTTGAAATTATGAAATGCAAGATTTTGAATAGTTTTCATTTTTGGGTATTAAGTGTAACACATTTACTGCCATCAACGATTGTAGTTGTTTTTACTGTTCACTGCCACTGACAACTAGTCTGTTTACGGGTATACCGGTATGGCCCGGGTTATAGAGTATAGATGAAAGTTAAAGGGAGGTATTGGCACATCAGATTTTTCAGAGGTGTGGCAGTAAAAGTGTTAAATGATGATCTTGTTAAGAGTGATTTCCAGAGTGAACAAAAATGATCAGATGGTCAAAAACGATTCTGTGACTTGGCTTCTTTGGCATTTTAAGAAGTTTTAAAATTCTTCAATCACCACAGCTTAATGTTCTTGAATCAGTGAGGAAGGAAAAAAAAATGCAATAGAAAGAACCAATCCGTAGTCATCTTGCATACAAAATGTATGCCAACAAAGCAACCATATCTTTAGCTGAAGCATATCCTATCATCCTTTTGACAGATATCCGAGGTGAAAGGCCCAGGTGACCGACTGTCTCATAAACAGATTCTCTGGTTAGATTACTTGTTGAGTCTGGGTGTTGATGCCGAGGTCTGCTACGTAAAAGGTAGGCTGAGAATTTTCGCATTTGCTCTGATAAAAATGAAGTTTTAGAAAATTGGAGTATACTATTTATATCTTACAGGAAGAAATAAGTTACGGCATCATTTATAGTTGAAAATATGTATTAATTCACATGGGCAATTTTTTCAAATGCCAAAGTCAAACAAAATGCATTCAATCTTGTTTGTTACACACAACTAATGTTTTGGCCCCTGCCCATTGGGGCTGTGAGAAACAGATGTGCTGTTTGTGGCTCCAGGCAAAGCTAATAAACTACTGACTGACCATCTGATTATTGGTTATTCGCACAGAAAATCTGAGTCTGCCCAGGAAAATTGGTTCAAGTCAAACCATCCATACATATAAGCTGTAGTTGTATACTTGGATGGCTATTTTCTCAAGCATATTTTGGGTGTGACATCCTAATGTTTGGTAGGTAGAAGTGCCATAAAATGGAGGTAATGTCCCCACATGGCCATTGCTGTTGACCAAGGCCCAATTGTTCAAAATTAATGACACCGTTAGTGAAAGATTTGTTAAAACTTCAAACATAAGTATTACAAATACACTGTTATTTTTTGTTGATAGAATGTGAGAATCCTTTGCAATGTGAGAATCCTTTGCAATGCAAAGGATTCTCACATTTTATCAACAAAAGAAAACAAAGCAAAGGATTCTCACATTTTATTTGCTTATGTAGTTTGCATTAACTTGACCAGTTATGGTTTAACAATGATGTTAAGCTAACAAAGTTTTGAACAACTGACCCTATAATCCTTGCGCTGTTGATTGTCACCTCCCCGTGACCAACTTTGTCCCGTTTACCTGTTAAGTACAATCAAAACAACTGACATTTTTGTTATGTTATAGATTGAAACAAATTAGGTGAATAAGTATAAACTGCTATAATCCCTCAGAAGAAATAAGTTAAAGCTAAAAAATGCTGAACATATCCGACTTTTTCTGTGATTTTCATATTACTACTGAGCTATGACTGCGATACTAGTAGACCTAGAAACAAGTGTAGCATAATGGTTTGCCTCTTGCCTAGTTAACCATGGACCACAAACATTACGAAAACTTGCCCATGTACCATATGGAGAATTTTTTCAGTAGCAAAAATTGAAAATTTCATCAGAAATTTTTTGATATTTTTCTTATTTTTGCTCAAAACATAGATTGTGGGTACACGTTAGAACCGCCTCGCGGAGGCGGTTCTAACGAGTACCCACAATCTATGTTTTGGAGCAAAAATAAGAAAAATAGGTATACCCCTGCATACCCCGGTTTTGCTATACAAAACTAGGGTTTAAAGGGGTATACATTACACGGACATGTTTTCGTGATGGATAGTGTTAAAATGAGGTTGGCCTGTATGTGTAAGATTTTGATGGTTGTTTATTTCAGCTGTTGGCTCCAAGAAGTTGAAACCTTCGACTAAAACATTGTAGCAGACATCTACATTTTGCCTACACAATACTTCCGAGCTACAACTGTGATACTGATAAATCTAGAAGCAAGACTTAGTGAAGTGTGATGGTCAATTCACTTGCCTTGTAAACCAGGGGTTGAGTTCAAACCCAGGGTTCACCAGTCTTTCAGATGGGACTGAGCCAAGACCTCTGGTGGGTGCGATGTAAACACTGCCACCTTTTTAAACATACAAGGGCTAAACAACTACATGTATTAATAAAATATTGAAGAGCCTTGTTCCTTGTATAATATCCTTCCGAAGCAGCCAGAAGAGCTTGATCACAAATCTTGTTCCTGAAAAACCCCTTTTCATTACGAAAACATGCCCATGCAATATACAGATATTTTGAGCTTAAAAAACTGAAAAAATTCAGCTGAAAAATTTTGATATTTTTCTTATTTTTGCTCAAAACATAGATTGTGGGTACACGTTAGAACCGCCTCGCCGAGGCGGTTCTAACAAGTACCCACAATCTATGTTTGGAGCAAAATAAGAAAAATAGGTATACCCCCGCATACCCCAGTTTTGCTACATAAAAGTGGGGTTTAAGGGGGTATTCATTGCATGTTTTCCCAATGTGCAGACACAAAAAGATGAAGATGTGCAGTAACACATACATAATTCCAAAAAAGTGTTATTGACCATAGTCCCGTTTGTATCGACTCTTTTTGTTCAAAATCCCATGATGTGGGTCAAATAGTATCTTTCTGATTGTTCTGAATAGCTTCTGATCAAGTGATACACAAATCAGCACTTTTTACAACTTTTGAAACGCAAATGGTCGACATATTTTTCTTGAGGAATGATCTTGAAAAAGCTGGTGTAAAGCCTCTGTCACACACTCAGGAGTTGGACCTATGAGTTAAGCACCGCCCATTTCTTTGTCAACTCGTAGAAAACTTGCCATATGTCGACAGTTGTCGCACACAAGTCTTCCCAACTTGTAGCTTGTCATGAAAACGCACGTTTGCAAGTAGTAGCAACTCGCCATCTAAAAATGGGTGGAGACTAATTCATGCCGATCGTGTAGCTTGTTGTACAACTCATAGTAATGCAGTGTGTTCTTAGCGTCTTATCAAAGATTGTGCGTTACCTAGGAGTTGCGACGACATTGAAGGCAACTTATTGCGAGTTACTGCAGAATCTCACGAGTTCACTACGACATTCCTACAAATATCTGCAAGTTTCCATGACATACAGTACAGTTGTCGCGATGCTTTGAGCGTATGCGCATTTGCGCGTTGCGCGTAGGGGATTATCTTTACTTGCGAGTGACTCGCGAGTGACTCGCAAACTTTGCGTAATCTTGCGAGATCATCTCGCAAACGCACAAAACCATTTGTCAAACGCGCGACATGAATCAGATATGCGCGATTTATACAATTTAAACAATCTTGCTCGTAAGGTGTGTTGTAAAAAAAAAGTTTCATGTTGAATTTTCATGCCCGCCTGATGTCAACATGTCAAATTTGATTGCATCGATTACTGCCTGGTCCCTCCAAGTATTCATACTTAATACATATAGATATGCTTCGTACAAAGGTAGTACAAAGGGACTAGGCTAGACATACATGTACATGTAGAATATTCGTCTGACCCGAAGGAAAATTGATACACTGTATATTTTCTATCTAAATAATGAGAAGAAAATAGTGTAAACAGAAGGTCTGCGGTGAGCCCGGTCACATACCTTAGCTATCCCAAATACACGTATGGAGATGAATTTTTTATTAAACAAAGAAATCTTTTTCTCAGTCTTGGTAATAAGACAGATACAGGTAGGCAATGATTAGGAAAAGGCGCAATCAGAAAGAAATTCTTACTCCAAAAAATGAGGTGGGAAAAACAAAATGACAATTAGGTACTTATACTTAGAGAACATATCGAAAGCCGAGTGAGCAGCTACTTCCCAATAGGCGGCCCCTCAGTAACCCGAACTTAACTAAACATCACGAAAACATTTCAGTGTAATGTATACTCACTTGAACCCCACTTTTCTAATAACAAAACTGGGGTATACAGGGGTATACCTAATTTTCGAATTTTTGCTCCAAAACATAGATCGTGGGTATTTATTAGAACCGCCTCGCCACGTGGAGGCGGTTCAAACGTGTACCCACATTCTATGTTTTGAGAAAAAATAAGAAAAGTAAACAAAATCTACAGAAAATTTTCAATTTTTACAACTTTGGAAAAGTCAGTATATTACATGGGCATGTTTTCGTAACGACGATAAAAACGTGCATCAATTAGTTACATTGTAGTTGTTCGGTCCTCGTGGTGAATCTCTAAACACCATTGAATTTAAACACACAAACATGTACAGTATGTCTTGTTTGTACATTTATATGCAGCTGTAAAACCAACTTTACAACATTAACCTGGGTTATTTTGATTTGTGGTTTTACGTCCCGATTAACAATTTCAGTTACACGAAAAACACAAATTATAGAAAATATAAATACAACACCAGCAAGTTCATATGCGAATACTAGTCTAAACGTTTTGCGCGCATGCAATTTTACGCGGTGGGCTGTGGTTTATTTAACATGATGGTAAAAATAAGATAAGCAAGATGAGCCTCAATCATTTTTTATACCCCGCCACTTAAAAAAGTGCGGGGTATTATGTTATACCCTCCAAAAAAAATTTGCGTTCGAGTGTCCGTCCGTCCGTCCGTCTGTCCGTCCGTCCGTCCGTCAGCGTTTCGTTTCCGGGCTCTATCTTGAGCAGTTATTGACCGATTTTCTTCAAACTTTGTATAGGAGTTCATATCATGAAGGAGTGGTCTGGGATTGAAGATGGGTAAATTTCGTAAAATAAGTACAGAGTTATGGCCCTTGATTTACGTTAAAATTTTGTTTCCGGGCTCTATCTTGAGTATTTATTGACCGATTTTCTTCAAACTTTGTATAGGTGTTCATACCATGAAGGAGTGGTCTGGGATTGAGATGGGTAAATTTCGTCAAATAAGTACAGAGTTATGGCCCTTGATTTACGTTAAAATTTTGTTTCCGGGCTCTATCTTGAGCATTTATTGACCGATTTTCTTCAAACTTTGTATAGGAGTTCATACCAGGAAGGAGTGGTTTGGGATTGAAGATGGGTAAATTTCGTCAAATATGTACAGAGTTATGGCCCTTGATTTACGTTAAATTTTTGTTTCCGGGCTCTATCTTGAGCATTTATTGACCGATCTTCTTCAAACTTTGTATAGGAGTTCATACCATGAAGGAGTGGTCTGGGATTGAAGATGGGTAAATTTCGTCAAATAAGTACAGAGTTATGGCCCTTGATATAGGTTAAAATTTTGTTTCCGGGCTCTATCTTGAGCATTTATTGACCGATTTTCTTCAAACTTTGTATAGGAGTGCATACCAGGAACGAGTGGTCTGGGATTGAAGATGGGTAAATTTCGTCAAATATGTACAGAGTTATGGCCCTTGATTTACGTTAAAATTTTGTTTCCGGGCTCTATCTTGAGCATTTATTGACCGATCTTCTTCAAACTTTGTATAGGAGTTCATGCAAAGAAGGAGTGGTCTGGGATTGAAGATGGGTAAATTCTGTCAAATAAGTACAGAGTTATCGCCCTTGATTTACGTTAAAATTCTGTTTCTGGGCTCTATCTTGAGCATTTATTGACCGATTTTCTTCAAACTTTGTATAGGAGTTCATACCAGGAAGAAGTGATTTGGGATTGAAGATGGGTAAATTTTGTCAAATAAGTACAGAGTTATGGCCCTTGATTTACGTTAAAATTTTGTTTCCGGTCTCTGTCTTGAGCATTTATTGACCGATTTTCTTCAAACTTTGTATAGGAGTTCATATCAGGAAGGAGTGGTTTGGGATTGAAGATGGGTAAATTTCGTCAAATAAGTACAGAGTTATGGCCCTTGATATACGTTAAAATTTTGTTTCCGGGCTCTATCTTGAGCATTTATTGACCGATTTTCTTCAAACTTTGTATAAAAGTTCAAATCAGGAAGTAGTGGTTTGGGATTGAAGATGGGAAAATTTTATCAAAGTATACAGAGTAATGGTCCTTCATTTATGACAAAATTTTGTTCTGCTCTTTATCTGGAGAATTTATTGACAAACATTTTTGCTAAATTAAATTTGCGTGGCGGGGTATCATGCATGCCTGCAGCGCTTTTATTTCATTTGATAAAAATGACTTGTAATGCTTCAAACAATTTTGATGATTGACTAACACCAACTCACTGTCATACAGTAGCCTGGCTAATTGGCTAGGATGTACTTCACAAGTGAACAAGTTCATTGTTTTATTTGTTGTTTTTTATGTCCGAAATAGCCCCAAACATAAAGGACTGTCCGAAATAGTCCCAAACATAAAGGACAAAACAATTGATTAATAGCCAAACGTACATGTTTTTGTAGTTAAATTGAGCGTCATTTACAAAAAAGCGTTGAAACTAGGCGAAAAAGTAGTAATTTACAAATACTTTCTATAAGAACATATACTTGAATGTTATAGTGCGATGAATCACGTCGAGCATCGCGCAAAGATCCATGCGCGATGAACCAAAAGAACTTTGCGCGTCACTCGCAAACTGTATTACGTAAAACTTGTGTGTCACTCGCGAGTTACTTGTGAGTGACGCGCAAGTCACTCGCCAAACGTTTTTAGAAGGGATTAAAAATTTTTGCGCGTTGCGCGATCGCTCAAAGCATCGCGACAACTGTACTGTATCGTAGGGGTGTTGTGTAGAACTCATAGGGCATTATAACTCATGGCAACTCAGCCAGTTATGATTTGCGCTAACTCGTAGCTTCAAGTCGTGTGACAGCTAAATTTTTTCAAGCTCATGGCAACTCGCATGACAAGTGGAAACCTGTAACTCGAAACAACTCGTACCATGTCATGGCTTCATGAGTGTGAGACAGGCCCTTAAGGCTAGTAACCAGCGAACTCCCAATACCATCAGCTGTCTTGTGATAATTCATAAATTTTGCTAGATCAGGCAAATGGCCACCTTTAGGACAATAGCTGGCCTACAGTATGATCTCTTGATGCCTTGTTGTGATTTTGCCCCCAACCCCTCTGGATTTTTAAGAACTTTCGTTCTGATTTTTCCTTCTAACTCTGTAAAGGATTGATAATACAAACACTTAAAAGCATTAATCTTAACATGTTTAATGTCTCAGAAACTCGTATATCATTAAACAATTATGGATCATTCATTCTTGCACAACCATATTTTCTGATTCTGCAAATATATTTATATTACTTGAAAGATTGCAAACGTTTTAGGCAAAATCAGCTTTTAGTTTTATGATTAAGTTTGATTTGGTTCTTTCAGTATCATTACGAAAACTTACCCATGCAATATACAGAGATTTTTTGAACTTTAAAAATTGAAAATTTTCAGCTGAAAAATTTTGATATTTTTCTTATTTTTGCTCAAAACATATATTGTGGGTACATGTTAGAACCGCCTCGCCGAGGCGGTTCTAAGTACCCACAATCTATGTTTTGGAGCAAAAATAAGAAAAATAGGTATACCCCTGCATACCCCAGTTTCACTTTATAAAAGTGGGGTTCAGGAGGTACTCATTAGATGGAGATGTTTTGGTAACGGCTATCTGGGTACTCTGCCAAGTCCCGAGATTATAAAACTTTTTTCATGCTCTAGTCAGCCAGCATAAAATTTAAACTGCTTATAAATGAGCCTCCTCGTGGGAAAACCAACAATGTGGTTTCCGAACAGGTCGGACACAAACCAGCCTGTACAGTCACAGAAAAGAGCTAGAAGCTTGAAATTTCGGATTTAAGTAGAAGAGGAATTGTACTATCCGAGTAGCGAAAACAAAGGCACTGATCAGCTTCGCGGTTACCGCGAAGCTGATCTGCGTCTTTGTTTTCGCCTATGCAGATTGTTGGTTTTCCCACGAGGCGGCTCAAATGACAAATAGACCAAATTAATTGAAATTTCAGTCTTAGATAACCAAAGCCTGTAATTATTCCTGCTCATAAATGTTAAAATGCCAAAAAATACATTTACATGCAGGATAAATTTTGGTCTCAGCTGAGTTGAGCATGAAAAAGTTTTATAACCTTGGGACCAGAACTGCCTTGCTCAAGGACATAACCTAGCAGAGGTAGGATTCAAACTTCAGTCCCACTCTCTACCACAATCCATCAGTCAGGCGCAGTGAATTATTGATATTATATTTGTCTTTTTTTTTTTTTTTTGGATTTTTTTTTCTTTCTTGGTATAAAAAAGTGTTCTATTCTCTCTATCAAGTGAAAGCAAGGTCACAGGTAAGCTGTGATTATTATGTAGCTGATTTGTAGCTCTGCTTTTGCCTTTGTTTATGCATATGATAGCTTTTGCTCATAATGATGCAAAAGCAACCCATTAGTTCCTGGGGCCAGATGTTCAAAACTGTGTTAGCTTAACATCATCGTTAAGACCTCGACTCGTTAAGTAAATGCCGACTGCATTAGCAAATACACTATGCAATGCAAAGGATTCTTACATTTTATCGACAAAAAATAACAGTGTATTTGTAATATTCATGTTTGAAATTTTAACGAATCATTAACTAACAATGTTGTTAATTTTGAACAACTGGGCCCAGATATTTCAGTTCCCTTGCTCCCATACATCCAGTGAGCAACTGATGTGATTTAAAACAGCATCTGCTCATAATGATAAAGTTACAGCTAATCAGTCAGCGCGTCTGCTCATAATGATAAAGTTACAACTAATCAGTCAGCCACAGTGAACTCCTGGTATCTCTGTTTCTTTGCCTTCTTAGAAGGTTTTAACTCTACAAGTCGTCTCTTCTTCGCCTCTTTCTTGGCGAGTTGTTTCTTGATTTTCTTCCTCGCAGCAACTTCAGGGTCTGTTACAGCCTGTTTAAGATACATAGAGGTAGATGTTTTAACCCATATTTGACAAATGGATTCTCCCATCATTATCATTTGGATGATTCCACTTTCATTTTTAGGGGTGTTAGGAGTGTTTTTTCTTTTTTATCTCATTTTTCGATGAAATTTCTTCGTGCAAACAGAATAGCCCCAGATGGGACGCCGCATTCTGCGCCGTCCCATCTGGGGCTTTTCTGTTTGCCTATGTCCCACAAAAGGGACGCCAGGCTTATATGAGTTAAAGCAGATGCACATTACGAAAAATATGTCCATGCAATAAATACAATTTTCTAAACCTGTAAAAATCGAGAAAAAAAATCATTTGAAAAAATTTGATATTGTTCTTGTTTTCACTCAAAACACTGATAGTGCGTACAAGTTAGAACCGTCTTGTTCCTGCCTAGATAGTATAATCATAGTTTTTCAGAGTTACACTGCACAAGAATTGTACAAACCTGTAAAGCTTGTTTTCTCTTCCTCTCTCCCTTCCTCTCAGCCCGTACTTTCTGTGTGCCAGCATAAACCTCCGTAAACTTCTCAACGCCGACAACTTTTTTAAGGAGGTCCAATACTTCCTGGGCTAGACTCTTCAGTGAGGCATCTGTAATATTAGCTACATCATTAGTTACAAAGATGCAGATCAGCGATGCAGTGACTTTGCAGTTGATAAGCCCTAGTCTAGCTGTTACATAGAACAAATCCTCTGATATTTAAGTCTTCAGCCATCAACTGTGGCTGTAATGCCCAGTTTGGAATGTTTGGAAACTCCAAAGATTGGCTTTCTCAAGGCACATATACTTTTAAATACTATATTTTCTGTGCTACTTTGATATAAACTTGTAAACCTGACAGAACTTGTAAATTCTATGTTAAAGGATTCCATATTTCAAATCTTAAAGTCACTTCACAAATTGAGTAGCATTAGCTTTCATACAAAACAGTCTACAATTTGCAACTGACCCAACTCACCCTGTGTTGTAGACTGGTTACTGATATCTCTCTGTAGAGGTGGTATCATAATATGTAGAACAGATGGTAGACCAGTCTCTCTCAGATCGAGGCTCACAGCTGCCAGCCACTTGTACACACTCTTCCTCTAGCAGTGGAGGAGAGATGCCCAATTGAGTATCACTGACCTAGATAGCTTTGACAGGTAAATGTTACTATTAATAGCAATTTGATACTCAATTGGGCATCTTTTTGTCATTTTTATAGTACTCTCAGAAAATCGAAAAAATGTATCACAGTTTTTAACCGATTTCCACCAATTTTGGAGAGCTTAAAGATGAATGAATTTCCAAACTTTTGACCGTTCAGATTTTTTTTTAATTGTCTAGAAAAAAAGTTATTAAGGTTTAAAATCAGGATTTTTTTCTGATTTTCTGTGATTCCTATTTGGGAGCAAGAAAAAAAAGTGATGCCCATTTAGGAAACGGTGATTCCTATTTAGGAACATATAATAAGATCTATGATTCCTGAATGGGATACAAATAGTTTGTTATGCTTCCTGTTGAAGAACTTTGTTTACCAGAGCCTCACTGACTTATCTGCCATGTTATTTTCTGAATACCTTTCTGTATCTCATATCGATCATAGAGATGTTCCACATTCAACCTTTTTTCATTTTAATGGCCAGAGTATATTTTAAGTTCAGTTTAACAATCATTTATACAAGTGCGTTCAGTTATTGATATGCCCCTGCCATATTCAGAAATAAATTGACAACTCTTCTTGCTTTTGAACAATCTTCGCTGGCAAGAAATAGACATCTGGATGAATTTGTTTATATAATGTGTTAAGTGTGTCTATAAATATTTACTCTGTATATACAACTTCCAGAGTTTGTGATGTTGTATGCCTACTTTGATCACATAACATATGGAGCCAAATTTTTAACAAAAAAATCGCTGAAATTCGAGTTTCAAAGATACCACAAGGAACCATGGTTAATGGTTTGTAATTTTGTTTGTAAATTACGAAAGAATAGCCATTTTTGAACTACGGCCGAAAATTTGGTGTCTTTATGAGCTCTATTTACAATGTAACACCGCTGATTTTCATTCATTGTACATTTTAGAATTTCATGGTAAAGCGGTTGTTACAATATAAAACTAAGCATGTCAGTGTTTTTGCAAGAAAACTAATATTCTACTAGGACGGTTTTATGACCAAAGCTTGCTTATGGGTTCCTTCATGAGGTAAGCATGTCTTAAAGTACTCTAAAGTCACCCATGATTTTGTATTCTGTCAAAACATGGGTTGACATTTCATCATACAGTTTGATGATTGTTTCACCAAGGGGCTAAGTGGGCTATATTTATTGTTAAGCAATGACTCATATCTCCTCTTCGTGATATTCAAAACCTCTTCTATAGGGTTTAAGTCATGGAAATTAAAATGCCAGTAAAGGATGTCAAAAACTAGTAGTATTAATACAGCTGTACAAGGCAATATTCTTTGTATTCATCCTTAATCCGCAAAATACATTATTGATACATGTATTAGAAGAATGTCTGTCTGTGAATGTCCTGGTGATTCCCTTGACTTAAAGCCTATACAAGAGGATTTAAATATCATGAATATGAGCAGTGAGACATAGCCTAAGTATAAATGTTTCTCTGTGAAGGTCCCAGTCCCATTTGGTATTCTGTGCCAAGAAAACAAACCATGAATTTTATGATGAAATGCCAACCCACGTTTTGGCAGAATACAAAGATATAGGTGACTCCATAGTACTTTAAGGACTTATGTGTGGTCACTGTATATACATGTTTGAAGATTTACTTGTATAAAAAAGCATTGTTTATTTTTGTCAACAATATTATATTCTTTAGCATGCTTTATCATGGGGCTGTTGAATATGTTGCAAATACATGGATTTGTGTATACATGATTGTGAAATGAGTTGTCAGCTCAGAGCAAGTGAGTCATTTTTCAGTTACTTCCAGGTTGAAATCGTCGGACCCATTTTTCTTAGCTTTTTGAAAAAAAAAAAAAAAAAAAAAAAAAAAATAAGCCAGATTTTTCGATTTACAGGGTGTCCAAAAAAAAAAAAAAAAAAAAAAAAAACATGTGCGCTACAATATATGTTTACTATTTATTTCATTTTTACAGAAAAATCAATCAAACTTAGTAGCAGTATGCTTAAAAACAATGTCTTTAAATATTTAGTAATTGCAATTATGTACTTCGCCTAATATCCGAAATGACCACCATTAGTTTAAATGACCCCTTTTGGAGCAATGAAAATTTTACATGACACGTTTTATGGTCGTTCACTCCCCATTTTGGAATAAAATTTCTACGTTTCACCACATTTTCCCTATGTTTAACAAACCCTTTTGATTTTCTAATAATAACTGTTACTTCCTCCTATCCTGTTTATAACATTTTCAAGGGAGAATAAAGGCTTGAAAATGCTTGGATATTGTATTTTGTTACTTTTTTTTCAATTTCCAGCAATTCAAGTTGCAGCAGATAGCAGGAAATGACATCATCGATTTGATATGATGTCACTTGCTAATGAAGCACCACCTAACAAAATGGATGTCAGATTCAGAATCAATTACAATAGCACTACTACTGTGTAAAATATCTTGCTTAAATCTGTATTATTTAAAAAGCTATGCACTTTTTTGTAGCGGCTACGTTTTTTTTGGGACACCCGGTAGTCATTGACTTCAGTCACATAAGAACCTGAAACAAAAGGCATGTCATCTTTCAGCAAACAATAAGTGCACACGAGCCGCCCAAAAATACTCACTTCGAGAATTTTCCAGAAAAACATGTTTACACTAACTTTTTCCAGAGAAATACATTTCCATGACCCCAAAATAATCTTTAATTTTTCAGATTATGTATCCTAGACATGTAGGCTTTGTGTAATTTTTATACACATGCATTCCATTTTCCAGGAAATGGGTCTCACGAAAACCAGTTACATTTCCAATTCTACAAGCTATTTAAAATTTTAAAAGAATAACTATATTTAGTCATTCCTTGTATCTGTGACATCTATTAGCAATAAATGCACATCATCATTTGATTGACAGATTAAAAAACAGTAGATGTCTGTTTAACATACCCCACCCACTCATGTCAATATTGATAAACTCTTAAGGCATGCTTACCTCATGAAGGAACCCACAAGCAAGCTTTGTTCGTAAAACCGCTCTGGTAGAATATTAGTTTTCTTGCAAAATAACACTGACATGCTTAGTTTTATATTGTAACAACCGCTTTATCATGAAATTCTAAAATGTACAATGAATGAAAATCAGAGTGTAACTTTGTAAATAGTGCTGATAAAGACACCAAATTTTCAGCTGTAGTACTGACAACCATGGTTATTCTTTCATAATTTACAAACAAAATTACAAACCATTAACCATGATTCCTTGTGGATTCTTTGAAACTCAAATATCAGCGAATGTTTTGTTAAAAAAATTGGCTCCATATGTTATGTAATCAATTTAGGCATACAGCATCATAACTCTGGAAGTTCTATATACAGAGTAAATATTTATAGACACATTATATAAACAAATTCATCCAGATGTCTATAATTATATTGTTCAAAAGCAAGAAGAGTTGTCAATTTATTTCTGAATATGGCAGGGGCATATCAATAACTGAACGCACTTGTATAAATGATTGTGAAACTGAACTTAGAATACACTCTGACCATTAAAATTAAAAAAGGTTGAATGTGGAACATCTCTATGATCGATATGAGATACAGAAAGGTATTCAGAAAATAACATGACAGTAAAGTCAGTGAGGCTCTGGTAAACAAAGTTCTTCACAAGGAAGCATAACAGACTATTTGTATCCCATTCAGGAATCATATTTTTTCTAGCTCCCAAAAAGGAATCACAGAAAATCAGAAAAAAATCCTGATTTTAAACCTTTATAACTTTTTTTCTAGACAATTAAAAAAAAATCTGAACGGTCAAAAGTTTGGAAATTTATTCATCTTTAAGCTCTCCAAAATTAGTGGAAATCGGTCAAAAACTGTGATACATTTTTTCGATTTTCTGAGAGTACTATAAAAATGACAAAAAGATGCCCAATTGAGTATCAAATTGCTATTAATAGTAACATTTACCTGTCAAAGTAATCTAGGTCAGTGATACTCAATTGGGCATCTCTCCTCCACTGTCTAGAATACAAAAAGACTAGAAAATGTGTTTATGAAACACTATGCCCCCAACTGGTAAGCCATTTTCAAGATGTAAAAATGTCCAAAAAATGACTAAGTTCAAATTGTAAAAAAAGTGACAAAAATTAATCTGAGGAGTATATCCCAACCACATGCATATTTTCAAAGCATGGTCACAATGTCTGCAAAGTTTCAAAAGTATCGGTATTAAATTGTAGGAGGAGTTGCGCACACAAGGTACCCTCTATCCATCCACTAAAATTCCCGATAAAATGACTAAGTTCAAATTGTGAAAAAAATGACAAAAAATAATCCAAGGATTATATCCAAACCACATGCATATCTTCAGACCATGCCCATAATACATGTAAAGTTTTAAATGAATTGGCATGAAACTGTAGAAGGAGTTGCGCACACAAGGTACCCAGTGCCCATTCACTTTCATTGTCAAAATGCTCGAAAAATGGCTAAGTTCAAATTGCGAAAAAAGTGACAAAAATTAATCTGAGGATTATATCCAAACCACATGCATATCGTCAAAGCATGGTCACAACATCTGTAAAGTTTCAAGAGAATTGGAATAAAACTGTAGGAGGAGTTGCTCACACAAGGTATCCACTATATATTCACTTTATCAAGAATTAACAAGAACTCCGCGGAGTTCGATATCGCACCTGCATCGGGCAAAATAACTAAAAACGTGAAATATAGGTCAAGGGCACCAGGTTCAGGTGTGTTCTGAAAGGGTATGTGAAGGACATTTACTATGCAAGGTCTCACACCTGCAGCTATCACTGATGCAGAAAAAAAAAAACTTTGACGTAAAAATTCACAAAGTCAATGGACCGTGAAATAAAGGTCAAGGTCAGGGGGTCAAGGTGCGTGTTTGAATGGTATGTCAAGGACAATTACTATGCAAGGTTTTACACTCGCAGCTATCACTGATGCAGAGAAAACCAAACTTCGACATAAAAATTAACAAAGTCAATGGACCTTGAAATATAGGTCAAGGTCAGGGGGTCAAGGTGCATGCTTGAAGGGTATGTCAAGGACAATTACTGTGCAAGGTTTCACGCTCGCAGCTATCACTGATGCAGAGAAAACCAAACTTCGACATAAAAATAAACAAAGTCAATGGACCGTGAAATATAGGTCAAGGTGCGTGCTTGAAGGGTATGTCAAGGACAATTACTGTGCAAGGTTTCACGCTCGCAGCTATCACTGATGCAGAGAAAACCAAACTTCGACATACAAATTAACAAAGTCAATGGGCCGTGAAATATAGGTCAAGGTCAGCGGGTCAAGGTGCGTGCTTGAATGGTATGTCAAGGACAATTACTATGCAAGGTTTCAGACTCGCAGCTATCACTGGTGTCGAGAAAACCAAACTTCGACGTAAAAATTTTCAAAGTCAGTGGACCGTGAAATATAGGTCAAGGGCACTGGGTCAAGGTGCGTGCTAGAAGGGTATGTCAAGGACAATTACTATGCAAGGTTTCACACTCACAGCTATCACTAATACAGAGACAAGAACTCCGCGGAGGTCGCTATCGCACCTGCATCGGGCAAAATACACATTACTTGCAAGGTTTCACACTCACAGATATCACTGATGCAGAGAAAACCAAACTTCGACTTAAAAATTAACAAAGTCAATGGACCGTGAAATATAGGTCAAGGTCAGTGGGTCAAGGTGCGTGCTTGAAGGGTATGTCTAGGACAATTACTATGCAAGGTTTCACACTCACAGCTATCACTGATACAGAGAAAACGGAACTTCGACGTAAAAATTAACAAAGTCAATGGACCTTGAAATATAGGTCAAGGTCAGCGGGTCAAGGTGCGTGCTTGAAGGGTATGTCAAGGACAATTACTATGCAAGGTTTCACAATCCTACCTATCACTGATGCAGAGAAAACGGAACTTTGACGTAAAAATTAACAAAGTTAATGGACCATGAAATATAGGTCAAGGGCACCGGGTCAAGGTGCATGCTTAAAGGGTATGTCAAGGACAACTACTATGCAAGGTTTCACAATCCTAGCTATCACTGATGCAGAGAAAACCAAACTTTGACGTAAAAATTAACAAAGTCAATGGACCGTGAAATATAGGTCAAGGTCAGCGGGTCAAGGTGTGTGCTTGAAGGGTATGTCAAGGACAATTACTATGTAAGGTTTCACACTCACAGCTATCACTGATACAGAGAAAACAGAACTTCGACGTTAAAATTAACAAAGTCAATGGACCGTGAAATATAGGTCAAGGTCAGCGGGTCAACATGCGTGCTTGAAGGGTATGTCAAGGACAATTACTATGCAAGGTTTCACAATCCTAGCTATCACTTATGTAGAGAAAACCAAACTTCGACGTAAATGTTGACGGACGGACGAACGAACGAACGGACGGACGGACGGACGGACGGAAATTTGGACTCCTATATCGCACTCTGCTATAAGCAGGTGCGATAAAAAGGGAAATAACTCTCACAGAATTGGCCCCTAGCCCCTTGAATTTACCTGAAAGAAAAAATACGGGTCCTCTTAATTTTCATATACAAACTACATACCAAATTTCAAGATCCTAGCTCTAACGGTTCCTGACCGAGTGCTCACGCATCACAGACTGACTGACAGACTGACTGACAGACAGACTGACTGACAGACTGACTGCACGGACAGACCCAAACCAATATGCCCTCTCAACTTCTTCGAAGTTGGGGGCATAAAAATTTTGTTTGTGTGTCCAAGTCAACCATTTTCAGTCATGTTGGAAAATTGCCACTATGTTCTGTAATTTACTCAATTACAGTACTACTGTGATTAAAAATGAGCCTTCATCACAATTCATCTTCTCATCTGAACACATACTGCAAAACAAACCGCATTCATGGGAGGACCATATGAGTCGCTACGCGAGAAAAATCCTCTTCAGGAGTTCTGACCAGGTCCAACACAAACTGGCCTGTACAGTTCCAGAAGGTTAGAAGCTTGAAATTTTGGATATAAGTAGAGGAGGAATTGTACTTTCCTTGTAGCAAAAACAAAGGGGCTGATCTTCGTCTTTGTTTTTGTATATGCTTAATGTTGATTTTCTCATAATGAGGCTATTATTATTTGTACATTACATACCTTCAAGGTGACCTTGACATTACGTATAGCCTCGTGATGTGCCTCTCTCACCATTTTCCTCACCAACCAAACAACACTGAACCTCTTTTTGTCCCCTTCTTCATCAAAACCCTGTTGGTCCAGGTGCTTGGCTACTTTAGCCAGGAATAGCAGGTTCTTCACAGCCTGTTGGGAAATGAATTACTGTATACTCTGAAATTTTCATGGGACTTATTTTACCAATGTTCAATTTCCAAATTATTAGCAAGGTTTTGAATTCGCGATTGAGTCTAGTGCAGTCTATAAAGCTTATTGTAATTCTTTATTTGCGAGAACTTTATTTTCATGAGGTGTCGAATTCACGAAAAATAGCGAAAATTAAGTTCTGACAAACATTTCCAAATTTACAGTATAAATAAATAAATTTTGTGACAAACAATGGGAAAAGAAAGACAAGTAGCCAAAAGAGCAACGGTCACTAATCTGAAAATCAGCTACTAGTGCGGTGGAAACACTTCCTTATGATGGGGATTTTTTCAGACACTCAAGGGCAGCTAACTCCCCAGTCTGGGGTCAAATCTGACTGCAATTTGAACTTATGAGATACTATGGTTGTCCTTGTAAAAAGAAGCCACTTGAGTTATCACAACCACTAAATATATTGATTTTTCAAACACACACAGCAGTCAGTCATATGATCTAGTTGAATTTCAAACTCATGTGAGATTAATAGTTGTCGTTGTTACCAGAAAGAATGGAGATCTACAGCAAAAATAAAGGCGCTAGAGTTGCCACAACATTGGTCCCAATATAAGTCTATGGGGATTCTTACAAACACTCAAGGGCAGGTAACTATGCATTTTGAGGTCAAATCTGGCCGAAATTCAAATTAATCCAAGATATCGCGATTGTCTTTTTTACTAACAAGAATGAGAAGATCTGAACAAAAATGAAGTAGCTAGAGTTGCTACAACATTTTTCCCATTATAATCCTATGAGAGCTATCTGTTGCCATGGAAACCAGAGGTCTCATCTGATCATCTTCAAAGCAAACACAAGCAATCCCCTGTCCCAATAATGATTCAAGTAAAATTTGATTGAAATTGGCTGACTAGTCTCAGAGATATTTGTATTTGAATTGGATGCACGGACAGACAGATGGACAACAGCTCAAGTCCTGTCCTAAAAGCTGACCATGCAAGCCTTTGGCTCAGATGAGCTAAAAATGTCATTTATATATAAAAGGTGAAGACTTTACAATTTGATCATAATAATCAATTGGATCATAATAATCAATTGTACCTGAAGTACACTTTTAGTGCTAGAAGGGTAATGTGACCTTTAATGATGTCTAACATATTTATAATTCTATACCTGTGAAGCTAAATCCTCATTCAGTAGCTCTGACTGCAGCTGTGTAATAAACTCCAGAGCCAAAGTCTTCAATTTACTGGCCCCGTCCACCCTCAAATACTCCTGGGATAGCCCTGTTTCCATGGTAACCAACTGTTCCGGTTGCCAGGCAGCAAACAGGAGACCATACAACTGTGAGGCCGCTAGCTGTACCCACACATGGGGGTAGGAGAGATGGCTCTGGACGTGTTCCCATATCACATTCATATTTTCCCGCCATTTCTTGTCCCTGATAACCTGGCTGCAGTCTCGCAGGATCTTCGTCAGTGAGTTAAGCATGTTGTACAACATACGATCCTGGTCATGTTCTACCGACTGTCTCTCTAACTGTAATAGATTAGTAATGCAGAATTGATACTTAAACATTAAATAACTGTGCTATAAAGTGGTATGCAATACTAATCCTTTCACCAGTAACTGTCAGCTAGTGAAAGAATATGAGCCTTCCCATAAAGAAAACCATCAATTTTGATTTCCAACCAGGTCAGACACAAACCGTCCTGTACAATGACAGAAGCAGACTAGAAGCTTGAAATTTCAGATTTAAGAAGAGAGAATCAACTGTGTAGCAAAAACAAAGGCGCTGATCAGCTGTGCAGTTACTGCACAGCTGATCTGCGACTTTGTTCTCGTATATGCAGACTGGTTTTCTGATGCAGTAGCTCGTATGGCAGAGCAGGAAATCAATCCTACCCCTTTCCATGCTCAAGACAGACCATACACTAGCAGCCATACCTTGGTAGCATAACAGATAACACACCAAACTGTCATTGCTGCACTCTGAATCAGAATCCAGGTATAGGAATGTGGTAAGAGATCAGCAAATCTCTAAGTTCAGTGATTTTCTCTGGGTTCTTCAGTTTTCTGTTAGACCAATCCAGAAAACCAACAATCTGCATACACATTTTATTTTCACTATACAGATAGTACAATCCTTCTTCTTCTTAAGTCCTAAATTTCATACTTCTAGCCTGCTTCTGTTATTGTACAGGTCGGTTTCTATTGGACCTGTTCGAAAACCCAGATTGTTGTTTTTCTCATATGAAGGCTCATATTTGAAGTTACAAGATATCATATACATGTACAACCAAGTTAAACAGAAACATGGGACCACAGGGTCTGACATCCAGGGTCAGATAGAAATTTCTATCCCTGAGTCCTATATTTGGATAGCCTTATCTGGTGTGCAAGACTGGACAAAATTCATCCTGTTAACCTTCACACAAATTATTTTCCATAGTTATTTTTTACCTTTTCATATTTGCCAGGCTCCAGTTGTTGTTCTATGACTGGAAGTAGTTCTGTCAACCTCTGTTGAAATTTGGCTCCTTCCACCTCAACAAATAGTCCACATAGTTGGGCAGCTAGGGTCCTGTGGCGTAACTGTGGAGAAAAATAATGTTTTCTTCACTAATCAAGATTTTTAACTTTTCAAATTGGCCAGATTTAACTGAAAAGAATTGTCAAACTTTGAAAAAAATCAATTTAATGCTTCTTTAACACATTTAAAGGATGGAGCTTTCAACGTATGGGAATCATGATTAAAGTTTGCATTCAGAGAAGGCTTGTGCTTCCTGGGTATTCACCAGTGCTTTAGAGAGCAAATGTGTCTTGCTCAACGACACAACACAATACACTAGCGGGATCAAACCCGGGACCTCTCAATTTGTAGTCTAATGCTCCACCACTAGGCCACAGCGCTCCCTTAAACTAAGCTTAGCTGTTTAAGCATCAACAAGATATGAGCCACGACGCCAGAAAACTGGTCTGGGATTTCTGACCAGGTCCGACACAAACCGGTCTGTACAGTCACAGAAGCAGGCTAGAAGCTTGGATATAAGTAAAACAGAAATTTTACTATCTGTGTAGTGAAAACAAAAACGTTGATCAGCTGTGCAGTTACTGCACAGCTGATCTGCGTGTTTGTTTTCGCATAGGCAAAAACCCGGTTTTCTAGTGGCACGGATAATATCATATACTTACCAGATTATCCATCAGCCATTTTATCACTATGGTGAACAGACTGGTTCTGTCATTATTATCTATCTTCTCCAGCAGAGACTTTATCGCCAAACCAGTCAACTTGCGACATTTTGCTGAGTCATCATTCACCAGAGAGGCAGACATAGGGATGAAGAAGAATGGAGCTTGTTTACTCAACAATTCCTGGAATAAAAATTTGAAACTTTTGAAAATCTATTTTATTGCTGTATTTAATGCACTGGGTACTTAGTATTTCAATGTTTATTTAAAACAGTCCAATATGCCACCAAAAGACGCACACAATTTGCTTGAAGATAAAAATTTCTATCAGTATCAGTCTATAAATTATCTGCAAATACTGCCAAAAAGTCACCAAATATGCTATTCCCTTTTTCATTGCAAATGAAAATTTTGTTGGCTTCATTTAATGCTTTATTACGAAAACTTGCCCATGCAATAAATAGAGATTTTTTGAGCTTTAAAAATTGATAATTTTCAGCTGAAAAATTTTGATATTATTCTTATTTTTGCTCAAAACATAGATTGTGGGTACACGTTAGAACCACCTCGCCGAGGCGGTTCTAACGAGTACCCACAGTCTATGTTTTGGAGCAAAAATAAGAAAAATAGGAATACCCCTGCATACCCCAGTTTTTCTATATAAAAGTGGGGTTCAAGGGGGTATACATTACACTGACATGTTTTCATGATGTTTACCTCCACTGTCAACAGGTAAGGTAATGTGGAGAAATTCAGTTATCCTAGCTACAGTCTGGTAGGCCAATTACTTAGTGCACATTTCATTCAACACAAAATGACAAATTCTTTATTGAATTGGCAGAAGACGTATTGCCATAGATTTCTTTTCCTCACAAACTCTTCACGAAACAAAGGGAATCAATCTCCAATTCATTACCAATCAGACATGTTAGTGATCAAGCTATATCTCCTTGTTCATCAGGACAACATGTCCGTGTAACATATACCCCCTTATACCCCACTTTTATATAGCAAAACTGGGGTATGCAGGGGTATACCTATTTTTCTTATTTTTGCTCCAAAACATAGATTGTGGGTACTCGTTAGAACGGCCTCGGCGAGGCGGTTCTAACGTGTACCCACAATCGATGTTTTGAGCAAAAATAAGAAAAATATCAAAAAATTTTTATGGAAAATTTTCAATTTTTACAACTTAAAAAATCTCTGTATATTGCATGGGCATGTTTTCGTAATGTAATGTCAAAAAGCATGCTGTATAAAATACCTGAGGAAAAGCGGAGAAGAATGCTGCCATCATTTCCAATGCTGATTCTCTACCTGTTTCCATCTCGTACGACAACTGAGTTACATAGAACTCCAGATGTGACTGTAACTTCTTACCCAGGGGGTAGTCTAGTAGGTACTGTAGGGTCACCTGAAAATAAGGCAGGATTTAAAATTGCATTAAAATTGGCAAAGCTATGTACCAGAAAATAATGACATGTATTAGGTTTGATACTACAAGACAAGAACATAATAAGAGATTTAGCAGAATTGTGTGGAATAAGAGCCATCATTACGAAAAATTGCCCATGCAATATACAGATATTTTTAAGTTGTAAAAATCTCACATGTCAACTTCCTAAGTTTGCTTTTATTTCATTTTATTTCATTATAACTCTTTTTCCCATTTCAGTTGCATTCTTATCACATTTAATGTTCTAGATTTAATTGTTTGCTTGTTTGTATTGAGGTTAACATCCCATACAACAATTTTCCATTCATGTTGGACAAATCCACCCCTTCCTGGGTATTATTTAGTACTGTGGGGAGTTAATGTGCCTTGCTCAAGGACACAACACAGTGCCCAGAGCCGGATTTAGAGTGGGTCCGGGGCATTTGCTAAATTATTCCAATTTCATAGGACTATTTATAGAAAATCAGGTAAAATGTAAAAAAAACAAAAAAACAAAAAAAAAAAACCCTTGGTGGATTTGAAACCCCCTCTGGAAATCCTGGAACTACCCTTGGTGCCACCGGTAGGGACTGAAACCGGGACCTATGGATTCAGAGTCCAAAGATCTACCACTACACCACTAACCTCTTCCAGATTTCAATGATTTAAACTTTATTTTGTTTGTTTCCTATACAAAGATACATTAATATAAATAACGAATATCCAATATCTGACAAAAAGCCAAAGGCAAATCCAAAGATTAAATTGTATACACACCTGTCTACACTCTCTCCTGACATGTGGGGAGTCGGCAGTGATTGACATCTCCTCTACTTTCTTCATCAACTCGTGGATTTCAGGAACATTCAACTTTCGTGACAGAATAGCCTACAATGTAACATTATTTTTTTTATTGATTTTTATGTTCATTTCAAGATATGAGACAGGCCAATCAGTAGGTGGGGCAAAAATGGGAGAATCCCCCTCCCTTAAGCAGAACTTGGCTTGTCTCACATTGAAATGCCTGTTGGCATTTTAACATTTATTAGCAGGATAAATTACAGGCTTTGGTGGTCTAAACCTGAAATTTCAATTTATTTGTGCTATTTTGTCATTTATGAGCAGTTTAAATTTTATGCTCAGCTGAGTTGAGCATGAAAATAGTTTTATAACCTTGGGGTATGGTGTCCAGTGAGGTGGACATAGGCAAACAGTGTACTCCCAGGTGTGACTCCGTAAAATACGACCTCACATTTGAGGCTTTTTCTCTGCTTGAGGAATAACAAACAAATTGTCAGAAAAATTTATGATCATTCCAGCAACCCCCCAAAAATGGAAGTGAACTCACCCATATGATAATGATGGACAAGTCCAGTTGACAGAAAATGATAATAATTATTTCTGTTACCTTGAGAAGAGAGAAAGCAGTGCTCTGTCTGTTATAGTCATGTAAATCTTCCTCACAGAACGTCATTAACACCTGTAACTGGGACGTCTCTATCTTATAATACTTCACATCTCGTACCAGTACTGTCACAGCCTGTAAAACATATATACCAATACACAGGTAGTAAATCTTCCTCACAGAGTGTCATTAACACCTGTAACTGGGACGTTATCTTATAATACTTCATATCTCGTACCAGTACTGTCACAGCCTGTAAAACATATAAACCAATATACAGGTAGTAAATCTACCTCACAGAACGTCATTAACACCTGTAACTGGGACGTCTCTATCTTATAATACTTCACATCTCGTACCAGTACCGTCACAGCCTGTAAAACATATATACCAATACACAGGTAGTAAATCTTCCTCACAGAACGTCATTAACACCTGTAACTGGGACGTCTCTATCTTATAATACTTCACATCTCGTACCAGTACCGTCACAGCCTGTAAAACATATATACCAATACACAGGTAGTAAATCTTCCTCACAGAACGTCATTAACACCTGTAACTGGGACGTCTCTATCTTATAATACTTCATATCTCGTACCAGTACTGTCACAGCCTGTAAAACATATATACCAATACAGAGGTAGTAAATCTTCCTCACAGAACGTCAATAACACCTGTAACTGGGACGTCTCTATCTTATAATACTTCACATCTCGTACCAGCACCGTCACAGCCTGTAGTCAAATAAATCTACACCATTAACAAATGGTCTAATGGTGGTGTAACATTACTTGATCTTGTCTAAGATAAACAACCTATTAAAAAGCTTTTGTTGTTTATATACCAACTGCATTATGTAATCATGTCCAAAATATTAGAATGACAAGAGAATTGCATAATACATATTATAGCATATCTTCATATTTAGGAAATATGTGATATGTACCTTAAACAACATTGAGACCAGCTCCATGTTGTCCCCTTTGGCAGCCCCTACTGAGGCATAGCTTCGCAACAATATAAATATCCCGCTGGAAATCTAACTGATCTGAGCCTTTAGGGACGCTACAGAAATTTCAAATATGGAATCCAAATATTTAGGGAAAAATGGTATTTACCTTAAACAGCATAGAGACCAGCTCCATGTTGTCCCCTTTGGCAGCCCCTGCTGAGGCATAGTTCCGCAACAATATAAATATCCCGCTAGATATCTTTGTGATCTGAGCCTCTAGTGATGGTAGTGGGAACTTCAAAATCCAACACAATCCTCGAACACAACATGTGTTCACCTGGCAATATCAACGTTTGATTAATAAAAGTTATGAGTAACCTTTTAGGAGATTGCAAAGTTCTGACAAAATAGTAGTAGAATATAATATTTTATGTACCAATTTAAATTTTACACATTTAGCTCATCATGTCTACTTTTGCTTTTCACACTGTTTCTGTGTGTTTGTCTGAGTTGTGGCTAAGGGTTCCAGTAAACAGCTATGGTCATGTTTGGATGTTGCCTCCATTTTATGGGACTTCTACACGACATAAGGATGTCATGACACCCAAAATGTGCTTGCAAAAAATAACCACCAAATTAAACCAAAAAGTCCTATATGTATGGATGGTTTGACCTGAACCACATTTCCTGGGGCCAGGCTCAGGCCTTCTGAGGGGTTAACCAGTAATCAGAAGGCCAATCAGTAGTTTATAAGCTTTTCCTAGAGGCGCTAGCAGCCCATCTATATCTCAGGGCTACAATGGATGGGGGCATATTCCCAACCCACCACCCTTTTTTAGGCTCAGGCCATCTGAGCGGTTAATCAGTAATCAGTAGGGATGTCATATGGTGTCAGATTTAGGGTTCGGACGTTCGGAAACAAACATCCGGATGGTTCGAACATTCGCATATGTTTTTTATTTTTTCGGATCAGATCATGGTATTACCTATACATTTACATGTATGTTAATCGAGTGTTCCCTTGAAAGAAAAAGGTAAAAGTAGGCAAAGATCAGGAAAAGGCGCAACCAGAAAAAGATTCCCACTCCAAAAACCGAGGTGGGAAAAAAACAAACTAACAATCATGTACTTATACCATGAAAACATATCGTAAGCCGAATGAGCAGCTATTTTCCCAATAGGTGGCCACTATTCATAATCAAGAACATTCATAATCAAGAGTAACATAGCTTTGTGTTGTTTCCGTTGTGACGCAGTTTAAACGAAACGCCATATAATTTAGGAAATTTTATTTACATTCACAAAAGTAACAAATATCATGCTAAAACAGCATTACTCAAAACTAACTCATTTTCAAAAATTCACGAACATTCACTGAGTTCCCATTTTGTCGAACTGGATCGTCAGCAAACAATTCATGTAGAAAATCTAAATGTGTTTCTTCTCTACATAAACGCTTAAGAATCCGCATATTTGATTTGTCAAATTAAGATCATAGTAAATCATACTTTATTTAATCTCAGAACATATCTATCAATCATCTGACATGTAATTTTGCTGGGCGGTGGTCTGTATAATTATTATTTTTAAAACTTGAGAAGTGTGATTCAAATCGTTTTCAAAAGAAAACAACAGGGGCCATTTATCACTTTTAATCCTTTCTTTGTTCATTGTCGCTTCCCCTGCATTGTCCCATTTACCTGTTTACCTCTTAGTGACCTTTGACACAAATGTTTAGAAATTCGTATTATAGGTAAAATACTTTGACCATGCCACTAAAACTCATGTGATGAAGTTTTGTAAACACGGTAAAAGGGGTACATGTTCGTTTTACACATTTTTCCAGTGGCATGTGAAGCACGTGGTCATAAATTGTTTACTGTCATAGAGTCGCATTATTGACAACATAGTTATTTAAGCAGTTTGATCAACAAATGCATATCTGACTTTGTCAGAGGTTAAGCAGCATGGCCAAAGTATATTACCTATAAATACCTTGGTTTCTATTCTGCTACGTAAGTATTGTGTATTTTTGTCTTGAAATTACCTAAATATTGGACAAATTGATTTTTAGCAAATGTCCAGATGCTAAAATTTGGATCCGAACTTAGGTACGGGATCCGAAGTCCGAACATTCGGACTCCGGTTGACATCCCTAGTAATCAGAAGGCCAATCAGTACTTTATAAGCTTTTCCTGGAGGCGCTAGCAGCCCATCTATATCTCAGGGCTACAATGGATGGGGGCATATTCCCACCCGACCATCCTTTTTCATACTGTATTAATGTAATAGACATATTCCCATAAAAGTTATGGAATTATCCTTTAACCTTCCTAACTGAGCCCAATTAAACAGACATACTTCTCAAGTAGATACATGATTTATTTCAAATTATGTTTTATTTAAACTTCTCCTACAGTTTTATACTCACTCTGACATATTTTGAGTACAAACACTCGGCCATCATTGGTACCAGGGGATCTATCATTTGGAGATGTGTCTTATCTGACTGTACAATCTTTTGTCTCTTCAAACATTGATTCAAAATCTGAAAGAGAGTACCAACATATGAAAGATATAAAACTTTTAATAAGTGGTTTTTGAAGTTGATGGATGTTTCGGAACCAAAACATAATTATTCTTCTTTCTCAATAAATACAGAAATTGCAGATACCAAATATGGAGGCATTGGATATTCATGTACCTTGAGGATTGTTGACAGGCTCAGTTGTTAGGACAAAGTCTTTTTTGAGCCCTCCATCTTGAAGACTTCTTTTAGTACAGCTTTATATATATGTAGGTCTCTTGCATCTTGTAGATATAATGATTCAAATGCCTCCACTTAGAATTTTAACTCCATAATATTCAAAGTTACAACGTTTTTTCATATTTGTAAACCAAACTTGACCCTAACTTTGCATTATTCCCTCCACTCCTTGGGGCCTCGAGCAACAATAGACAACTTTCAGGCTTCTATTTATAAAGAATTTCCAGTTGTAAACATTTGAAGTTACACTGATTTTCTTACCTGAAGGCCGAATTCGACCATAACATGTAAATTGGTTTTCTTGTTGGACTTTGGTTTATTTCCTCCCCTCTGTGGGGCCTCAGGCAAGAGCAGACAACTCTCAGGTTTCTGTCCAGGTAGAGTTTCTGCTTTCTCCTTTGACTCCCTTATAAGACAGTGAAATAGCATTTTTTCATCATAAAGCAAAAAGCACAGAGCATGACAATACACATACTCAAATATTGAGAAGTAAACCAAAGGAGCCCACCATTATACGAGCCGCCTCGTGGGAAAACCAACAATGTGGTTTCCGAACAGATCCGACACAAACCGGCCTGTACAAGTACAAAAAAGAGCTAGAAGCTTGAGATTTTGGATTTAAGTAGAAAAGGAATTGTACTATCCGAGTAGCGAAAACAAAGGCGCTGATCAGCTTCGCGGTTACCGCGAAGCTGATCTGCGTCTTTTGTTTTCGCCTATGCAGATTGTTGGTTTTCCCATGAGGCGGCTCATATTTTATTTGAGCCACCTCGTGGGAAAACCAACAATGTGGTTTCCGAACAGGTCCGACACAAACCGGGCTGTACAAGCATAGAAAAGAGCTAGAGACTTGAATTTTCGGATTTAAGTAGAAGAGGAATTGTACTATCCGAGTAGCGAAAACAAAGGCGCTGATCAGCTTCGCGGTTACCGCGAAGCTGATCTGCGTCTTTGTTTTCGCCTATGCAGATTGTTGGTTTTCCCATGAAGCGGCTCATATTTTATTTCTTATTACTGGAGCTGGTGATGAACTCTGTGGCGGTACTAAAAGGTCTGCCCAAAAGTCTCCACAGACATCATCCAAAGTGCTGATTACATAGTTTCCTTTGATCAGTAAGAATATTTGGTGCATTTAAAACAGTAAATAGTGGTATGTTAAGAGATTCGCTTAACAACACTGACCGCTTTGGGACTAGAGTCTTAGATTAGGACTGTCCTGATGTAAATTCTCATCAGGAAAACATGTCCGTGCAATGTATACCCCCTGAAACCCCACTTTTATATAGCAAAACTGGGGTTTGCAGTGGTATACCTAATTTTCTTGCTTTTGATCCAAAACAAACATTGTGGGTACTCGTTAGAACCGCCTCAGCGAGGCGGTTCTAACGTGTATCCACAATGTATGTTTTGCGCGAATACGTTAAAAAAATCTTTTTTTTTTTCCAATGAAATTTTCATTTTTTTCTTCTGAAAAAAATCTCAGTATATTGCATGGGCATATTTTCGTAATGTTAAAATTGCAGCACAAAGGTCTGGCTTTTGTTACCAGTTTGTATGAGGTCACTAATGAGGCTTCTGTACTCAAAACTCAATAAAATGGCCCACATACTCCCAACGAACGTTTCAACTGCTTCCAAAGGTGAAAGGATCTCAACATTATATTTTATTTTACTTCGCTGAATAATTCATGAAAATGTAAATCACAGATGAACTGTCTGGTCAAATTTTAACACTGTTTTTCATTACCACACAATTGTATTGAAGATTTTCTGTTTTACAATAACACTTGATATTTTAGGGCTAGAACACATTTTGGGCCAGAAATCATTTTTCACTGAATATTCAGATTTGGACCTACTTTTTGTCCTGCAGTAATGGTAGAGTCTCTGTGGTTAGGCCGTGTATGAATATGAGCAGTGTTTCCACGGTGATGGCTGTGTTCTCCATTAAACCAATCACAATTCTCTTCATGATGTCTTGAACCTTCTTGGCAGACTTGTGGCTGTGGGTGGAGTCCAAAATCTGGAAAAAGACAATATTTTAGTGACCTCATACCATTGCTTATATAAGGCAGACGAAACTTATCTTTGACAAATGAGGGACTTGAATGTCTATATCATTATTTGATGTAAATCCAGAAATTTTTTGCAAGACTTTTAATTCACCAATTTTCTAATTCCAAATTATTAGCAAATTCTTGAATTCTTGTATAATTATGTAGTCCGTAAATCTTATGGTAAGCCTTTATTAGCAAGACCTTAAACTTTGTGAGACAACGATTTTGCAAATATTAGCAGCTCTCGCGAATATATCTGAACTTACAGTAAATAGAAAACAACAGCAGTTTATTATAGCACATGCAAGAACAACAGCTATATTCTATATGATGTTTTCTCCTAAATGTGCTTGTTCATAGTCTGTGGCTAGGTATGCATTACGTTTGTTAAAAAAAACATGTGAATCAAATTTACTACTTTTTAATGCAAATAAGTTCTGCAAACAATTGTGTCTGCATTTTTGTTATTTTTTTTTAACTTTTTCAATGGTCCAACAAATTAAACTGTATCTATGAGCATTTCCCAATGCATCATGCGATCAATTCATACAACTAATAATTCTAAGTTTTATGCTTACCTTTTTCAATGGCTCTACAAATGCCACCAAGGACCCTTTCCCGATATATCTTGCCATCAATTCGTATGACTCATAACTTTTGCTACTCTTGGCCTCAAACAGTTTTGTAGTAATTCCGTCCACTTCTTTTTCTTCTGCTACTTCTCCAAAGATTTCCTCATTGAATATCTGAAATGTTGAGTAGCAATTATTTTTTTTTGTACTTGTTTGATGTATTGAGGTTTAATGTCCCAGTCAACAGTTATACAGGACTCTGGGGAGTTAATGTGTCTTGCTCAAGGACACCACACAGTGCCACCAGTGGGGCTCAAACCCAGGACCTCTCTATTTGGAGTCTGATGCTCTACCACTATGTCACAGCGCTCCCCCTTACTGACAACCATTTTTAGTCATGTTGGCACAGAGCTACCGCTACCCAGATTCAATTCCAAAATTATAGGATGTAAAAGCATCTTGTTTCAGGTCAAAATCCAACAGCGTGATGCTTCAATTCTTAATCCAAATATGTACATACATAAGCAGATCTGTAAATATGTCTAAATCAATTTAGTGTTTAGATTTGAACCCCAACCACTCCCTCCTGAGTATGATGCTCTACTACTAGCTACTACACTCTACATTTGTTATCAATAATTTGTTCAAGCAGGCATATACTCCTTTTTTTGCACGGATTCTTCTATTTTTGTAAAAAAAAACAACAAACAAAAAAATGAAACATACTGAAGTCTAAACGGTTTCTGACTTGGTGGATATTAACACATTTAAGCTTGGCATCCCTTTTGTGGGACATAGGCAACAGTATAGCCCCAGATGTGATACCACAGAATGTGGCGCCCCATCCGAGGCTATTCTGTTTGCTTTCAGGAATTTCGTCGAAAAATGGAGTAAAATTTTAAAATCACACCTGCCGCCCCTAAAAATGAAAGTGGACTCGCCCAAATGATAATGGTGGGAGAATCCATTCATCAAATATGGGTTAATTTGGCATGCAACTGTATTTAATCTACAAACCTCCTGTAAAGTTTTCAAGCAGACGTCAATATCGCCCGGCTGGATACTTCCCTCCATTTTCTTCAGTAGCTGATGTACTGTGTAACACAATACGTGTCTCTGGTACCCTCTCTTCAATGTACCCTTCAGCTCATACAGAATGTAAGGAAAGAACCGGGTACCAAGGGTTGTCAGGATCTTGACCAGGGTGTCACGTGCAGTATTACGAATGTCCAGCGCACGTGATCGGAGGAAGTTGCATACTTTTAAGAGAATGCTGTAACAGAAAGTAATATTGCGAATTTTAGAGGGTAGTGAACTGGACAGCAAGAATGGGGAGACCATGACCGGACTAAATTAGTCATATCAGGTACAGATCAACCTCATCATAACGTGCTTCACTATAGTTTTCATTACTATATAGCTATAAATATCAAATCATTAAAACTTAGGGATAAAAACTGAGTAACAAGTGTGGAGATATCAGACGATATCTGCACACTTACTTGATATTGCACACTTGTTTAAAGCGAAAAATTCTTTTTATGAAACATTGCCAAATTCTTGACTTGAGGGTCATCATGCAAAACTGTAAAATCGGGACGTCAACTCTAATCACGTCATCTACATCTGACGTTGCGTGGAAAATGACGTCATACTGGGCCAGAACGTCAGCTGAAATTTGTCACTTTCAGATTTAAGCAATTTAAGTCGAAAAAAGAAAAGAAAATGTCAGCAATATTGATTCAATTGCAAAATGTGCTTCTGAAAAGTAACAGTGCAAAAATGATATCATCTGATATTGCACTAGTGCAAAAATGATATCACTTATGGATATTATCGCGACCTCGCGTCCTTCGATATCCAAACTCGGGACAATATTCACCGATATCAGTGCAATAACCCTATAATATAACATGGCCATGCCATGGCTCCCAAAATGATTATGCTGCTATATGTCTATCATAAACAACCTCATTAAAACACAGTTTCGTCTGTTTCCATGGACCCCAAAGATAGCCTTATAATGAGGTTGACCTGTACTGTCTTGTTTATTGTTTGCCCTTTCTTAAGCATGCTGTTGCAAAGGATTTTTGTTCTACTTTTTAGAGTAATCATATCAGTGTTTTAGACTTTTTAAACACAAGGGGCAAAAATGATAACTACAGCTTTTCATATAAATGTACTAACTGCACAAAAATTCTATGATATTTGAGCCACCACATGGGAAAACCAATAATCTGCAAATGCGAAAACAAAGACGCAGATCAGCTTCGCGGTAACCGCGAAGCTGATCAGCGCCTTTGTTTTCGCTACACGGATAGTGCACTTCCTATTCATCTAAAATTTCAAGCTTCTAGCGTGCTTCTGTGACTGCACAGCCTGATTTGTGTCGGACCTGGTCAGAAACCACATTGTTGGTTTTGCCATGAGGCGGCTCATTTCTGTAAACAGTAAGAGATACAGAAACATCAAAACAACCAACCCTGGCAGGTATCTCTCTAGAGCCCCTTTAGGAAGATTCTGCAGCAACTTGACCATAGCCAGAGCTATAGGAACTCTCAATATTTCTTCATCTTCTGCATATTTAGACTTGGTCAACTTGTGTTCTCCATCACTTTTTACCTATAATAATACATGTAAATTAGCCGCCGTGTAAGAAAACCAAGAACATGAATGGGCAAAAACAAAGGCACAGATCAGCTGTGCAGTTACTGCACAGCTAATCAGTGCCTTTGTTTTTGCTCCATAGACAGTATCATGCCTCTTATTCCTGTTATGTATGACAGTTACTTGTTGAAAGATGTGCATTCAGTACTGGTAAACTTCCCAAGGGAGTATGCCCAGGAAAGTATGATGTTATACATATGATGTTTACTTGTTGTCCTTAGCAATTATTTACTTTTAGTGTCCCAGATATTGGACATAAACAGGTTGTTTACTTCAGAATTTTCTAGAAATTTCAAATTGTTCTTTGACGGAAAAGTCCGGAAAAATCTGGAAGAACCAAAGATGTAGAATCTTCTAGAAAAATCTTTTTTTATGTCAAAAGAATATTGTGGAATTTTCTGGAAGGATAATGGCCTCTCTAGAATATTCCAGAACATTAAATTTTGGTAAACAACTTGTTATTTTTAGTATATGATATCATAGAATTTGCTGGAAGAATCCTGAATGTTCCTCAGTGCTATATAAGGGATACAAATTTTCATACAGACAATCTTTGGGTACTGTTACTATTAAGAAGTCAAAATCTATCTTACTGGAATTTAAACTTATTCTTGGATTACCTTGTGATATTCGATTCTGGATTGGGACATAGTGCTATTTTGAAACAAACTTTAATTCTTGGGATCAGAAACTGATACAGACTTGTGTTAAAAAATTCTGAGGGACATTCAGACATTCTTTAAGGGAATTAACATCTTGAAAGGTATTGTACATTCATTTTTGTTTGATTGTATATATGCTTTTGATTGTTTCACATGTAATTACTGGTTAAATCACTTCTAAATAGATTTGTTAAATTTTAAACAAAGCTTGTTGCTGGCTAACCAACTTGTTGGTTTCCTTAATCTTCTAGTTACGCCTGGCACGTAAATATGAAATTTCAATCTTCTTACTATTTTCTTTGGCAGTATGCCTGGTTGGTTTCAAACCTGGTCAGCAACCGAGATTGCTGATTTTCTCATGTAAAGGTTTAGACAAAACACTGGCCTAATCTAATTTCAACTTCTTTGTTATGTCTTGCTTCACCACTAAACTTTATTCTAAGACTTGAATAGAGGCACATGTAAATGCCATTTGAACTGAAATTGTTCTGTATTTTCATCATAATATGGACACTGAACTTATGTAAATGCCATAAAAGTCCATGCATTAAGGTAGTCGAAATATGTTACAATGTATGTATGATGCCTAAAGAAGGGTAGTTTTGTAATTACTCAGAAAGAATAGCCTAACATGTGTTTTATTGAGAAATGACAAAAATTATCACCGAAAGGTATCTTTTCGAGGCTACTGGTAAAATCTACCCATATGAGCCTGGTATCCTTTTTATAGGACATAGGCAAACAGTATAGCCCAAGAAGTGACGCCACGTTTTGGCGTCCCATCTGGGACTATTCTGTTTGCTTAGAGAATTTTCATAAAGAAATGAGATAAAAATTAAAAAAAACATTCGTAACAACCTAAAAATGAAAGTGGAGTCCCTTAAAAAATTATGATGGGCATGTCCATTCGCCACATGTGGGTTAAACAAACTGACCTTTTCTACCAGTATTCTGTGTAGATGTCGTATCACATTTTCCAGTATCACAGTGTGTATTTTGGTAGCCAGCTGAGGACTACAGAGTGATTTCCCTTCCCCTGACTCTCTAACCTCCTCATTGGTTGCCATAGCAACATCATCTGCTAGACTGGTTTCCAGTTCTTGATTCTCTGGTTCCATTTCTTCACTTTGATTTGGTTCTGGAGTTTCCTCTGCAAGTAAAACTACAATTCAATATTCTTAAGATAAATGGTTAAAACATCAGAAAATTATTTCCATCAGCTGATAGATAATTCTTTCAATTGGTCTTACCTTGATTTTAAATAACAAAAATATGAGCCACGATGCGAGAAAACTGGTGTTCGGGGTTTCCGATCAGGTCCGACACAAACTGAGCTGTGCTAGCACAGAAAAAGGCAAGAGGCAGGAAACTCCAGATTTAGAAAGTAGAGGAATTGTACTATCCGTGTCGCGTAAACAAAAGCGCTAATCAGCTTCGCAGTTACTTCGAATCTGATCTGCGCCTTTGTTTTCGCATAGGCGAAAATCCGGTTTTCTCATGACGCGGCTCATAAAGTACCAAGCAATAGGTTCGATAAATCATTTAGTGGATCCTAAGAAAGTAGATGCATAATCAGTTAAACTCTTATAATCAGTTTCAGTTAGGGCCGCCCCTGTGGCCGGGTGGTCAAGAGCTCTGATTTTATTAACTCGTTTATTCCTTCTTCTAGCATATAACCACTGTGTCTGTAGTGGGTTAGAGCCCCACACTGTGACATGTGAGACGAGCCAAATTCTGCTTGCATATGTACCAGGTGATTTTTCACCACACCTAATTGGCCTGTCTCATATGGGCTGAAATAATCTCGAAAGGGTTGTAAAATTGAATTTAAAAAATATCTCCCCTACAATGAGAAAGCGAAATAGGATGGGCTTGTACTTACTTCATTTAAGCCTGGCGTCCCTTTTATGATACATAGGCAAACAGTATAGAATGTGGCGTCCCATCTGGGGCTATTCTGTTTGCTTTGAGGAATTTCATCGAAAAATGGAATAAAATTTCAAAATCCTACCCCTAAAAATGAAATAATGATGGGAAAATCCATTTGTCAAATATGGGTTAACCTTACCTTGTTCCTGGTTTCCCTCCTCTGTTGTGACCGTTGGTACCAGTTTCACATTGAGCTGGGAGCCAGACAGATCAAAATGGAAGGCATCCAGTATTGAGACTATCACCCTATATACAAAATATGCTTTAAAAACTAAGCAATAAAACATATTGATCAAACATTATACCCAAATTAACACAAAATAATAAACTGACCACAGTAATAGACTATTAACTATTTTCTCAGGAAGAAATCATTTTTGGGAGGCCGGAATGTTAATGGACATTGTTCAGTAACCTTTGCTGAACAATATCTGCCCTGTCTACACTTCAGCAAATGGCTTAAAGAGGATCTCAGGGAAGATTAGATAAGTCCAACTGAGCTTCCTCTTTAAATAAAGTCATTATTATAATAGTAAATACCCAGGAATACAGGGTTGCAAATTTTGAAAAAAAGTATCAATAAATAAATACATGTATTTACTTTGTCTGTAACTTTTTGAAACTGTTTTGTTAACAAATTACCAAATATATGACACACTTACATTGACTTTTGGATCATATGTCTGAAGATATGCTGTCGAAATGTTCAACATTGTCTGGTAAGGCTATGGAATATCCATTAAAATTTGTACTTTGCTTAGATATTCATCAATGTGACAACCAAAGACTCTTTCTAAGACGTTCATTATAAACCCTTCCATGCTCACAGAGAATTACACAAGCCGCATCATAAGAAAACCTGATTTTTGCCTATGCAAAAACAAAGGCGCAGATCAGCTGTGCAGTAACTGCACAGCTGATCAGCGCCTTTGTTTTTGCTACTCAGATTGTACAATTCCTCTTCTACTTAAAGCTAAAATTTCAAGCCTCTAGCCTGCTTCTGTGACTGTACAGGCCGATTTGTGTCGCACCTTGTCGGAAATCCTGAAGACCAGTTTTCTCGTGTCGCAGCTCACATTATCTTACCTAACCATCAATTTCTGACTCTCCAGTTTCTTTGGCAACAAATGTAGGTAGTATTTTAACTGATGTAAGTATTGTTTCCATGGCAACTGTTTACACAGGCAACCAATCGCGTCAACCGCGGCATCCTGCAGCGTAGGGTGTTTCTTGTAGATCTCATCAGTCAAGAAGCCGGAGACAATCGGCAGGAAGTAGGACAGAATAACATCAACACGTAGCTGTGTGGAGCTGACATATTTGATCAGTCTGCGCAGAGCTCGAGACCTCTTGTGCATCTGAAAACGGATATTCGGGTAAAGGCATATGCATGGTAAAAGAATTTCATCACATTTTACACATATATCTATTTCTACACAAAGGCGTGAGCTTGAGTGTCTGTCCTTTCTTCTTTACATTGGCACAGACAGATGAACTCTGTATAAACATAGTTTTTTTTAGAGATTTTTTTCTCTTCTATACATGTATGTACTGTGATATCTCATTGACACTGCTTCTAGATTCTAAAAACTTGTCATAACTGTGTACACATGCAAATTCTATTAAGAACCAACAATGAACCTTTTTACTGTATAAAAGGAGGATTTCTAGATGTCCTAAAAACATACCCACATATATATGATGAATGAAAAATCAAAAATACCTGTATATGGTTGATATTCTCGTAGAAATCTGCCTCTAGATCTTTGTCCCTCAGAGCCTTGAGTTGGGAAAACCCAGACTGGTCTCCAAATGTGTCAACTATGGCCATCAGAATAGTGGTAAACTCATGGCGCACAGTCTGAAAAACAAATATATATATACAGTCAGTCCCTAGATCTTTGTCTCTCAAAAACTTGAGTTGGGAAAACCCAGACTGGTCTCCAAACTTATCTACTATGGCTACCAGAATAGTGATAAACTCATGGCACACAGTCCGAAAAAATAAATTTGTGATCAACAAAATTGTTACAGGAAATCCCTGTAAAATACCCATAGATTCCATAACCTTCAAATGCCATCATGAATTGTACAGGTTTGCAGCTGCAGAGCTCAAACACATTTGTAATATATCACCAAAACAGCAGGAATGGTAGTGCTGCTGGATTCTTTTCTTTTTCAATCCCAGTTCATCCCAGCATATCTAGTGACAAATTGTGGTGAAGCATAGACAAATGAGCCGCCCAATGGGAAAACCAACAATCTGCATAGGCAAAAACAAAGACGCAGATCAGCGCCTTTGTTTTCGCTACTCGGATAGTAAAATTCCTCATCTACTTAACTCCAAAATTTCAAGCTTCTAGCCTGCTTCTGTAGCTGTACAGACCGGTTTGTGTCAGACCTGTTCGGAAACCTCATTGTTGGTTTTCCCACGAGGCGGCTCAAATTTGTGAATATGAGGTGGTCATTAATGTTTTGTCTTAAGCTAGCCTACCTCACTCTTATTCCTCAGCCCCAGTTTGACCTCCGGTAAGAGACCTTGACCTATGACCTTATTGTACTGGTCCTGGTCATACTGGGTGTGTCCAAACTGTGTTACCATGGTAACCAGACAGTGGGTGGAGCTATCTCTGAGTGACATATCTTCTACCTACAAAACATGATATGTGTAATATTTTTTTCTGTGATTACAAAATTTAATGTATTTCTTGTCAACTTAGGGACATCTGTTCACCTTTTTTGTTGCTTTTCAAATACAAAAATTCAATTTCACTATTCACTAATTTTCTTCATTGACTATGTTACTTTTCATGTTCTATGATATTACTGTAATTGAAAAAGAAATCCGTCCATCTTTATTAGCCCTGCAAACACCATGATAATGCTCCTCGTTTTATTTAATGTTTATGTTTGATTCATGTCATGTCGATTTCCAAACACTTCAGTTTCCCTATGGAACTTACTGTAGTTATAAAGTAACAACAGTTATAGATCAGAGTGAGGCAAGTCTGGGTTTCTATGGTAACCATCTGCTTAATGATACTATTGGCCTCTTGGAAACCTTCCAGTCGCGCGGTATAGTCAGGCTCATCCATACGCCGCTTGTCCCAGGCATTTAGCTGCAAAAAAGATTTTATTTTTTTTAAGTTTTTTAAAAACTATAGGCAGAAAGTAAAATAGAACTAGAGGACCATTGGTCCTGTAGCTCACCTGAGAGATTATCACATTGTAAGCTCATGAGATTTAAATTAATTGAGAATCGACCAATGAAAGTCTATGCATGGACACTATTGACCCCCGGGGCATGGCCAAATTTGACCCAGGGGCATGACTGGCACAATTTATAATGGGGACTACCAAACATTGCTACATACAAAATATAGAAGCTCTGGGCCTTTTGGTTTCAGAGAAGAAGATTTTTGTTAGTTTTTCCCATTGTAAGTCTATGGAGACTATCTACCCCCGGGGCGTGGCCAAATTTGACCCCAGGGGCATGGCTGGCACAATTTATGTAGAGGACCATTAGCCATTGCCACATACAAAATATCAAAGCTGTGTGCCCTGTGGTTTCAGAGAAGAAGATTTTTGAATTTTTTTCCCATAGCAAGTCTATCGAGACTATCAACCTCCGGGGCCTGGCCAAATTTCACCCCAGGGGCATGAATGGCACAATTTATGTAGAGGACCATTAGCCATTGCCACATACAAAATATCAAAGCTGTGGGCCCTGTGGTTTCAGAGAAGAAGATTTTTTAATTTTTTTCCCATAGTAAGTCTATGGAGACTATCAACCCCCGGGGCGTGGCCAAATTTGACCCCAGGGGCATGAATGGCACAATTTATGTAGAGGGCCATTAGCCATTGCTACATACCAAATATCAAAGCTGTTGGCCTAGTGGTTTCAGAGAAGAAGATTTTTTTAGTTTTTTTCCTATTGTAGGTCTATGGAGACTATCGACCCCCGGGGCGTGGCCAAATTTGACCCCAGGGGCATGATTTGCACAATTTATGTAGAGGACCATTAGCCATTGCCACCTACAAAATATCAAAGCTGTGGGCCGTGGTTTCAGAGAAGAAGATTTTTTAATTTTTTTCCCATAGTAAGTCTATGGAGACTATCAACCCCCGGGGCGTGGCCAAATTTGACCCCAGGGGCATAAATGGCACAATTTATGTAGACGACCAATAGCCATTGCTACATACCAAATATCAAAGCTGTGGGCCTAATGGTTTCAGAGAAGAAGATTTTTTTTGTTTTTCCAATTGTAAGTCTATGGAGACTATCCACCCCCGGGGCCTGGCCAAATTTGACCCCAGGGGCATGGCTGGCACAATTTATGTAGAGGACTATTAGCCATTGCCATATACCAAATATCAAAGCTGTGGGCCCTGTGGTTTCAGAGAAGAAGATTTTTTAATTTTTTTCCCATTGTAAGTCTATGGAGACTATCAACCCCCGGGGCGTGGCCAAATTTAACCCCAGAGGCATGAATGGCACAATTTATGTAGAGGACCATTAGCCATTGCTACATACCAAATATCAAAGCTGTAGGCCTAGTGGTTTCAGAGAAGAAGATTCTTTTAGTTTTTCCTATTGTAGGTCTATGGAGACTATCGACCCCCGGGGCGTGGCCAAATTTGACCCCGGGGACATGATTGGCACAATTTATGTAGAAGACCATTAGCCATTGCCACATACAAAATATCAAAGCTGTGGGCCCTGTGGTTTCAGAGAAGAAGATTTTTTAATTTTTTCCCATAGTAAGTCTATGGAGACTATCAACCCCCGGGGCGTGGCCAAATTTGACCCCAGGGGCATGAATGGCATAATTTATGTAGAGGACCATTAGCCATTGCTACATACCAAATATCAAAGCTGTTGGCCTAGTGGTTTCAGAGAAGAAGATTTTTTTAGTTTTTTTCCTATTGTAGGTCTATGGAGACTATCGACCCCCGGGGCGTGGCCAAATTTGACCCCAGGGGCATGATTGGCACAATTTATGTAGAGGACCATTAGCCATTGCCACCTACAAAATATCAAAGCTGTGGGCCCTGTGGTTTCAGAGAAGAAGATTTTTTAATTTTTTTCCCATAGTAAGTCTATGGAGACTATCAACCCTCGGGGCGTGGCCAAATTTGACCCCAGGGGCATGAATGCACATACCAAATATCAAAGCTGTGGGCCTAGTGGTTTCAGAGAAGAAGATTTTTTTAGTTTTTCCAATTGTAAGTCTATGGAGACTATCCACCCCCGGGGCCTGGCCAAATTTGACCCCAGGGGCATGGCTGGCACAATTCATGTAGAGGACTATTAGCCATTGCCACATACAAAATATCAAAGCTGTGGGCCCTGTGGTTTCAGAGAAGAAGATTTTTTAATTTTTTTCTCATAGTAAGTCTATGGAGACTATCGACCCCCGGGGCGTGGCCAAATTTGACCCCAGGGGCATGAATGGCACAATTTATGTAGAGGACCATTAGCCATTGCTACATACCAAATATCCAAGCTGTGGGCTTAGTGGTTTCAGAGAAGAAGATTTTTTTAGTTTTTCCCATTGTACGTCTATGGGACCTATCTGTTGCCATGGAAACCACAATTTTGATACAATCTGCACCAAAACCTAATGCCATCAATCCCCCAACCCAATTATGGTTCACATTAAATTTGATCAAGATCGGCCTACTAGCTTCAGAGATATTCTTCTTTGAAATTGTGGACGGACGACGACGGACGACGACGGACGACGACGACGGACGACGGATGCCTGCCTATCCTATAAGCTCACCTGTGAGCCTTCGGCTCAGGTGAGCTAAAAAGGCAATAGGCTCCTTAGAGATAAGCTCTGGAAAGATTATTACATGTAATACATTATGAAGCAAAAGATAATGCAAGCAATCATAAAGCATGTTTATGGCACAATGGTTTGATTTGTTGTTATATATCCTCTGCATATATGTTGCATGAGTCACTTACTCAGCCTTCTAGTGCCAGTTTACCAGTATTAAGTGTCCACTCTTTAACATGTAACTGACAAGATGAACAGAAAAGGGTAACAATATTTGAGCCGCCTCGTGGGAAAACCAACAATGTGGTTTCCAACCAGGTCCGACATAAACTGGCCTGCACAGCTAGAGAAGCAGGCTAGAAGCTTGAAATTTTGGATTTAAGTAGAAGAGGAATTGTACTATCCTAGTAGCGAAAACAAAGGCGCTGATCAGCTTCGCGTAACCGCGAAGCTGATCTGCGTCTTTGTTTTTGCCTATGCAGATTGTTGGTTTTCCCATGAGGCGGCTCATTTCTTTGAAAGAATGAGAATAAAGACAATTCACCGACATGAAAACAAATGAACACATTTTTTGGAAACAATCAACAACTGACTTTAAGACAATTTTATACTTTGGAGGAAGTTTTTCGGTTATGTAGTCATGGAATCAACACCATAACTGTACCTCTGTATAAATCATACCTTTGTTATGATGCTAGCTACACTGGCAAGGTCTTCATCCCCTTCACATACGGCCTGAAGAAATAATAAAAGTGAAACACATCATCAAAGACATTAACCCATTTTGACGAATGGACTTTCCAATCATTATCATTTAGAGAAGTCCACTTTCATTTTTAGGGGCATCAGGACTGATTTTGAATTTGTCTTCCATTTGTCAAAGAAATTCCTCTATGCAGACAGAATAGCCCCAGATGGAATGCCACATTCTGCGGTGTCATATCTTGGGCTATACTGTTTGCCTAAGCTATGTCTCATAAAAAGGATGCCAGTCTTATACGAATTAAATCAGCTACAAAGGTTTAACAATGAATGCCCAAAACAAGATTTTGTTCCTACAGCAAGTTTTTGAGGCACTGCTATACATGTTTTCCCTTTAATATGTGTTCAGTAACTGAAATTTTTGCTTATGAACTTATATATGAAATACCTCAAGTACTGTAAAATGAAAACCTTTTTATTTTGTCCAGTTGTATGTCATACTGTAAATTCAGAATTTTTCGCGTGAATTTTTATTTCGCGAATTTTTGTTTTCCGAATTATTAGCGTTTTTGAATTTGCGAACGGGTACTTGTATAGTCTATAAAGCTTATTGTAATTCTTTATTAGAGAAAACTTTATTTTCGCGAGGCAACGAAATCGCAAATATTAGCAAAAATTAAGTTCTTGCAAAAATTTTCGGATTTACAGTATTATTTTCAAAAGTCCATTAGAATATACTTGTTAAAAATTTGTCCATAAAAACAAGTTTACCTGTAATATGTCACACAGTATACCCCTGGAGTTTCTGTTGTTGAGTGTAGAGAACAGCCTGCTCACTGTCAGCAGGAACTCTCCCCTGTTCTCCAGCAGTCTGATCATGTTCAACACACTGGTCAGTACATCCTCCTCTGTTTTCTAAAAATAGATGAAAACCATATGAGCCGCCTCGTGGGAAAACCAACAATGTTGTTTCCGAACAGGTCCGACACAAATCAGGCTGTACCGTCACAGAAGATGGCTAGAAGCTTGAAATTTTGGAGTTAAGTAGAGGAGGAATTGCACTATCCGTGTAGCGAAAACAAAGGCGCTGATCAGCTTCGCGGTTACCGAAGATGCGAGAAAACTGGCCTTTGGGGCTTCCGACCAGGTCTGACACAAACCAGCCTGTGCAGCTACAGAATTTGGCTAGAAGCTTGAAATTTCAGATTTAGGAAGAATAAGGATTGTACTAACAGTGTAGCTTACAAAGATGCTGATCAGCTGTGCAGTTACTGCACAGCTGATCTGCGTCTTTGTTTTCGCATAGGTAAAAATCCACTTTTCTCATGATGCAGCTCATAAAGAACAAAGTACCTGAGATCTAGAGGCTTTCCTGCCTAGGAAAGGCAGCAGTAGGTTGACTAGGCTGGTACACTGGTCGGGGTCCCTCACAAAACAACTGATCCTGGAAGTAAAATCAATATCACAAAATTTAATATATGAGCCGCGAAACGAGAAAACGGTCTTCAGGGTTTCCTACCAGGTCTGACACAAACTGGCTTATAGAGTATCAGAAGAAAGTTAGAATCTTGGCATTTTGGGTAGACGTAGAGGAGGAATTGTACTATCTGAGTAGTGAAAACAAAGGCGCTGATCAACTGTGCCGTTACTGCACAGCACATCTACGTCTTTGTTGTCACATAGGCAAAAATCCGGTTTTCTCATGACGCCGCTTGTATGGTCTTTCTAACTTATTCACCTTGACCATTATTTGACAGTGGCCATTTTCAAACTTTCAAACTAAGATGCATTTTATACATTTTAGATTGCATTTTCATGAGTTTTTTCTTTTTTCTTTTGTTTTTAATTTCTGAGCAAACATTGTAGGTATAGCCCTTGTAATGTCTGTTTTATTTCTTTTTTTTAATTTTATTTTTATATATTTTTTTTTATTCAACTTTATGTCTCTTTCAAAATTATTTCAGCTCATATGGGACATGCCAATCAGTAGGTTGGGGGAAATAGAAGAACCTCCAGAAAAACCACCTGGCACACGTGCAAGCAGAACTTGGCTTGTCTCGTATGTGGCCAGAGTGGGGCTCAAACCCACACCAGACACAGCGGCGAGATAATTGAGTGATTAAGAAACAGTGCTCTTAACTGCTTCGGCACGGGGGCCACCCTGTTCTATTGAAAGAAATCAAATTTTGTTGTCAAAGAAACTTTTTACCTTGGTGTCCAAAGGCTTTGAGGCTCATCAGGATAACATATCCGTGACATGTATACCCCCTTAAACCCCACTTTTATATAGCATAACTGGGGTATGCAGGGGTTTACCTGTTTTTCTTATTTTTTGCTCAAAAACATAGATTGTGGGTACTCATTAGAACCGCCTCAGCGGTTGAGGCGGTTTCTATGTTTTGAGCAAAAATATTAAAAATTAAAATTTGCTACTGAAAATTTTCATTCATTTTTTTAAAATTTACAAAATCACTGTATACTCCATGGGCATGTTTTCGTATCCCAGTATTTTCTGATTTGCTTATGTGTATGGTTTTTTTTCTTTTACTTTTTTTAAAATGAACACAGTAGTACTTTAACCGTCGGCAACAACACAATACCTTGAGAGAATGTTGAGCTCTTTACAACTGTCTTGTCTCTTGTTAAGCTGGGTCTTCAGATCGTCCACCGTGCCCTTAATGTAGGTCAATATGTCCCCTATGTGGGGCAGAAGGAGCCTTACTCCCAGGTTTTCATCTGAAACAGATCAAGGCAAATACAAATTTAACCCTTTTTCATGACCAGTATTTAGCTTTGCTGTAGTCTATAAAACAGCAAACAGTTCATGCCATACAGGAACAGACATTGATTAAAAGTCTTAGCTGAAGAACAGGACCCAGTTGTTCAAAACTAACGACGTCGTTAGTTAACGTTTCGTTAAAATTTCAAACATTAATATTACAAATACACTGTTATTTTTTGTTGAAAAAATGTGAGAATCCTTTGCACTGCAAAGGATTCTCACATTTTTTCAACAAAAAATAACAGTGTATTTGTTACTTTAGCTGATATTTGCTTAACAAATTTATGTCTTAACGATGTCGTTAAGCTAACAATGCTTTGAACAACTGGGTCAAGCCTGGAAAAACCCTGGCTTGAACTCCAAACCAATTACATGTAATTAAGAAGCTTATCAGAATTCAATCATGTCTGGATGCAGCCACCACTTCCTTGGTATAAACCACCATCACTATGGGAAGTTCATGTGTGTGGCCCAAGGACATAAACTAGGGCCAATAGGGTTCTAACCCCAGACATCTCGATCCAGAGTACAGTGTTCTTATCACAAGGCCACTGCGCTCCTCAATCAGCCTTTAAAATCACAACTGAATAGGTGAGAGAAGAGGGCCTACCATTGAGCCTATAAAAATACAGACAACTGAAAAAGTGAGTGAAGTTAATGTCTTACCATTGAGCATGTCCACTGAAGGCAGCATGATCATATGACTAACTTCAAACATCTTGACCTCTCCAAGTTCATCTGTCTCTAAGGGCAACAGTAAATTCTCAACAATCTCCATTATGAAAACTTTCACTTTCTTTGATGCGTCTGGGTTCAGGAGAAGCTTGAATACATGTGGTAATGGAGTGATTGGTTCTTTTCCTATGTCATGTGAATCACTGTGATTGGCCACAAGATCTGATCCTATTTTCTGATTGGCTAACAGACTGAAGCATCTTGGCTGTTTTGACCAGCAGTGGAACAGCTTCAACAAAGGGGTGGGGTGATAAAGTCCCTCGTAGTGCAGTTTTTCCAATTGAGGCCATACAACTGCTTCAAAAACAGCATCAATTTCCGACATAGTCCATTCATATTTATCATAGTCTGTGAATATTTGAATCAATCTGTATATAGCCAGCTGTCGAATGTTTTTCAGCATATTTAGCACATTAGGAATTAACTTTGACCTATTTTCCAGACATAGACTACATATGGTTGCCATGCCAACAATAATCTGTATCAACTTTGACAGGTAACCATCCATTAGGTGACCTAGTTTCTTGAATATCACATCTATAGTGGTTAAAACACCTTGTAACTTTCTAACTGGTAGAACCTTTGTGAAGTCAATGCTTTGGCTGATATCTAGGACCATTTTGTGAGGGTCTTCTGTCAAAAAGTGTTGAAATGGTGCAAAAAGGAGATCAGCAAAGGTTTCCAACTCATTCTGACTACAACCGTTCAAAAATCTCAAAATTATGGATTGTCTAACATTGCCATACTGTCGCCCTGTGGTGCCTTTGCCCGTTTTGACATTCATTTTACCATACAATATTCTCATGAGTATTGGCAAAACTTCAGGTCTGTGTTCAGAACTTACAACACTATTCTCATTATCTATACTGAACAATACAATCTCGTCTTTGAATGATTTATCTTCAAGCAATCGCTCAAAATTGTCTCTGTATGGTGTCAAATATTTATACTTGTATGACATTATACAACTAAATGCAACTTTCTGAACTTCAGCACTTTTGTGAACTAGCAAATCAAAATACAACTGCCTAAGCTGGGCCTCCATGTAAACTGTTCTCGGATTTTTGAATTTTGAAAACAGCTCTAACTGAACAATCAATGAACTTTTTGCAGCTTTTCTTTTCTTTTTTGCACCCTTGATTTCATCTTGATTTTCCTCTTTCACATTTGTAACATCTAGATCATTTTCATTCTGTTTCAATTTTTTCTTTCCCTTTTTCATGAATCCCTTTCTAGGTGAAGGTGTTTCATCAGCATTTTGTTCAATTTCTTTCAGTTTGGATTTTTTCTTTCCCTTTTTCATTGTTCCCTGTTTAGGTGAAGCTACAGTTTCATCATTTGTGTCCATGTCACTTTCTTCTTGTATCACAGGTTCTATGCTTTTACCTTTCTTGTCCAACATTTTCTTGCTCTTGCGCTTCACCACACTAAAATCCAATTCTTCTAAATCAGAATTTGAACACTGAGACCTAGTTCTTCTTCTACTTACAACTGGTCCATCATTTTCACCACCTTTTTCACCCTCAAAATGTTTCAATCTCACACCTTTCCTAGTTCTTGTTTCACTGACACCTTTTCTATCAGGACTAGAATCTAAATCTTCCAATTCTGAAGTGTTTGAGCACTGAGATCTTGTTCTAACTCTCCTTGGTTCTGTTTCTTGATTCTCCACTTCATTCCCTGATGTTTCGGTTTCCATATCATTTGATCTCAGATTGTATTTTGTCTTTTTCTTCATGCTTTCATTTCCCCCACTGGATACCTCAGCAGCTTCTGTGTCCATATTTTCAACCAATGACTGACTGTTATTTGTATCAGTCTCAGACTTCAGGAGGTTCTGAGTCGGGGCAACAGTTAAATCTGTCAGGTAATACTCATTCCTAAAATGATATAGGCAATGACAACAACTTACTCTCAAGGCCTCACGACAAAAGCGATTTAAACACAAGAAGAATCAAACATGATCTGCATTTTAAATGCTACAATTATTGTAGATGAATCATTATAATTGCCTTCATTTATATTAAAGAATTGGACAAAGTTTGAAACTAAGGAAATGTCGGCACATCAGAGGAAAATGAACCATGTCATGAGAAAAAGCTTAAATTTCCATATATTGTGCAAAGGCCATGCAGATCATTGCTGCACAGTATTTGGATACTTGATCAGCAATTTTCTTTCCCTAAACATGTAGTGTCGGACTTGGTCAAAAAACAAAGACCATTATATTTTTCACAGCTCATATGATACAACTTACTTTAGAAACCTGAAGAATAGTGGTACAAACTCCCTGGTTCTCGGCTCACACTTGTCAGAGAAACTGTGCATAGACTTCCAAAGGTGGAACCGGAAGTTGGTAAAGTCAGGTTTACTGTCACCGGTACCCAGCATAAACTTTTGGTGGGAAAAGACGTCTGGTAAAGTGCAGTCTGCATCTGATGGGGAGGTTTCTGGGTCAGGACCAGTTGGTCCAACTGTCAGTGATTCTTCTGAAAGCAGAAATAGGTCAAAATAAAAACTAAAAGCCAAGAGTGAAGAGATTTCAAAATCATATCAATCCAAGACAAGCCTAAGTATAACTGCAAGAGTTACAACCATAACAGAGAGTAAATAACTTAAGAAAACTAGACTTAAATTGCTGCTATCACACAAGTTTAAGTGGAATAAATAAAACACTTTGTGTAAAAAGTTATGTGGCTGCAGAACAATGCATTCAGAAATACTGAAAAAGTGTGGTAAGGATAACTGACTATCCTGACATAGCCTATAAGCTGTTGACAGGACATAAAGCAATAAAAGACACAAAAAAATGAAGTCCCTAAAGCCCCTGTCAGACACTCAAAAGTTGGACCTACGAGTTAAGCTCCGCCCACTTTTTTTAGTGAACTCATAGCAACTCGTAGAGAACTCGCCCTATGTCGGCTGTGTACAGAAGTCTTCACAACGCGTAGCATGTCATGGAAAGGCTACGAGAATTTTAAACGGTTTAAAATTCTCGTAGCAAGTCCTAGCAACTCGCCGTCTTAAAGTGGGCTGGGCATGGGCGGAGCATAAATCGTACTGATCTCGTAGCTTGTCGTACAGAAGTCGTAGTAATGTCGTGCATTCTTGGAGTCTTGTCAAACATTGCGAGTTGCCTACGAGATACCTACGAGTTGCTACGAGATACCTACAAGTTGCTACGATTTTGAAGGAGACTTCTCACCAGTCCCTACAACATCTCACGAGTTTACTACGACATTCATACGAGTATCCGCCAGTTCCCACGACTTATATCGTAGGGATGTCGTGTAGAACTCGTAGGGCATTACAACTCCTAGCAACTCGTGCGACACGTGGTGAGTTATGGTTTGCGCTAACTCGTAGCTTCAACTCGTGAGTGTGTGACAGCTTTTGAACTTTTTCAACATGGCAACTCACGTGACAAGCGGCGACTTATAACTCGTACCAACTCGTAGCATGTCGGGGCTTCAACTTGTGAGTGTGTGACAGGCCCTTAACAAACCACTAAGGTAATGCAATTTCATTTCATTTTAACAAGTCAACCAGAGGACCAATGGTCCTATAAACGCTCACTTGAGATCTGGGATATGCAACCTAAACTGACATTTTGTTGGCCTTGCCATAAAATAGGTCAAGGTCATCCCAAGGTCATGATTTATATGAACTTTGTAGAGCTGCACTTTCTGATGCTTCATGCCAAGTTTCAAAATCATAGGCCTTCTGGTTCTGGAAAAGTTGATTTCTAAAGGATTTTGCTATTTATAGCCATGGCGGCCATCTTGGTCATGTGACCTGGACCATTCATATAAACTCATTCTCCCTTCCTAAATTCTTTTTTTTTTTAAATTTAGTTTTACGTCCCTTTTAAGATTATTTCAGCTCATATGAGACGGGCCAATCAGTAGGTGGGGCGAAAACAGGAGAACCCCGAGAAAAACCACCTGACACACCCACAAGCAGAACTTGGCTTGTCTCACATGTGGCCAGAGCGAGATTCGAACCCACACCAGACACAGCGGTGAGATGATCGAGTAATTAAGAAACAGCGCTCTTAACTGCTCGGCCACGGGGGCCGCTCTCCCTATCTAAGAATGCTCCACACGAAGTTTGGCTTTGATTGGCCAAGTGGTATCAGAAAAGAAGATCTTTGAATATTATGGTAATATACATGTTTATTGCCCCGGGGTGAGGGCAGACCTGCCCCTGGGGTACATTTATTTTCAAAATCATAAATATTCAGTCCATTTGCTCATTTCCATAAAGTTCTTCCCTTCAAATGACATTTTGACAATTTTCCCCATTCAAATGCATGGGTGACCTATGTTGACCTTGCCATATGGTAGATCAAGGTCATCCCAGGGCCACGATTTATATAAACTTTGTAGAGCTCCTTCCCCTGATGCTTCATGCCAGGTTTCAAAATCGTAGGCCTTCTGGTTCTAGAAAAGAAGATTTTTAAAGGTTTTTGCTATTTATAGCCATGGCGGCAATCTTGGTCATGTGACCATGACTATTTATATAAACTTTCATTCCCCCATCCAAAGGATACCACATATAAAATTTAGCTTTGTTTGGTTGAGCTGTTACTGAGAAAATTAAGTTATACATTTAATTTACAAATGACCTTTGGCATAGGTGGCCAAGGTCAAGAAATGACCTTTACCTATAGTACTCACAAGACTTCATTAGCTCAGCATGTTGTCTGTATCTACCAACTTTCAGGTCACAGGCTACAAAACTTCCTGAAAAATTCAATGTTTTCACTTTTTTTCATTGAAAAGCCTATGAAACCAAAATTGACCTTGCCGTAAAATAGGTCAAGGTCAACCCAAGGTCATGATTTATATAAATTATGATGGGCCAGAGTCCCCAATATTACACACCAAGTTTCATTGAAATCGGTCTACCGGTTCCAGAGGAGAAGATTATTTTTAAGTTTTTACCATATATGGGCATGTTGGCCATCTTGGTCATGTGAACTGGACCTTTTATATAAACTTTTGTTCCCCCTTCCTAAGGATGCTCCACATGAAGTTTGGCTTTGATTGGCCAAGCGGTTTCAGAGGAGAAGATTTTTGAAATTGTGGACAACTGACAGACGGACGACGGAGCATGGCCATCCTATAAGCTCACCTTTTGAGCCTTCGGCTCAGATGGGCTAAAAATATCAGAGGCAGTGAATTATGGCAACACCTAAAATACTACACTGAGATACCTGATTTTTCCATGGCAAGTTGTAAGGCAGCACCGAACACCTCCCAGAATGCAGCAGTCTCCATATTGTGGGCGTGGCTAGCTATGAGAGATCTGATTGGTTCCCAGAGCAATTTAAAGTTCACAAACAAACAACCAATCAAATACCTTAGCGGCACCTTGAAATGAAAAAAAGAGTCAAACTGCAAATAAGAACGAAAAGAAATGGCAGAAAAGTATAGTATTGGTGTTTTGCTCTCTGAAATTGGCTTAACAATAAAATTACATTCTCTTTCCCATAAAGCATGGATTGGATATCCGTATACTGCTACAGGCACTTGCTCTGCATTAAGGCATATTGTGTACATGTCCGGACAAGCTATTTTATACCTAAAGCAACAATATTCACCTGATGATAAGGGCCTATAGGTATACCACTCTGTATCTGGTTATACTAGATAGTCTCTGTAGATACAACAGTTCCTCTTTTTATATCCCTGCACTGTCACTGGTATGTGCTCGGCATTCAACCATATTATGTACACATCCAGACAAGCTATTTCATATCTAAAGTAACAATATATGCCTGATAATACGGGCCTATAGGTATACCACTCTGTATCTGGTTATACTCGTACTCTACTATCGTTAGACGAAACAGTTTCTCTCTAGATCACTGCACTGTTGCAGGTACCTACTCAGCATACAGGCATATTGTGAACACATCCAGAAAGCTTTTTTATATCTTAAGTAACAATATTCACCTGATGATACGGGCCTATAGGTATACCACTCTGTATCTGGTTATACTCTAGTCTCTGTAGATACAACAGTTTCTCTCTATATCCCTGCACCGTCACTGGCACCTGCTCCGCATTCAGGCAAATTGTGAACACATCTAGTGTGGTTTGCTCCTGAAACAGCGAGTCAAAGAAGCATTTTATTAATGCTTATGTAATCATTTTTTTCATGATAATGTGTAACATTGAAATCTTTAACTCAAAATTGTTTGGTTTCTTTTTCTGTTGCTTAAATACACACTCTGCTTTTTTTGTTGTTGTTTTAGGATCACCTTAAGATTTATCCTCTCTTTAACAAAGGTTTTGCTGTATGAAAGAGGGTTAGTATGGACCAGGGCTAAATTACCAAGGTGTGAAAGTATATGAGCCGTGACGCGAGAAAACCGGTCTTCGGGGTTTCCGACCAGGTCCGACACAAACCGGCCTGTACATGCTCGGAAAAGAGCTAGAAGCTTGAAATTTCGGATTTAAGTAGAAGAGGAATTGTACTATCCGAGTAGCGAAAACAAAGGGCGCTGATCAGCTTCGCGGTTACCGCGAAGCTGATCTGCGCCTTTGTTTTCGCCTAGGCAATAATCCGGTTTTCTCACGATGTGGAAGTATATAATGTCTGTGGTTTTTACGAGATATTGTATAGCTTCTACTATTCGGATATTTCATTTGTTTTGCAACATTTGGTGACTCAAGCACAAAACAGTCTGCATTTTCTGCTTTAGCCTAATCTGACTGAAATTTAGAGTGATTAAAATCATATCTATGGTATCCATAGGTCGACAAGCCAACCATTTGTACAGAATTCCTCTTTTATTGACATGATGTTCCTGGTCATTCTGTACCTCGGTGTTGATCACACGAGCAGGCGGGGTTATGGTATCCATAACTGCAGGAATTAATGAAAATTACATAACACCAAACAGAAAACTTACAGTGTTAGACTCAGGGACTGGCAGACCGAAGCTGGAAAATATCCTCAGGGTCAGGAGTCGAACCTGGAATAGTCAAGATTTCTGCTTTAAAACCCAGAAACAGGTTTGCACAATATGGCCCACCCTATTCTGAACATTGTCTCCTGCTTCAAAAGAACTGACCTCTTTACCTTTTTATTCATCATAATACGACTCATGTTCATTCAAAACAAAGGTCCTTTTATCAATCAAAGACGGTATATTCAGGCTAAAAGGTTTGTTCTGATGTTAATTTGTAGTACTTGTTTATCACATTACTCTTATCTACTTTAAAATAAACTTTCCATGCATTATTATCTGAGCCGCCTCATGGGAAAACCAACAATCTGCATAGACGAAAACAAAGACGCAGATCAGCTTCGCGGTAACCGCGAAGCTGATCAGCCCCTTTGTTTTCACTACTCGGATAGTACAATTCCTCTTCTACTTAAATCCGAAATTTCAAGCTTCTAGCTCTTCTCTGTGCTTGTACCGGCCGCCTGAGGCCGGTTTGTGTCGGACCAGTTCGGAAACCACATTGTTGGTTTTCCCACGAGGGGGCTCATCTGTTACTGCTATCTCATCCGTTATACATGTACTTCATTATGAAAACACATCCATGTAATATACAGATTTTTCCTAAGTTGTAAAAATTGAAAATTTTCATTAGCAAAATTTGAATGTTTTTCTGATTTTTGCTCAAAACATTGATTGTGGGTGCATGTTTGAACCGCCTCGCCTTGAGTGCCCACAATGTATGCTTTGGATAAAAAAAATTAGGTAAACCCCTGCAAACTCCAGTTTTTCTATATAAGAGGGGAGTTTACAGGGGTATACATTTCACGGATATGTTTTCATGATGAATAGTGACATCTAACTTCACCTTGCTTGTAAGCATGGTGAGCAAAGGTCCTATACTGAAGGACAGTGAACATTTCACAAATGTGACTCGTCATGACATTTTGGGTCCAATTGAGGCGTTACGTCATATCGAGAAAACGTGATTAAAACGTGACGTGACGTCGGCAATTAATAGCGCACCTGTTAACGTCTTGAACATGTTTTTAATCAGTTCTCTTTGGGTAACAGATTTTATGAAAAGCGCCAAGTAATTGTAATACATAAAATAAAACTATAAACTTTATATTGCGAGACGACTTCAACAATTTTCTTTCTGAGTTTGCCTGAGCGATCGGCATTTTTCTACCATGTTTAGTGATACCAATTAACTGCGGTTGCAGTTACATCGCTTGCCGTTTTGCAAGATTTACTTACCTTGCATTAGGCGGCAAAGTCAAGGTCATCGCGAAAAGTAAAAACGCGGAAGTGATAAATTATGATTATATTTTGAGAATTTATTCGTTATGTAGTGATTATTTCAATAATGGATTTATTAAGCCAGTCTAGTACATCCAGCACTATCCCTCCGGACATCATTGACGGACAGGATGAGGATTTTATTGACGAAATTGACCGGGTCAATAACTTGTATTTTGGAAATGTCGCTAGTATCGATGACGAGTCCACATTACAACAGCCCCAAAGCAGCAATGACACTAATTGTGATGATAGTGATGAAGAAAATAATGTAGGGACAGAGTCGGTGGTCGAAACTGAACTGCGTGAAACAGACCTGTCAGAGCAAACTTTGCAGTCAAACTTCCAAAATAAAACATGTGGTTGTGTCAGACTCTATGGCAAACCATGCAGCTCTAAAGTAGACTGGAATAGCCTGATTGATTACAGAAATCACTGCTTAGAGACCTCACACAGTGAATTAGATTTGATAATCAAAGTCCAACTATTCCACCACAGACGAAGAGTGGGTGAAATGACAGAGTCCAAGAAGCATCCTAGTAAAGAAAGGGAAAAGCCTCGGCAGGAATATTTCTTCAATGGACTACAAGTATGTAGGGTAACATTTGCATTTGCAGATGGTGTGAACAGAAAGAAAATTGATTCCATAGCCCATTCCCTTGATTCAGATGGTTTGGTACCAAGGACCCATGGCAACACAGGCAAATCCCCTAAACATGCCCTTACATTACAAGATGTAGAAAATATAAAACAGTTTCTCATTTGTTATGGCAACAAATATGGCCTTCCGTTACCCGGCAGACTGCCAAATCATAGAGACAGTAAAGTTGTGTTACTTCCGTCAGATAAGACAAAGGCTGATATTCACCAGGACTATCTCAATGCTGCAGGAGACACATATAGGAAAGTGTGCCTGTCAGAGTTTAAGACCATTTGGCTAGAACAGTGTCCTTACACACTTATTGTTAAACCTGCCTCAGACCTGTGCCATAAGTGCCAAAGTTTCGTGAGAGGAATATCCAACAGCGGTAATTTAACAGAAGAGGAGAAGGTAGAGAAGTTGACAGAATATAAAGACCATCTTGACAAAGCAAAATCTCAGAGAGATCAATACAGAGATCAGTGTGAGGAAGCGAAGACTGTGTTTACAAGCCTGGATGAAGAAAAGAGAAGTAGAGGTACATGTTCATGCATAATGCACCAGTTATTTGTAACCACTGCTCCCCCCCCCCCCCCCCCCCACACACACACACCTATGGGGAAGGGTGGGGGATAGCCAGGTAAAAGTGCTGAGCAATTACTTTTCAAGTGTCCCCGCAGTGCAGGGGAAATGACAGCGTTTTGACAGGGAGATTTTCTATTGCCAAGGGCAGGGCAAAGAGCAAGGGTTTGACCTCCAGTTTGCCCCCTGGGGTGGGGCTCATAGCAGGGCACTGAAACTGAAAAGTTATAATCCCCGTCCTTCCCAGTAGGTGGGGGAGCAGTGGTTACAAATGACTGGTGTTAATTTGCTGACTATGACTATGAATACCTACCTTGTAATTATAATGGCATATAATTTACAAATTGTATTCAATGGAGCAACACACCCACACCTTTGAGCATGTTCAGTTTCATAAATTGAGGTGTATTAAGTTCTATTTTTTGTCTAATATTTTGCATGACAACTGTTGCTTATATCAAACAGGCGGGTAGGTTGCAAAAATTAACAAAAGCGTGTTATAGAACAAACTATAAATGCACAATTTTCTGGTCAGCTTTGGGCATTTGCTTGAGAAGACCAACAATCTGGGGTTCCGACCAGGTCTCACACCAATCTGGCTGTACAGTCACAGAAGCAGGCTAGAAGTGTCTTTGTTTATGCATATGTAGATTGTTGGTTTTCCGATGCAGCAGCTCATTTATTTACTAGTAGCCATTAAAAGTGAATTAACAATATTTCATGATATTTAGATTTAAATGGATGTTAGGTTTGTTTTAGGTCAGCTCCCATGTTCATTTACTGGAGTCCAGCATTATAGTTTCGACTACGCCCAACAGGTCCATTATCCCCACTACGCTCAACAGGTCGGGCCGCTCTTCTTCAAGACACCCAGAAAATGCCAGTGTTTTGGTGTATGTGCTGAAGGATCAGGTAATATTTTTACAGGGCTCAGGTACATGTATTTTAGCTGTCATGAGAAAAGCTACATATACAGTATTAAGACTTAGGAATGGATTTAGTTCTATCAAAATACAGCTTAGACTTTGTTTGGAAACAAAGAGAAACTTTAGATATTAGAATTTTGATTTTTTGTCCACACATTTTGCACAAAACACATTATTGAGATATGACCCTGTGCATGAGAAAACCAACAATTTGGGTTCCTGCCAGCCTAGTGCCAGGTCTGACACAAACCGGCCTGTACAGTCTTAGAAGAAGGTTAGAAGCTTGAAATTTTGGATTGAAGAAGAGGAATTGTACTTCCTGTCCAGTGAAAACAAAGGTGCAGTTACTGCGAAGCTGATCTGCGCCTTTGTTTTCGCCTATGCAGATTGTTGGTTTTCCCATTCAGTGGCTCATATGGTATCGAAAAAAAAAAAAAAAAAATAGCACAGATACATGTAAGTTCATCAAAACGATCATAAATACCAGTCCTGGAAGAAAGGACTCTTCCAGTTTGACAATGTACAAAATATACAAATGTAAGAATAATTCAATTCACCAGACCACTTGTACATAAGAATTTTGATTTCTAGTTAACTTGTTTTACAGGTTCGCAAATCTTCTACCTAGTGGATGAAGCCCAGCATGCTGGAAAGGGAGCTAACACAGTTGCCAGCCTACTACACCACCATTTTGAGTACCAAGGCTATGGAGAGTCCCATGTTAAACTTCATATGGACAACTGCACTGGGCAGAATAAAAACAATACTGTTATTGGGTAAGTGCATGTATATTAAATAATCGATCTAGACTGAGATAGCCCAACAATACACATGTATACATGTGAGAGTGCATGAACCTTGAAATCAGCAATACGCTTTTCGAGTTGTCTACACCTTTTATCTATAGCTGCAACTGCAGTGTGATAAAAAGTACGATTGAACATAAGATTTCTAGACTAGCTTTTCTTTGGTTGCAATATTCCCAACAGATATCTTTAATTTCACACTCTTATGTAATGTATGTAAATTGTAAACCACAGAAAATCATTTCTTTACACTTTTTAATAACTCTAATCATCAAAACAATGTATCTGCAGATATGGTCTCTGGAGGACAATGACATCACGTCACCTCACTCTCGAGTTTAATCTAATGGAAGCCGGGCATACGAAGTTCCACCCGGACTGGCACTTTGGCCTATGGAAGGTGCGTTGGAGAAGCTCAACTGTGGAGACCATGGAGGAGATGGCCCAATCTGTTGTCGCCTCGTCAAGGAATGGCCACAACATTCCACAGCTGGTCGATGATCCAAATTCTCCTGTCCTCTTTTATGATTGGTCTTCTTTCCTCAAGAAGTGGTTCAAGCCAATTCCGAGTATCACTTCATATCACCATTTCAGGTCTGTTTGAAATTTACTCAAAAAAAAAAAAAAAATCTACACTTCAATATTAAAAGGTGCTAGAGTTGACAGTCTGTAAAGCAGAATAAGCAGCCATTCCGTAGACCAATTTGATTTACATGCATATATATTCAAGTAGACTCCCAACATATTACCCTATCAAGAACAGATTACATGTTTTAAAAGTGCTTCCGATAAATTCAGGGAATATGGTGGCTTTGGTTCTAAGTGGTAGATTGTAAAAAAATGACATAGTTGTGTGGGGTGTAAAACCTACATCCCAGATGTTGTGTCTTTAAGCAATTTATCCTTGTGCTAACTAGTGGTTAAATGCCCATGTTTATCCCAATATGTTATAAGAAATGCTGTCTGGGACCATTGTGCTTCAACTAAATGTAAACACATAACTTGGGAAGCAAAAATAATTTTTTCATGTCAAATTTGGTATTAATTCTTGTCTTTGCATTTATTGTTTGCTCTATTCTCTATAAATAAAAGTACATGTTGTGGTTTGATTGTTGTTATTTGTTGGTTTTTTTCAGAATGGAAAGCTCCTCTCCAGGGAAAGTTTACCTTCGAAGATATGCAACCGACCCAGAAACCAGCATTGATGTGTTAAAAGACAAAAACAAGAGATTTTCTAAACTGTGTTCGATATTGCCAGAAGTTTTACCTGTTAAAGGACTAGATCCTCACCGCCAGTGGTACCTCTATGAGGAAGTTGCCCCATATTGCGCGAACCCCAAGGTTTGCCCCAAACCAGACTGCCCAAAGCCATCCATCAAAATAGAATGTGACTCAACAAATACATCAAATGAAAAAAGGAGAAAATGTTCTCACTGTAAGAAGGAAGGTCATTGCAGGGTGAAAAGTGGAAAGATTATGTGCCCTGATTTAATGGAAAAGTAACCTGTTTTTGTTGAACATTGTTGCTTGCTGAAATTTGTATATTCTGGCCACCTCAGCCAAGTACTTGTATATATCCTGCTCATTTATATGTTCAAGTTGGTGGCATTTTGACATCAATGAGCCTCATTGATGTCAAAATGCTGACAACTTTAACTAATGAATTATTGAGCAGAATAAAGAAGGTTGTTTAATACATATTTTACATCCCTTAACAGCTTAGGTCATGTACATGTATGGGACATCAATTTATAGTCTATACATTGTGTTTTATAGTCATTCTGCTCCACATTAAATTTTAAGGACATGGTTTTGTATATGTAGCTTAAACTCATATGTAATTGCCTGGACTATAATGGTATAAGAAAATGATAAAAATTTAAAGTTGGTCAAACTCAATCATAATTCAAATGTAAGCCCCTTTTTCCATCGGCCAAAAAGCAATATCTCTGTTGTTGTAATAGCCGTTGCCATGGCAACAGGTGTCAAGGGGTTATGGGTTACATTTGTACCAGAGCCTGAGAGGATAAATGTTTATTGGTGTTAATTATGTTTTAACATTTTCATTTCCTAGAGCACTTAATTGCATTAAAACATTACCATTACAGACACTGTTTGAAGAAAATGCTGTCGTTGAAAAGGCAGTTTTGTTTTGCTGTCATTCTGTTTTGCCTTAAATTTCTGAGACATGACATTGTATATCTGGTTAAAATTTCTCATGTGCATCTGAGAACTATAATAAGGTATAAGAAAGTGATCAGTCATCATATTTTGCACACCTAAATCTTCTCTGATCACACATAATATTCATTTTTCATGTGTCAATAGCGATATCTTGGCTTTTATGCTGGTTGCCATGGCAACGGTTGCCATTTATAAGTGATCTTTTGTTACAGATTTTTAATGAAAGGGTATATTGTTAACACTGTTAAATATGTTGTAATAATTTTTACTTCTATGAGCACTATGCTACCTTTTATCCACAGCCATTACAGGCCATGTTCAAAGTAAATTTCAATGTCAGAAATACAGATTGTGTGTTTACTGGTCAAACTGTCCTGCCTCAATATTTTTGAGAAATGACATTGATAGCCTGGCTTTAACTTTGCATGTCCACTTCAAGTCTACACAGGTCTATAATGATATTAGAAAATGTTAAAAACTCAGTTATGGCATAACTGATTTTTTTCTGATAACATATGATAGTCTTTTTTACATAGATCAAGAGCAATACCTCTGTTGTCCTGTTCGTTTCCATGGCAACCGTTATCATAAGAGGTACCTTGTTTTTAATTTTCAAATAAAGGATATATTTTAACACTGTTATTTGGTTTTTAGTATTTATTCTCATTTCCAGAAGCACTTGTCTGCAATAAATAATGTGTCATTACAAGTCATGTTCAAAGTAAATAATTCCTTTGTTGGAAATGCAGATTTTGTGTTTTACGCTAAATATGGTCATTCTGTTCCGCCTCTTATTTCTCAGCAATGACTTTGTATATCCAGCTAAAACTTCACATGTGCATTCCAGGAGTATGAAGGTATAAGAAAATGATAATAACTCATTTTCGGTTCTGGACCTCAATTGGACCCAAAATCTCATGGCTGGTCACATTAATATCTCCAAACTGACATAAACTTTACCTAAAACTATCAAAGATTAACTTGCCTGTGAGTGGGGTGAGGAAAGGTTAAACTGTAGGACAGGGAAAATTCCTCCAAAGATCTCCAGACTAAGCAGGTCTATCATCTCCTCCCGGGCAGCGTGGGTGAAATATACATCAGCCATTCGTAGTGTGTGGACACTGTCTGGGCTATTTCTAAAATACAAGATATAATATCGTTAGGGATTAACATCCCAGTCAAAAAGGTTTCCAGTCATTTCAGCATGGTGCCACCGCTTCCGATGTATTAACCGATACAATAGAAAACTTGAAGTGTCATGCTTACAAACACTAGACACTACACAACAGAGTTAGGTAATAAACCCATGACCATCAGGAAAACATGTCCGTGAGAAGTTTACCCCCTTGAACCCCACTTTTATATAGCAAAACTGGGGTATGCAGGGGTATACCTATTTTTCTTATTTTTGCTCAGAAACATACTTTGTGGGTACTCATTAGAACCACCTCGACGAGGCGTTCTAAAGTGTACCCACAATGTATGTTTTGAGTGAAAATATTAAAAAAAAAAAAAAATTCCAATAAAAATTTCAATTTTTGCTTTTGAAAAAAAACTATATATATTGCATGCATGTGTTTTCGTTATGTTTTGCTCACTACTCCACCATGCTTACCTACAAAGTTTACTGTCTTGATGGGCTCAATCTAAATGAGGTTTATTTCAAAAAGTATCGTTCATTGGTTTTGTGGTTTGATGCCAAAGTCAACAATTCTTCAGTCATGTCTTGATGGAGCCACTTCTTCCTGGGTATTCTAAGGAGAGTAATGTTAGTGAGATTTGCTCTTGGCCGCAACCCAGGCCCCTTTGGGCTCCAAAGCCCAATCTCTCAATCCAGAGTCTGACACACTAACCACTAGCAATCATGTTGCACATATGCGATTTCAACAAACAGACTTACTTCAGAGATGACATCACTAGCTCTACGGCAACCAAGTCAAAAACTTCCTTGTTGTCAAGCATCATCACCATGGTAACCAGAGCTTGAGACAACAGAAACTGGAGATTCTCTGAAACATATGCTGCTTGATAAAGACCTAAGAATCACATGGCCCCAAATAATAAAACTTTCTTTGTGCTCACTTCAGATGAGCATTAAATTCAAATCAAATTATTTCAGTTAATTATGCCTCTTCTGTTTCTGAATGATTAGCTAGTACATGAACTCACAAGAGGGTTATCATGCATTCATAATAACTTATGTAAGTTTTCATTCACGAGAACTTGGATTTCTGAAGGAAATAAAGTTAGCAAAAATTTTAAAAATTCTCATAAACATTCTGAAAATAACTTATTGGAATGGCAAAAAACAATAAAATTTTCAGATCTATCTATCAACTGAAGTATGTTTCTGCTTATAAATGTTGACCCTTTAGGCAAGTTTTGTTTTGTTTTTTATTTAACCTTTAGCATGCTGAGCAATATAGTGAAATCGATATCGCAGCCCACTGACGTTTTTTCCAATTTTTTTCCGTGTTTTCTTAATTTTTGAGCCATAAAAACAGCTGAATAAATTCAACAAACGCAGTAAACAAATCTACTTTCGGTTTCGGAAGTCTTTGTTACGCCGATTTCTAGCGTAAAAATTCATCATACGTACCGTTACGATGTCATATTTCGGGTGTAAATGCACCCAATTTTCCATTTACCAGCGAAAAAAGCGCTGAAAATGCATTTCTAATGCAAAAATAACGAAAATCCGATCAAAATCGGCCGACAAATCGGTCCCAAAACCACAAGCCGCCATGTTGTTTTCATGCGCAACTGTCTGGGCATCGCTCATTAATATTCATAAGTAGGCAGTGGGCGAAAAGTGCGGGAAATTTGAAAGCGGTTTTTCTTGTCGACCGCAGTCGCCTCTAGTTGGCACAGATAGGTATTCCACGGTCGACCGCAGTCGCCTACAGCATGCTAAAGGTTAATTAAGTACTTCCCCAATTTCAAGGTTATTTTGCAAATTGGACTAAAATGGGAGTACCCCAAGGGAAATGCCTTGCACACACACAAGCAGAAGTTGCCTTATCTCACATGTGCCAAGTTCGAGTCTCGGCACCCACACAGTACACAGCAGTGGAATAATAAGTAGTGTAGTGAACAGAAGTTGATTACTTTTGACCCACAAGAGTAACCAGTGAAGGTTATTCAAGTAACAAAGAGAGGTTATTCAGAAAACTCACCTCTGTTACTGGGTTCCTGGCTATCAGAAATATTCTTCAGTTGTTTTATAAGATCACCCAGTTTGAGCTTTACAGAACCTTCATCTGGTAGTGGCCTGAAAATGAGGTACATTTTTAATAATCTAATTATTTCCGATGCCAGAAAACGAAAGATAATTTAAAGCCTATACTGAGAAACTGGCAACACAAGATGGCTAGAGGTTTAAAATTTGAGTAAGCCATAAAATCTTATTGAGATTTCCAGTCACTTCTTTCCAGACAGTCCTTAGACACGAGTCTGCTTTGAATTATCTTCATGTTTTCATGTTTTCTGTTTATTCTGTCTGCCTATCTGTTGTACTTGTTACCTTTGTTTTCAGTTTATGATAGCTGGATAGCTACCTTGATGGGAAAGAGCTAGTCATGTTACTCTTGCTGTCAGCTGTAAAAAAATATTTTGGACTGTCCTTTCTTTCCTGCCATGTGTCTGAGTTGGAATTCGAAAATGAAATGAATCAACTCCTTGTTCTTTGTTTAGGTATTATCATATGAGCCAATGCATTAGAAAACCAATAATTTGGGGTCCCGAGCAAGTGCGACACAAACCAGTCTGTACAGTCGCAAAAGAAGGCTAAAAGTTAGAAATTTTAGATTTAAGAAGTAGAAAGATCATACTATCTGAGAAGAGAAAAACAAAGGCGCTGATCAGCTGAGCGGTTACTGCACCTGTGTTTTCCCATATGAAGATTATTGGTTTCCTGATGTAGTGGCTCATATGCATAAAGCAAAGACCCTGTTCAGGCTTTGTGAAAGTGATGTTAAGTGAAATGTAACTTAGGCCTTTATTGTTTTCACTGGGGAAGGAACAAGCAACAAATAGCCAAATTCAATCACAAATCATAAAATCAAGGTCCAAAAAAAGCTTGGACCAAAAGCAGACATACACTTACATGTAGTAACTTCTTACCTAACATGAGGCAAGCACACAAGAGCTGCCCAGAGCTTCGAGCTGTCACTGCTATTATCTAGTGAAGGTTCCACCAACGAGGACACAATATAACGGGGGAAATTATCCTTAGTTGATCTGAAAGTATATATGCATGCAGTTTATAGTAAATCATCACATGACAACCGACAATGTTGCGTTAATTTCGTAGTCAAGATGTCCATGTTGTTCAATTGGGTCTTAAAAATCCCACAAAGGGTGTTTTATCAAAACGGCGCAAGGGGTAATAATCTTAGCTCATCACAACAGCGCAAACTATGCTCATCGATACAGCGCAACATAATTGGGCAATTATCCTATTGTTATCATAACGACTAGTGATTTTCTACCTGAGCGCGTCTACCTGAGCGCTGAATAAGTAAGCTTGGTGGCTTGATGGCTCGGTGACCTATGGTGACACTTGGCTTGTATCATTCACTGAGCTTCTAACGGTGACAGCTTGCATAAATCAAGTTTCTGACAGCAATGTATTTTAATCAATCTTTTAGCCTGAAATCTTAAATTGATTTTAGCCTGATTTTAAACAAAAATGGATGAGATAATAAGAACTACAACATAGAAGGTAGGAAAAAGCATAATACACGATCGATCTTCGTATAGATTGCATAGAAAAAAACAAAGAATGCGAAAGACTGCTCAACTTCAACCTCCCCACTGTGAGCAGGTAGCAAGGGATACTACAGAAACATACAGATAGTGTCCATATTTTTCTGTATTATACGGCTAACGTTAGGTCTTTATAAGGTATACAGGTAAATTAACATGTAATTACAGATAATTGCATAATTGTTTTGCGCTGTAATGATGAGCACGATTTAACAGGTAGCTATATAGTCCATACGCTGTTTTGATAGCTGTTTTTCGCTATTTTGATGATCCAATGCGCTGTTTTGATTATGTGCCCCACAAAGAGCTAATGTCATAGTGATATGCGACCTCAGTTACAAGTTTCAATGACCTCAGATACAAGTTTCATCTGAAAGACTGAAATAGCCCGGATCTAGCTCACATCCCCTGCTTAACCATGCAGTTGGCTTACAACTACTAAACCAAAAGAAAAGAAAAATAATGGGAGAGACTGTAGTGATGGGAATCGGCTGGATTTTCATAATCGATCATCGGTTCATAGCAAGTGACTAATAATCGAATCGATCATCGGTTCACTAGTTTATAACACTATGTAGCTTTACAGCCTTAAGCTTTTATCTTTCAACCTTAGATAAGTTGTTTACTTGTACAGTTTTGTTTTGACATCTTTATGTATTTATGTAAAACACTGATGATAATAAAACTGATAAAACTAGTTTGTTTTATTAATTTTAACTATTTTACTTGTAAATATGTGATGCTCACTCTGAAATAATGTTAAATCTGTCAGCCTTTTGCCTCAGTGGATGGATGTACAGCAGGTTGCTATGCCATTTGTCATTCTTAAAATTAAAGCCATGATGGGAGAGCAGACAGTTAAAGCTAGCCTAAAGACTTCAAATAATTTTGATCAAGCAAATATGATGCATATTGGGCGTGTTGATACAGCAAACAAAATCACAATTTACTCAATGCTTTATATTATCCACTTCCATAAATTGACCATTCTTAAAAATCAGAAAAACATAATATGTAGCTCTAATGTCTAAATGCATCCTGGTTTTAGCCATTTAGTGGAAATGAAAGTGAAAACACTTAGGCTATTTTTAGTACTTTCTGTATTTCGATTAATTAAAATTTTTGGATTTCAGATTGATTAATCGAAATCTGGCTAAAATCGATTGATTTTCGATTTCTGGCCGATGCCCATCACTAGGAGAGAGCTTCAAAATTTGACTCAAAAGTCTTTGCTGATGATCATTAAATTGAGTGTGGTGGCCCAGCAGTAGTGTATCAGCCTTCAAATCAAATGGTGCTGTGTTAAAACGCCACGAGTGCACGGTGTTGTCCTTGAGTGAAACACATTAACTCCCCATAGTACTGGTTAATACCTAGGACGCTTATGCTCCATCCTTACATGACCGAATACTAGTTGACTGGGGCATAATCCTGCATTAAATAACACCACATACAAACAAAATGAGCCGTGTAATGAGAAAAGCAACATTTCACATATGCAAAAACAAAGGCACAGATCAGCTTCATAGATACCGCGAAGCTGATCAGTGCCTTTGTTTTCGCTACACCAATAGTACAATTCCTTTACTTTCTAAATCCAAACTTTCCAGCCTTTAGCCATCTTCTGTGCTTGTACAGCTCGGTTTGTGTCGGACCTTTTCAGAAACAACATTGTTGGTTTTCTCGTGGCCCTGCTAAAACATTTCTATGGAAAAACTCACCTTGTCCCAAAGTCCAACAGGTATGTCTGTGCTGACTCCAGGGCACTGCCATCAGTGGGCAGGGGAGCTTTCTCCAACAGCATCTGTGTGACTTGGAGCAGAGCAAGGTCACATGAACTGGTATCCATGGTAATTGCATTCTGGCAATATGGCAGCAGTGCAGGCAGCACATCCTACAAAGTTATCTGTGTCATGTAATGCAAAAATAAGCGTTTTGCAAATTATGTAAAACAAAGGCACAGAGTAGATGCACAGTAACCATCTGTGAAGCAACCAAGTTTCTTACAGTGCAGATTGATAAAACATCACATGACACATGACAGAATGGGGTACAGTGATTGGAAGCCCGATCAATTTGGCAACAACCTACAGTATAGAAATATAAATTGCTATTGCAAGATAATAAAGTCTTCAGTGTATGTTGTTGCCAAATCAATCAGGCTTGTCCAATCACCACACTCCACCGTTTTTGTCACATGTTGTGTGATGTTGCATTCATCTGCACTGTATGAAATTGGGTATAAATATAGGGTGCTCTATTCGCATGTATGAAATAAAGGTGTATATTAGTTGCCTGATATTGCAGTAACCTTGTTTTTTGTTATATATTAACCATGTTTTTATTTCCTAAATCCAAAATTATCACCTCTATCTAACAAGTTTGTATAGTCTGATTTGTGTCAAACCTGATTAGATAATCAGAGACATGTTTTTCATGATATGGTTCATATATGGTAGAAATATTTTCCAAAGCATTGAGTTCAATATACAAACTGACATAGACGTAAAAAACATATTTTACATTTGATGAGCCTTGTCACAAGATAAATAAATAAATAAATAAATAAATAAATAAATAAATAAATAAATAAATAAATAAATAAATAAATAAATAAATAAGGGAAAAAACTTTCTCTATGGTTTTCAACCAAGTCTGACACAAATGGCTGTTCTTCATTCAAAGTAAACTGTCTTTCAATATCATAATTAAATTACAGCCCCTTTCACTCGAGTTTGCCCTTTGAGCATTTGCAGCACACATTAAGGCCATGTGTTCCGAAGATCTGAGTTTCTTTTCATGTTGTCCTCAAAGACATCTGGATTGATTGATCTGCTGATTTGAGTGACAGCTTCAAACTAAATGACCTTTAAAAACGGCAAACTCGAGGGAAATTTTTAACTTCCTATGTGGAATTTTGCCATGTAGATACCGATCAGATAACTGCTTAAGTTGATAAAATACTGCTTTTGTCTCTATCCTTTTACAATTGTGTGTTCTTAATATGCATTGCATATGTTGTGCAAAGAACTTTGAAATAAAAATGTGCTTAAACCAAGCAATTACAATGTTTTTATCAGAAGAGGTGACATCATTACCTAAAGATAACTGCTGAATAGATTTTAAGAACACCTGGCACCTGGGACACTGTTTCAGTTCTAAAATAGAATAAAAAGTTACCTGATTTACAAACAAACGGCAAACTCAAGTGAACAAATTTGATTGACCTAAAAACTCAAACGGCAAACTCGAGTGAAAGGGGCTGTAAGTAAATAAGTTATCATATTTTTATTTACTTTTTCAACTTATCAATAGACTTTGCTCAATCAGATGTCATTGTATGTGCCATGTCATGAGAAAACAGGATTGCTGCCTATGAGAAAACAAACGCGCAGATCAGCTGAGCAGAGACTGCACAGCTGATAAGAGCCTTAGTTTGGCTACCCCTCTTCTTAAATCAAAAATTTCTAGTCATCTTTTGTGACTGTACAGGCCGATTTCTGTCAAACTTGGTCGTAAACCCCAATGACAAGTTTTCTCGTGTTGCAGCTCTAATATGAACAATCAAGACTATATGAGCCGTCTCGTGGGAAAACCAACAATGTGGTTTCCGAACAGGTCCGACACAAACCGGCCTGTACAAGCAAAGAAAATAGCTAGAAGCTTGAAATTTTGAATTTAAGTAGAAGAGGAATTGTACTATCCGAGTAGCGAAAACAAAGGCGCTGATCAGCTTCGCGGTTACTGCGAAGCTGATCTGCGTCTTTGTTTTCGCCTATGCAGATTGTTGGTTTTCCCATGAGGCGGCTCATATATTCATTTCATTAACTATAACACTGAGATACCATAAGCTTTTTTATTCACATCATAAAATAGCAGGATAAAAAAGGTATTTTCACGCTTTGCTTTACTGCAGATGCTTAAAATACAGGAAATATGATGTGTTTGTGTGTGTGTGTGAGTGTGTGCGTGCGTGCATGTGTATGTGTGTGTGTGTTTGTGTGAGTGTTTTGAAAATTTTTCTTTTTAACTTGTGTTTGAAGCATCAAGCAATATCTGCTTCTAGCTTCAATCATGAATTGAACCATATCATGCATAGTAACTAGATGTACTAGACAATTAAATTAGACCAGAGGACCAATGGTCCTGTAAACGCTCATCTTATCTGAGATCTTCAGATCAGCAATATTTACCAATGCCCCCAAAAAAGCTAAGTTCAAATTGCGAAAAAGTGACAAAAATTAATCTGAGGATTATATCCAAACAACATGCATATCTTCAAAGCATGGTCACAACATCTGTAAAGTTTCAAGAGAATCGGTATTAACTGTAGGAGGAGTTGCGCAAACAATGTATCTACTATCTGTTCACTTTATCAAGAATTAACCAGAGGACCAATGGTCCTGTAAACGCTCACCTGAGACCTGAGATATATACCAATAAACTTGTTTGACTAGAATGGTAATATACATGTATATAACCCCAGGGCAGGGTCAGAGCAAACTCTGGAGTCAATTTCTTTTTTAAATCATAAAGATTCAGTCGATTTGCCAATTTACTGCAAGTTTTGCCCTTCAAATGACATTGTAACAATTTTCCCCATTCAAATGTGTGGGCAACCTAAGTTGACCTTGCCGTAAAAAAGGTCAAGGTCATCCCAGGGTCATGATTTATACAAACTTTGTAGAGCTCCATTGCCTGATGTTTCATGCCAAGTTTCAAAATCATAGGCCTTCTGGTTCTGGAGAAGATTTTTAAAGGTTTTTGCTATTTACAGCCATGGCGGCCATCTTGGTCATGTGACCTTGACCAGTTATACAAACTTTCATTCACTCTTCCTAAGAATGCTCCACATAAAGTTTGGCTTTGATTGGCCAAGCGGTTTCAGAGAAGAAGATGTTTGAATATCACTGTAATATACATGTATATTGCCCCGTGGTGGGGGCAGAGAGACCCCTGGGGTCTAAATTTTATCAGAATCATCAATCTTAAGTCCATTTGTCCATTTCCTGCAAGTTTTTCCCTACAAATGACATTTTAACACTTTTCCCCATTCAAATGCATGAGCGGCCTATGTTGACCTTGCCGTAAAATGGGTCATGATCATCCCAGGGTCATGATTTACATAAACTTTGTAGAGCTCCAGTCACTGATGCTTCACACCAAGTTTCAAAATCATTGGCCCTCTGGTTCTGAAGAAGAAGATTTTTAAAGGTTTTTTCTATTTATAGCCATGGCAGCCATCTTGGTCATGTGACCATGACCATTTATATAAACTTTCTTTCCCCCTTCCCAAAGATGCTCCATATTAAGTTTGGCTTTGATTGGCCAAGCGGTTGCAGGGGAGGAAAATGTTTCATTATTATAGAAATATACATGTATATAGCCCCGAGGCAGGGGCTGACAACCCCCCAGGGGCTAAAATTTTTCATTAACATTAATCTTCTGTCCATTTGCCTATTCCCAGTAAGTTTTACCCATTTAATAGCATTTTACCATTTTTTCTCATTCAAATGCTTTGGCGACCTAAGTTGACCTTGCCGTAAAATAGGTCAAGGTCATCCAAGGGTCATGATTTATATAAACTATGATGCGATCGCGGCCCCGATGCTACACACCAAGTTTCGTGGAAATCAGCCAACTGGTTCTGGAGAAGAAGATTTTCAAATGTTTTTGCTATTTATAGCCATGGCGGCCATCTTGGTCATGTGACCTGGACCATTTATATAAATTTTCGTTCCCCCCTTCCTAAGGATGCTCCACATAAAGTTTGGCTTTGATTGGCCAAGCGGTTTCAGAGGAGAAGATCTTTGAAATTGTGGATGATGGACGACGAACGGATGACGACAGACGACGGAAGGATGCCGGAGCATGGGTATACTATAAGCTTACCTTTGAGCCTTCGGCTCAGGTCACAACTCTCACAGAATGGGACCCTAGCCCCTTGAATTTTCCTAAAAGAAAAAATATGGGTCCTCTTAATTTTCATATACAAACTACATACCAAGTTTCAAGATCCTAGCTGTAATGGTTCTTGAGTGTAGGCGTAACTTTCGCACTGGACACACAGACGCACGGACGGACAGACCAAAACCAATATGCCCCCTCAACTTGTTCAAATCAGGGGACTAGTGCTTACTGTGTAAGTTCCAGAAAGAAAATGGTTACAAGACTAAATTCATCATTCAGCTCTGCATCTTTACCTGCCTCTCCTATAAGCTCACCTTTGAGCTTTGGCTCAGGTGAGCTGAATATTACTGAAGCATGAAATACAGGTCACTGTCCCTTGAGAAGCAGCTGATTTTGGTTATTTTTTCACTTCTTGCAAAATTCCCAGATTTTACATGGATTTTAATTAAAAATAAATTTATTGCTTTTTTAGGCCATAGATTACTGGTTTTAGGAAAGATCAATCACAATGGGAACAAGCATAGATGCCCTTATCAAGGAAGAAAAGAAGGGGTATGCCCCTTTTGAACCACTGGTTAACCTTTACTCAAATGAGCTTGATCAGGAGACTTGGAGGGGACGAATCCCTGTCAGGTTCAATGAAGCTGTAAACATAATAATTGGATGTGCAAAAGCACTAATTCAGGATATTGAAAGGGATGCTAAGATGCCAATAGCCAAGTTCACCATCGGAAAGTCTTTCGCAAGGCAGATGAAAAACAGGAATTTTGACCCCAGCAATTTTGACACCTGGATAAAACAAGGGATAAAAAGCAGGTGGGTGAGCAAATATCAAAAAGAGGGTTATAATGGTCTTGTTGTGCTGTGTGGTATTACACGAGATATGATACCTTCAACCCCAAGAACAGGTAGTAAGAAGCACCCACTCCTAGACCAACAACAATATGCCCTGGCACTGGAACAGCAGCTGATACATTACTTTCTGTTCATGGAACAAGACGGCAGACTGGGAAATGAATCACTGGATCAAGGAGCTCTCGCCCAAAATCCTTATGCAGGAGTGGTTTATCTGGCATTCAAGCTGTTTAATATCAGTAAGTAACAAAATACAATTGATGATGATGATGATGATGATGATGATGATGATGATGATGATGATGATGATGATGATGATGATGATGATGATGATGATGATGATGATGATGATGACGATGAAGAATTTATTCAATTATGTATTTTTGATAACCATAATTTTTCAAGGTGAAGGCAAACTGTCTGAGGTGGGTAATATTTAAAACACTGCTGCTCATTTTGAATACCTTGTACACCCTGTATATATCTGTATACTTAAACCTATTAAATATGCACCTGATATACTGGTTATTTCTACCTTCCAGGGGTATCTAGTACACTTTGTTAATGCCAAAATCAGCTTGCCCCCTGTCCAACAATGGTTCAGCGAAAACTTAACTCTATTTGGCACTTCTGGTTGATTTTTTGGTGAACAAGAACTCCGCAGAGGTCGATATCGCACCTGCATCTGGAAAAATAACTAAAAACGTGAAGGTGTGTTCTGAAAGGGTATGTAAAGGACATTTACTATGCAAGGTTTCACACTCGCAGCTATCACTGATGCAGAAAAAAACTTTGACGTAAAAATTAACAAAGTCAATAGACCATGAAATATAGGTCAAGGTCAGCGGGTTAAGGTGCGTGCTTGAAGGGTATGTCAAGGACAATTACTATGCAAGGTTTCACACTAGCAGCTATCACTGATGCAGAGAAAACCAAACTTCGACGTAAAAATTGACAAAGGTCAATGGACCGTGAAATATAGGTCAAGGGCACTGGGTCAAGGAGTGTTCTTGAAGGGTATGTCAAGGACAATTTCTGTGCAAAGTTTCACACTCACAGCTATCACTGATGCTGAGAAAACCAAACTTCGACGTAAAAAATAACAAAGTCAATGGACCGTGAAATATAGGTCAAGGGCACCGGGTCAAGGTGCGTGCTTAAAGGGTATGTCAAGGACAATTACTATGCAAGGTTTCACACTCACAGCTATCACTGATGTAGAGAAAATGAAACTTCGACGTAAAAATTAACAAAGTCAATGGACCATGAAATATAGGTCAAGGGCACTGGGTCAAGGTGCGTGCTTGAAGGGTAATTGTCAAGGACAATTACTATGTGACCAATGTCCATGCCATAGAAAATAGTGGGGTGATTCACCATTTACGGAATAAATCGCAACCCATAATACAATTGTGCACCCCACATTACTCTCAGAACACCCCACATTTCACCAATATTCTCATAACTCACCCCACATAGTACCTCTGGTTAGTTCGGACGAACAGACGGGCAGACGGACGGAAATTTGGACTCCTATATTGCACCTTGCTATAAGCAGGTGCGATAAAAATGACAAAATCATTTTAAACCCATTCAACCTTACATCGCAACCCATTTTTAATGCTGAAATATTTGCTTGAATCCAAGCAAAAAGAAAACAGTGTAAACCTGAAAATTTTACCTAGTAAATCAATTTTCAAATTTCTAAATTTTCAAAAAAAATACTGCTGAAACTCGTGAAACCCAAATAAAACGGAATCATTCCATATTGGGGACAGAGATGTAACTTTCTAAAATACAGACATCATTTATGTCAGTTTAATATAATAGACTTTAGAGCAATATTAAAACCAGAGGACCAATGGTCCTGTAAACGCTCACCTGAGTCTGCTGCATATACCAATAAACATGTTTGAATATTATGGCATTTAACCCCAGTGCAGGGGCAGATGAAGCCCTTGGGCCGTTTTCTTTTTTCAAACTAATCAATATTCTGTCCATGGATGCTTCACACCAAATTTCATTAAAATCAATCTATTGGTTTCAGAGAAGAAGATATTTGAAGGGTTTTTACCATATATGGGCATGGTGGCCATCTTGGTCATGTGACTTAGATTATTAATATACACATTGGTTCCCCCATCCTATAGATGCTTCACATAAAATTTGGCTTCAATTGGCCAGGTGGTTTTAGAGGAGAAGATGTTTGAATATTATGGTAATATACATGTATATTGCCCCGGGGTGTGGACATATGAGCCCTTAGGTCCATTTTTTTCAGAATCATTAATATTTAGTCCTAATACCCATTTCCTGCAAGATTTTCACCTCAAATGACTTTTTAAAAGTTTTCCCCATTCCAATGCATTGGCCACCTATGTTGACCTTGTCGTAAAATAGGTCAAGGTCACCACAGGGTCATGATTTATAAATACATTGTAGTACTTCAGCCATTGGTGCTTCATACCAAGTTTCTTTGAAATCGGTCCTCAAAATTCGGAGAAGAAGATTTTTGAAGGGTTTTTACCATATATGGGCATGGCAGCCATCTTGGTTATGTGAACTAGATAATTTACAGTCCAATTTGGATAATTCGAACGCCGATTTTTCGAAACTACTGGATTTTTCGAAGACATCTGACAGTCACGAATTTTTTCTCTATTGTTTATTGTTAAATTATTACCGATGTTTCGAATTTCGATTTTTCGAAAAATTCAGTTTTTCGAACAATTTTGCCGGCCCCGATCAAAAAAATTCCTATCAAAACCCCCCTTGAAATTCGAAGCCGCAAACTGCCAATCAAAGTCACGCACGATGAACATGATTTCTTTGTAGAGCGAGATCAATTATTACACACTCGAGTAAATTCACAGGTATATTCGCTTCAGGTAACAGACATCGGATTACACTATTAGGTGTTGATCCATAAATTGAGTAATTGATGTCTTTAATTGAGACAAATTGCAACAATTACCGTGTTTGATTAAAAAAATCAGTGTAGAGACAATCAGTGATACATGATGTGTAATCAATACGAATGAGGCTGTAAAATAAATTGGCTGTAGAAGTGTGGTTGTATCAAAAATACCAATTCCAGTAAAAGTGATAATGGATTAATTTTTATCGGGTGTTTGTGATAGTGAAAGTAAGGGTAAAAAGTGTAAAAGGACTGTCTATAAATGTTAAATTAGACTTTTAGTTTTGTACCAATAAGTGTGCTACAGTCTGAAACTGATCTTTGCTATTTGACAATATTTGCCAATTCATGCTCGTGTTTATATGTTAAATATTTTGTCAATAAATGATTCATTGTTTTATATTCAACCATCTTTCTTTGTTGACAAGATTTAATAAAACATGTGAGTCTCCATTGTATTTTTTGTTTTGCGTTTTTTTTTTTAATCTGTTGGTCGTAAATGACATTATGATAAAACTCTTATAAACACATTTTCTTCATTCCATGTGCACAGATTCTCATATACGCGCCACAATGCCGAATTGAAGCTGTCAAATCTGGCTATACCATTGTCTGAATGAAAATGACCAAACATTTCCGATTTTATGATGATTACCGAAAGTTCGAAGTCTCAATCATTCGAAAGATTTCCTGCGGTCCCTTGCATTTCGAATTATCGAACTTCGACTGTATATATACATTAATTCCCCCATTCCATAGATGCTTCACATACAATTTGGCTTTGATTTGCCAAGCGGTTTCAGAGGAGAAGATGTTTGAATATTATGGTAATATACATGTATATTGCCCCGGGGTGGGGGCAGATGAGCCCCTGGGGTCCAATTTTTTTCAGAATCATTAATATTCAGTCCTACTGCCCATTTCCTGCAAGACTTTTACTTTAAATGACATTTTAAAAGTTTTCCCTATTCAAACGCATTGGCGACCTATGTTGACCTTGCTGTAAAAAAGGTCAAGGTCATCACAGGGTCATGATTTACATGCACATTGTAGTACTTCAGCCATCGATGCTTCATGCCAAGTTTCTTAGAAATCGATCCACCTGTTCTGGAGAAGAAGATTTTTGAAGGGTTTTTACCATATATGGGCATATGAAGATTGGAAAAATAAGAGCATTAAATGGATGTACGGTCTTTAGTAAGATTATATGCTAAAAGTTGCATTTTACTGGCTTCAAGTATAATTTCTTTGTATGTTATTTCAAGCCAAAGCAGGTTTAAGAATTGTGCAGGCTGGATTGTATCCAAACTAGTTCTCATCATCTTAGTTCTTGTATATTTTTACATGTTTTAGGGGAAGTTTGGCAGTTGTTTCAAGATACTTATGAATTTGAGGAAGAACAACATGAAGCTGTCTTTGTCATCACTGATAATAAACTTGTAAGAGACCAAAATGTTGGTGAGAAGAAAATACTTGGTGGAAGGAAAGCTGAAGATCAAGTGAGAGCATACTTGCTGAACTTGCATAGAGCATACTTGCTGAGCTTGCAAAGGGAAAGATATCAGTATGAAATAAAAATATTTACTACCCACATGCCAAGCATGCAGCTTTTGTACAGCATACAAGGTATACAGACTTTGGTCATAGTAGCAAGTGATAAACAAGCCCTAGACAAGCTATCATACAATGGTTGCATTGTCAGAGAATTTGGAGAGCAAGATTGGATTCATCTGGCCCAAACACTCCTATACTCTGAAAGGGGTATCAGCCATAAAAAGGCAGCTGAGCTGGAAGACTTCAAAACATATATAAGGAAAACAAAAGGTCAGTTTTGGGAGATTTTGTTTTCTTCAGCTTGGCCATTATTTGTCTTCAGAAGGCCAAAACAAGGTAAAAAGAGTATACAGGACCTTACATGAGTGGTCATTTCATATGTGGTCATTTCATATGAGATGACCATGTGTGTATCATATGACTTTAAAAATATGATTTTATCGCCTTTAAATTGAACACACTTTGAATGAAAATTTACATTGTTGTTACAGACGTTGTCGGTGATGGTACATATGCCTGCAAAAGTGTTAATACACGTGGTCATAACACTTTTCAGTAAACACAATGTTACCCACTGGATAACAGCGTCGTCATATGATAAAGAGTTTAAAATAGCATTTATTTATCGTGTTAAGCAGTGATTTTTACTATCTAACAGAGCATGTTTATTTGGTCTCCAAAGACTGTTAAGCAATTTAATTTTTCATGGAAAAACGTAAGTATGCCATCCATTTGCCTGTTTAATGCTAGTTTTTCTCATCATAAAGGTCTAATGCTGACCTTTCTGTAATAATAAGTTATGGTCATCCTATGGACATAATTTTAATAGGAAAAGCAACTGAACCAATTTTATATTATTACATTTTGTTCCGTTTCAAATGATCCTTTATGTTATTTTACAGAAGAAATCTTGGATTTGTTTAATGAGTCTATGGGAAAGACGGAAAAACAAAAACAAGATAAAACCAAACAAAATGATGCAGTCTTTGTGATCAGACCACAAGGATCCCATCTATACCATATAATAAATGGAGAAAACGTTGAAAAGCGTATGATGCACTACATGAAATATGAAAGTCAGGATCTGGGAAGGTTTGACATAATTGTATATGTCAACTACAACCCAAGTGAAAGATTTGTCAAATCACTTAAACAGGCCATGAAAGACGAAGAACTTGGCATCTGGATGTCTGTATCAATCCTTGTTGGGAGTGAGGATGAAATCAACCAGCAGTTTCAAATAGAATGTTATAATGAGCCAACTGTGAGGGAAATCAAGATAAGCACAATGACAGGGGATGACCTTAATGACATGGACATGCTACTTGCCTAAAGAGATTGTTTTATATAACAAGAGGACCAAGGGTCCTGTAGCTCACCTGAGAGGGTTCTAGTTGTTTGCTCCATCAATTTTGTATGTGTCTGACAGGTTTCATGAAATTCCGGCCAAGTATTTTTTCAAGATATTAAGGCAACAAAGTGTTATATTTTTCATATATGGGCGTGGCGTCCATCTGACCCAGATTTCGCGATCAAACTTTTATTCCCCCTACCCATGGAAGCTCCACATAAAATTTGGCTTTGATTGGCCAAACCGTTTCAGTGAAGAAGATATTTAAAAGATGTGTATGGATCAAAGACTGGCCAAGGTCAAGAGATGACCTTGACTCAAATTAATTACATACCTTCATCTACTCCATTAGTTCTCTGCATCTACCACTTTTCAGGTCTCAGTCTGCAATAGTTTTCAAAAAATTCATGGTTTCCACTTTTTCCCATGTAAAAGCCTATGTTTCGAAAATTGACCTTGCCGTAAATAAGTCAAGGTCATCCCAAGGTCATCATTTGCGCAAACTATGATGGGCTGGAGTCCCCGATGCTACATACCAAGTTTCATGGAAATCGGCACGCTGGTTCTGGACAAGAAGATTTTTGAGCGTTTTTTACCATATAAGGGCGTGGCGGCCATCTTGGTCATGTGACCAAGATCCCGCGAACAAACTTTCGTTCCCCCTACCCAAGGATGCTCCACATAAAATTTGGCTTTCATCGGCCATGCAGTTTCAGAGAAGAAGATGTTTGAAATTTTCCCATGTAACCTATGTTTTCAAAATTTACCTTGACGTAAAATAGGTCAGGGTCATCCCAGGGTCATCATTTTCGCAAACTATGACGGGCTGGCGTCCCTGATGATACATACCAAGTTTCGTGGAAATCGACCCGCCGGTTCTGGAGAAGAGGATTTTTTAGTTGTTTTTACCATATATGAGCGTGGCGGCCATCTTGGTCATGTGACCCGGTTTTCACTAACAAACTTTCGTTCCACATATCCATGGAGGCTCCACATAAAATTTGGCTTTCATCGACCAAGCAGTTTCAGAGGAGAAGATCTTTAAAAAGTGTGTATAGACCACAGACCGGCCAAGGTCAAGAGATGACCTTGACCTAAATTGATTACATACCTTCATCTAATCCATTAGTTCTCTGCATCTACCACTTTTTAGGTCTCAGGCTGCAATAGTTATCAAAAAATCCATGGTTTTCACTTTTTCCAGTGTAAAAGCCTATGTTTCCAAAATTGACCTTGCCGTAAAATAGGTCAAGGTCACCCCAAGGTCATCATTTTCGCAAACTACAATGGTCTGGAGTCCCGGATGCTACATACCAAGTTTGGTGGAAACCGGCCTGCCGGTTCTGGAGAAGAAGATTTTTGAGTGTTTTTTACCATATATGGGCGTGGCGGCCATCTTGGTCATGTGACCAAGATCCCGTGAACAAACTTTCGTTCCCCCTACCCAAGGATGCTCCACATAAAATTTGGCTTTCATCGGCCATGCAGTTTCAGAGAAGATGTTTGAAATTTTCCCATGTAACCTATGTTTCCAAAATTTACCTTGACGTAAAATAGGTCAAGGTCATCCCAGGGTCATCATTTTCGCAAACTATGACGGGCTGGGGTCCCTGATGATACATACCAAGTTTCGTGGAAATCGACCCGCCGGTTCTGGAGAAGAAGATTTTTGAGTTGTTTTTACCATATATGAGCGTGGCGGCCATCTTGGTCATGTGACCCGGTTTTCACCAACAAACTTTCATTCCACACATCCATGGAGACTCCACATAAAATTTGGCTTTCATCGGCCAAGCGGTTTCAGAGGAGAAGATCTTTGAAAAGTGTGTATAGACCACAGACCGGCCAAGGTCAAGAGATGACCTTGACCTAAATTGATTACATACCTTCATCTAATCCATTAGTTCTCTGTATCTACCACTTTTCAGGTCTCAGGCTGCTATAGTTATCAAAAAATCCATGGTTTTCACTTTTTCCAGTGTAAAAGCCTATGTTTCCAAAATTGACCTTGCCATAAAATAGGTCAAGGTCACCCCAAGGTCATCATTTTCGCAAACTACAATGGGCTGGTGTCCCTGATGCTACATACCAAGTTTAATGGAAATTGGCCCACAAGTTCTGGAGAAGAAGATTTTGAGTGGTTTTTACCAAATATGGGCGTGGCGGCCATCTTGGTCATGTGACCAAGATCCCGCGAACAAACTTTCGTTCCCCCTACCCAAGGATGCTCCATATAAAATTTGGCTTTCATCGGCCATGCAGTTTCAGAGCAGAAGATGTTTGAAATTTTCCCATGTAACCTATGTTTCCAAAATTTACCTTGACGTAAAATAGGTCAAGGTCATCCCAGGGTCATCATTTTCGCAAACTATGACGGGCTGGGGTCCCTGATGATACATACCAAGTTTCGTGGAAATCGACCCGCCGGTTCTGGAGAAGAAGATTTTTTAGTTGTTTTTACCATATATGAGCGTGGCGGCCATCTTGGTCATGTGACCCGGTTTTCACTAACAAACTTTCGTACACATATCCATGGAGGCTCCACATAAAATTTGGCTTTCATCGGCCAAGCAGTTTCAGAGGAGAAGATCTTTAAAAAGTGTGTATAGACCACAGACCGGCCAAGGTCAAGAGATGACCTTGACCTAAATTGATTACATACCTTCATCTAATCCATTAGTTCTCTGCATCTACCACTTTTTAGGTCTCAGGCTGCAATAGTTATCAAAAAATCCATGGTTTTCACTTTTTCCAGTGTAAAAGCCTATGTTACCAAAATTGACCTTGCCGTAAAATAGGTCAAGGTCACCCCAAGGTCATCATTTTCGCAAACTACAATGGTCTGGAGTCCCGGATGCTACATACCAAGTTTGGTGGAAACCGGCCTGCCGGTTCTGGAGAAGAAGATTTTTGAGTGGTTTTTACCATATATGGGCGTGGCGGCCATCTTGGTCATGTGACGAAAATCCCGCGAACAAACTTTCATTCCCCCTACCCAAGGATGCTCCACATAAAATTTGGCTTTCATCGGCCATGCAGTTTCAGAGCAGAAGATGTTTGAAATTTTCCCATGTAACCTATGTTTCCAAAATTTACCTTGACGTAAAATAGGTCAAGGTCATCCCAGGGTCATCATTTTCGCAAACTATGACGGGATGGGGTCCCTGATGATACATACCAAGTTTCGTGGAAATCGACCCGCCGGTTCTGGAGAAGAAGATTTTTGAGTTGTTTTTACCATATATGAGCGTGGCGGCCATCTTGGTCATGTGACCCGGTTTTCACCAACAAACTTTCTTTCCACATATCCATGGAGGCTCCACATAAAATTTGGCTTTCATCGGCCAAGCGGTTTCAGAGGAGAAGATCTTTGAAAAGTGTGTATAGACCACAGACCGGCCAAGGTCAAGAGATGACCTTGACCTAAATTGATTACATACCTTCATCTAATCCATTAGTTCTCTGCATCTACCACTTTTCAGATCTCAGGCTGCAATAGTTATCAAAAAATCCATGGTTTTCACCTTTTTCAGTGTAAAAGCCTATGTTTCCAAAATTGACCTTGCCGTAAAATAGGTCAAGGTCACCCAAAGGTCATCATTTTCGCAAACTACGATGGGATGGAGTCCCCGATGCTACATACCAAGTTTGGTGGAAATCGGCTCGCCGGTTCTGGAGAAGAAGATTTTTGAGTGTTTTTTACCATATATGGGCATGGCGGCCATCTTGGTCATGTGACCAAGATCCCGCGAACAAACTTTCGTTCCCCCTACCCAAGGATGCTCCACATAAAATTTGGCTTTCATCGGCCAAGCGGTTTCAGAGAAGAAGATGTTTGAAATTGTGGACGACGGACGGACGACGGACGGACGCCGGACCATTTGTATACTATAAGCTCACCTTGTGAGCCTTCGGCTCAGGTGAGCTAATAATGTATAAAGCAGACTTATTAATATTATACTATTAATATGTTGAAATTGTTGATTTTATTTTCTAAACAATATTCAACAACTAATTTTATTTTGAATTGCCAGAGCAAATCTCTCTGCAGAAAATCAAAATATGGTTATTCAAGGAAAATTGATATTGTGTCTCATGTAAAGTTTGTCTAAAAAGGTCTGTTTCAAACATAAACTGAAAGTTTATCTTCAAGCAGACCTTTTGCACTCTAATTCTTAATCATAGTAAGAAGTGAACTATCATGAAAATGGGTGCCAATGTTAAACAGAAGCGAACCACAGACTGGATAAGTCAAATGAGCCGCCACATGGGCAAACCAACAATCTGCCTAGGCGAAAACAAAGGCGCAGATCAGCTTCGTTGTAACTGCGAGCTGATCAGCTCCTTTGTTTTTGCTACTCGGATAGTACAATTCCTCCTCTACTTGACTCCAAAATTTTAAGCTTCTAGCCTGCTTCTGTGGTGTGGTGGCCAAGTAGAAATAAGTGGGTTATTTTAATTTTGTACCACCTCCAAGAGGAGAAATTTGGAGTGGCCAATTTCTGTACATAGCAAGAGTAGTATATTACCCTAATAAGCTGCTGAATGTGTTCTGAAGCTGTAGAAATGATAAATTATTGATGCTGTTATAAAAGGAAGATGATAATTTGACTAATCCACTTTCAGGAGTGGAACTTAATAAGCAGTTTACTTCCTCTCTGATCCTGTTTGATTGTGTATATTCATGTTTGTATATGTTATCAGATGAAATAAATATGTTTAACCTATCCACTTTCCTGTGCAGGCTTAGATCTTGTAAGTGTTGAATCAGTGCTCACTCAGGTGGTCGGTCAGTCAGCAAGTCAATGAGAAGGCATCGGCATCAAGCAGCTTGTGTATTTCTCACAGCCCTAATGGGCAGTATTAGATCTTCTAAGTGATTATTAACCAGTAATCATGAAGTCCATCAGTTGATTATAAACTTTGCCTGGAGGCACAAGTACCTCATCTATTTAAGGCCAGAATGGGCAGGAATTAGTGTTATTCATCACGAAAACATGTCCGTGTAATGTATACCCCCTCATACCCCACTTTTATTTAACGAAACTGGAATTTGCAGTGGTATACCTATTTTCCTTATTTTTGCTCCAAAACATAGACTGTGGGTACTAGTTAGAACCGCCTTGGCAAGGCGGTTCTAACGTGTACCCACAATCTATGTTTTGAGCAAAATTAAGAAAAATATCAAAATTTTTCTACTGAAAATATTTATTTTTTACAACTTTAAAAATCTCTGTATATTGCATGGGCATGTTTTCGTAATGGATGTTTGAATAACTGACATACCTTCTCAAAGATCGGAAGCTGGTAGAGACTGCTGCTGAAGGTGAACACTGACTCTAGGGGGTATGATGTCTTGTACACCTGGAACAGAGAGTGCAGGTGTTGAACCAACTCAGTATAAAATAAGCCTTCATACGAGAAAACCAACATTCTGGGCTTTCACCCAGGTTCGACAGAAATATGGCTGTACAGCCACAGAAAATACATGTAGCTAGAAAGTTTAAATTTCAGATTTAGAAAGAAGAGGCATTGTACTATATCAAAAACAAAGATGCTGATTAGCTGTGCAGTTACTGCACAGCTCATCTGCACCTTTGTTTTGCCATAAATGCATGTTGTTAGCTTTCTTATGTGGTGGCTCAAACTGTACATAAAAAGGTTTATCTTCATGTTATCTGTTTATTATGTCTACCTCTTGGTTGTACTCATCACTTTTGTATTTAGTTGTTGCTAGCCGGATGGCTACCTTTTGGGGAAAGAGCTATTGTCTGAACACCATTTTTCAGAAACTGCATTTTTCAAAATCTCACTTTTGTGAAACACTACAAGAAAAATATGACTATGTCATCTTTTTGCAACCCAAAAGTCGTAAAAAGTGCTGAAAAATTTTGAAAATAGGTTCACTAGTAAATTAATTATGCCCAAAAATAATTTTGAATAGGCCTTTTGCATGTGCAAGGGAGGTAATCCATACACCTAAAAATTGAAAATCAAGCAAACCTGTGAAGTCATTTTTAAGCTTGGCGCTCAGCTATGCATACATTATAATTTTGTTTTGGTTTGGTGCATTTTAAATGAAAATTAATCAATTTACAATTTTTTCCAGGAAAATAGTTACTCCCTTGCTGACATTTTTACAATGGGAAAAGCTCTATCCAAAATTACTTTCTGGCATAAAATGTTTATTTGTTAACCAATTTTCGAAATTTTTGTGGTACTTTTTAGGACTTTAGGAATGTAAAATGGTGTAAAATGACATGGGGTTTTCAGAAAAGTGAGATTTTGACAAATGCAATTTCTGGAAGATGGTGTTTAGACAGTAGTTGTCTTGCTTTTCATGCATGTTGTAACATTTTTGTGCTGTACTTTCTTTCCCGCCTGGTGTCTGGGTTGGGATTTCAAAATATGATTGTACAATGTCTCTGCCTTCAGTTCATATTTTGTAATCGGTCTGCACAACAAAATCATCAATATCAGTGAAAGGAGATAACCAGAGGACCAATGGTCCTGTAAACGCTCACCTGAGATCTGCTGTATATACGAATGTTATAGAAAATAGTCCCAGTGTAGGGGCAGGTGAAGCCCTTGGGCCATTATTTTTTCAGAATAATCAATATACTGTCCATACAAGTTTTTCCCTTCAATTGACATTTTAACAGTTTACCCATTCAAATACATAGGCAACCATGTTGACCTTGCCTTAAAATAGGTCAAGGTCATCACAGGGTCATGATTTATATACAAATTGTAGTACTTGAGTCATCGATGCTTCATGCCAAGTTTCTTCGAAATCGGTCCACTGGTTCCGGAGAAGAAGATTTTTGAAGGGTTTATACCATATATGGGCATGGCGGCCATCTTGGTCATGTGACCTTGATTATTTATATATACATTGATTCCCCCATTCTATAGATGCTTCACATGAAATTTGGCTTTGATTGGCCACACGGTTTCAGAGGAGAAGATGTTTGAATATTATGGTAATATACATGTATAATGCCCCGGGGCTGGGGCAAATGAACCCCGGGGTCCAATTTTTTTTCAGAATCATTAATATTCAGACCTACTGCCCATTTCCTGCAAGACAATCACTTTCAATGACATTTTAAAAGTTTTCCCCATTCAAGTGCATTAGCGACCTACGTTGACCTTGCTGTAAAATAGGTCAAGGTCATCCAAAGGTCATAATTTATAAACACATTGTAGTACTTCAGTCACCAATGGTTCATGCCAAGTTTTGTTGAAATCAGGAGAAGAAGAATTTTAAACAGTTTTTACCATATATGGGCATGGCGGCCATCTTGGTCATGTGACCTGGATTATTTAAAAACACATTGATTCCCCCTTCCCATAGATGCTTCCTATAAAATTTGGCTTTGATTGGCCAAGTTGTTTCAGAGAAGAAGAATACATGTATATTGCCCTGGGGTGGGGGCAGACCAACCCCTGGGGTCCAAATTTTTTTCAGAATTACCTACCTTCAGTCCATTTGCCCATTTCCTGCAAGATTTGCCTTTCAAATGACATTTTAACAATTTTCCCCATTCAAATGCATGGGCGACCTATGTTGACCTTGCCGTAAAATAGGTCAAGGTCATCCAAAGGTCATAATTTATAAACACATTGTAGTACTCTAGTCCCCAATGCTTCTTGCCAAGTTTCGTTGAAATCGGTCCAGTGGTTCCGGAGAAGAAGAATTTTGAAGGGTTTTTACCATATATGGGCATGGCGGCCATCTTGGTCATGTGACCTGGATTATTTATAAGCACATTGGTTCCCTCTTCCCATAGATGCTTCCTATAAAATTTGGCTTTGATTGGCCAAGTGGTTTCAGAGAAGAAGATCTTTGAATATTTTTGTAATTTGCATGTATATTGCCACGGGATGGGGGCAGACCAACCCCTGGGGTCCAAATTTTTTTCAGAATTACCTACCTTCAGTCCATTTGCCCATTTCCTGCAAGATTTGCCTTTCAAATGACATTTTAACAATTTTCCCCATTCAAATGCATGGGCGACCTATGCTGACCTTGCCGTAAAATAGGTCAAGGTCATCCAAAGGTCAAAATTTATAAACACATTGTAGTACTCTAGTCCCCGATGCTTCATGCCAAGTTTCATTGTAATCGGTCCAGTGGTTCCGGAGAAGAAGAATTTTGAAGGGTTTTTACCAAATATGGGCATGGCTGCCATCTTGGTCATGTGACCTGGATTATTTATAAACACATTGGTTCCCCCTTCCCATAGATGCTTCATATAAAATTTGGCTTTGATTGGCCAAGCGGTTTCAGAGAAGAAGATCTTTGAAAATGGTGGACGACGGACGGACGGACGACGGACGGGCGCCAGATCATGGGCATCATATAAGCTCACCTTGTGAGCCTAACGGCTCAGGTGAGCTAAAAAGGCTATTTCGTGAAATTTAATAAGACAATTTTGATAAACACTTTGGCATACAAAAGACTATCTAACCTAACGGCTCAGGTGAGCTAAAAAGGCTATTTCGCGAAATTTAATAAGACGATTTTGATAAACACTTTGGCATACAAAAGACTATCTGAATGTCCCTGTATTTGTTCATAAATGCAGCATCATTTCTGGAATAAAATTACTGTTATTGTTGAGTTCAGATCTCGTGCCCCATCCACGGAGCTATGGCCGTACAGACTACAGAGGTAAGACTGAACAACTTAAGCTGTACAACTACAAAATACCTAGCAGCTTAAAATATATGCATTATGAATCATGCATGTGGATTTGTCTGCTTTTACTGCTGAACTCATTTAAGCCTGGCATACTTTTTATGAGACAAAGGCAAACAGCATAGCCACAGATGTGACCCCGCAAATGCGGCGTCACATCTGGGGCTATTCTGTTTCCACAGACAAATTTCAATGAAAAATGAGATAAAAAATAAAAATCACTGAACACCCCTAAAAATAAAAAAATCACACCGAACACCTCTAAAAATACAAGAACTCCGCGGAGGTCGATATCGCACCTGCATCGGGCAAAGTCAATAGACCGTGAAATATAGTTCAAGGGCACCGGGTCAAGTTGCGTGCTTGAAGGGCATGTCAAGGACAATTACTATGCAATGTTTCAGACTCGCAGCTATCTCTGATGTCGAGAAAACCAAACTTCGACGTAAAAATTTTCAAAGTCAGTGGAGCGTGAAATATAGGTCAAGGGCACCGGGTTAAGGTGCGTGCTTAAAGGGTATGTCAAGGACAATTACTATGCAAGGTTTCAGACTTGCAACTATCTCTGATGTCAAGAAAACCAAACTTCGACGTAAAAATTATCAAAGTCAGTGGACCGTGAAATATAGGTCAAGGGCACCAGGTTAAGGTGCGTGCTTGAAGGGTATGTCAAGGACAATTACTATGCAAGGTTTCAGACTCGCAGCTATCTCTGATGTCGAGAAAACCAAACTTCGACATAAAAATTTTCAAAGTCAGTGGACCGTGAAATATAGGTCAAAGGCACTGAGCTAAGGTGCGTGCTTGAAGGGTATGTCAAGGACAATTACTATGAAAGGATTCAGACTCGCAGCTATCTTTGATGTCAAGAAAACCAAACTTCGACGTAAATGTTGACAAAACTTTGACGTAAAGATTTTCAAAGTCAGTGGACCGTGAAATATAGGTCAAGGGCACCAGGTTAAGGTGCGTGCTTGAAGGGTGTGTCAGGAACAATTACTATGCAAGGTTTCAGACTCGCAGCTATCTCTGATGTCGAGAAAACTAAACTTCGACGTAAATGTTAACGGACGAACGAATGGACGAACGGAAATTTGAACTCCTATATCGCACCCTGCTATAAGCAGGTGCGATAAAAAGTGGAATCACCCAACTGATAATGATGGGAGAATATATTCTTCAAATAAGGGTCAAGCAATTCTAATGGTTTGTCTTTTTTTTATGTTCATTACACGGGTGAATCATTACCTGCGGAATAAGTTTACTGGTGATTTCCACGGCTAGTCGGGAGTAGCTAGTTGTGAGTAGAAGTGACGTCAACTGTAAAACTTCAGTTCCAGTCATGTCAGGAAGCTTGGGACCACTAAGTAGCTCTAGTAAAACCTACAGTATAAAATATAAAAGAAAGATATTTAATGCTATACGAGATAAAATACCGCAAACACATCCTCAGCAAAATTTTGGAAAACTTCAGCAGATAATCAGCGATGTAGATAACGGTGCGTACTGCATATGTACGCACGATTTTTCACTCTTGCGCATAAAAATTCAGACCTGTGCATACCATGTACGCAGTAAAAATCAGCTGTACGCAAACAGTTTTCGATTTTATGCGTACTAAGATAAAAAAATAAATCCTTCAAAACTGTTACAAAATGACAATCTTTCAAGTAGGTTTGTCTGGCTGCTCTGTCAACAATCGAAAAATAGTACTGTTACAATATTAATGCAGCTTTTGATCGTTCCATATTATGTGTCATGCAATATATTATGCATCTTCAGTAGTTATACCATATACGTACTCTCCATTCAGTGCCTCGGCCAGACAAAATCTTTATCAAAGTTTTATTCATGAAGTTTGCCGGATGGTAGTGTGTCACTTTGATTTATTGAATAAGCATTTTGCATCGATTTCTAAATAAAACTTGATGTATTCCATGTTCTACAGCCACCCGAGTTAATCATGTTTCCTCATTTTTTTCTCTCTTATTATTTTTGCAGGGGACAAAAGTATGGCTTAACATGCCTAAATGATAACATATAATTACTGGATTATTAACCAGTTTACTTGAATTTTATACTTGAATAAATGATCTTATTCATACGTGTTCACATATCTATAAGTATGATTCTGAATTAGAGGTTAGAATAAAAATCCTCAGAAAAAGTGTACACACTTGTATTGTCGGTACGCACTGTACATTTATTTTGATACGTACAGTACGCATTGTGAAAAACAATTACATGTATCTACATCACTGATAATACTTAATTTTGTTAAATCTACTTCCCATACAAAAATTCTCATATGGGGTAATTGATTGAAATAGTAAAGTTCCAAATGTAACCAAAGTAATTTTCAAATACAGTACACAAATATTGATCAAATAAGTGTTTATGAGCCGTGAAACCCATACTAGACCTGTAGCTGATATTACAAAATGACCCACTGATTCAGAAAACCCACAATCTGTATATGCCAAAACAAAGACATGTACAGATCAGCGCCTTTGTTTTCGCTCCATAGATAGTACAATACAACCAAAATTACAAGGTTCTTGCCTTTTTCTATGGCTGTACAGCCTGATTTGTGTCGGAACTGGACGGAAACCCAGATTTTTGGTTTTCTCAACCAATGGCTCAAATTCTTCATATTTTCCATTTTTTTTTTTTTTAGAAAGGGACCAATCAGTGAGTGGGGCTAAAACGGGAGAACCTTGAGAAAAAACACCTGGCACACCTGCTAATAGAACTTGGCCTGTCTCACATGTACCCAGTGCAGGACTTGAACCCAGACAAGACACAGCAATGAGATGATCAAATGAGCTTCCACATCAAAAAACCAACAATTCGCAAATGCCAAAACAAAGTCGCAGATCAGCTGTGCAGTAACTGATCAGTGCCTCTGTTTTCGCTACACAGTACTATCCCTCTTCTACTTAATTCCAAAATTTCAAGCCTCTAGCCTGCTTCTGTGCTTGTTCAGCTCTGTTTGTGTCGGACCTGGTCGGAAACCCAAATTCTTGGATTTCTCACGCGTTGGCTCAAATGATTGTGTGTAATAATAATAATAATAATAATAATAATGACTTTATTTAAAGAGGAGGCTCAGTTGGACATGTCCAATCTTCCCTGAGGTCCTCTATTAAAAACAATATTTACAAACATTTACACATAAATATACAGACATACATGAATACAAACAAACAAAAGAGTTCTGTGCCTAAAGTGATTTATTTGCTATCCAGTCCAGATATCCAGACCTGAAATGTTGAAGAGAAGTTGCACTCCTGAGATGGTCTGGAATGGAGTTCCATATCTTAGATCCTGAATATGCAAGACTGTTTCTGTAAAGTTCGAAGTTTGGTTTAGGAACATACAGAAGATTTTCTGATGTCGATCTAAGGGTTCGATCATGGACTTCTTTGGAAAACTTAAAAAGACTAGATAGGTAGGGTGGGGACAAGTTATGCATGATTTTGTACATAAGTATTGCCTTCTGGTAGGTTACCCTCTCTGGGAACGTCATCCATTTTAGTTCAGCAAAGAGTTCTTCTGATGGCGTGTCTATTGGCTTATCTAATATTGAGCGTGCTGCTCGTTTCTGAAATTTGATTACTGTATTCATGAGGTCAGTATTTACATTGCCCCATATTGAACAGCAACTAGAATTGTCAGAGAATCTGACTATAGCCCCGCTTCTCAGCTTTTTTGCAGGGTGAAAAAAACAATGACAGGTAACTATCACAAGCTAGATCTCTTCAATATTGATGCACATACAAAATTTGGTCTGATTATGTCAATTCGTTCTCAAGATATTGAACGGAAACGAAAGTCTGACCTCAATAAAGGGCCATAACTCGTGTCATAATTTTGCGAAAAATGATGGGTAACAATCCCAAGCTCGATCTTGTCAATGTTGATGTGGGCACAAAATTAGGTCGGATTCTGTCAATTCGTTCGGTAGATATTGAGCTGAAACGAAATTCTGATGTAAATCAAGGGCCGTAACTCCGTCAAAATTTTGCGAAAAATGATGGGTAACAATCCCAAGCTAGATCTTGTCAATGATGACGTGCATACAAAATTTGGTCGGATTCTGTCAATTTGTTCTCAAGATATTGAGCGGAAACGAAATTCTGACGTCAATCAAGGGCCGTAACTCCGTCAAAATTTTGCGAAAAATGACGGGTAACAATCCCAAGCTAGATCTTGTCAATGTTGATGTACATACAAAATTTGGTCGGATTCTGTCAATTTGTTCTCAAGATATGGAGCGGAAATGAAATTCTGACGTCAATCAGGGGCCATAGCTCTGTCAAAATTTTGCAAAAAATGACGGGTAACAATCCCAAGCTAGATCTTGTCAATGATGACGTGCATACAAAATTTGGTTGGATTCTGTCAATTTGTTCTCAAGATATTGAGCAGAAACGAAATTCTGACGTCAATCAAGGGCCATAACTCCGTCAAAATTTTGCGAAAAATGATGGGTAACAATCCCAAGCTCGATCTTGTCAATGTTGATGTGGGCACAAAATTAGGTCGGATTCTGTCAATTCGTTCGGTAGATATTGAGCTGAAACGAAATTCTGATGTAAATCAAGGGCCGTAACTCCGTCAAAATTTTGCGAAAAATGATGGGTAATAATCCCAAGCTAGATCTTGTCAATGATGATGTGCATACAAAATTTGGTCGGATTCTGTCAATTCAATCTCAAGATATTGAGCAAAAACGAAATTCTGAAGTCAATCAAGGGCCGTAACTCCGTCAAAATTTTGCGAAAAATGACGGGTAACAATCCCAAGCTAGATCTTGTCAATGTTGATGTACATACAAAATTTGGTCGGATTCTGTCAATTTGTTCTCAAGATATGGAGCGGAAATGAAATTCTGACGTCAATCAGGGGCCATAGCTCTGTCAAAATTTTGCGAAAAATGACGGGTAACAATCCCAAGCTAGATCTTGTCAATGATGACGTGCATACAAAATTTGGTTGGATTCTGTTAATTTGTTCTCAAGATATTGAGCAGAAACGAAATTCTGACGTCAATCAAGGGCCATAACTCCGTCAAAATTTTGCGAAAAATGATGGGTAACAATCCCAAGCTCGATCTTGTCAATGTTGATGTGGGCACAAAATTAGGTCGGATTCTGTCAATTCGTTCGGTAGATATTGAGCTGAAACGAAATTCTGATGTAAATCAAGGGCCGTAACTCCGTCAAAATTTTGCGAAAAATGATGGGTAACATTCCCAAGCTAGATCTTGTCAATGATGACTTGCATACAAAATTTGGTCAGATTCTGTCAATTTGTTCTCAAGATATTGAGCGGAAACGAAATTCTGACGTCAATCAAGGGCCGTAACTCCGTCAAAATTTTGCGAAAAATGATGGGTAACAATCCCAAGCTAGATCTTGTCAATGTTGATGTGCATACAAAATTTGGTCGGATTCTGTCAATTCGTTCTCAAGATATTGAGCGGAAACGAAATTCTAACGTCAATCAAGGGCCCTAACTCCGTCAAAATTTTGCGAAAAATGACGGGTAACATTCCCAAGCTAGATCTTGTCAATGATGACGTGCATACAAAATTTGGTTGGATTCTGTAAATTAGTTCTCAAGATATTGAGCGGAAACGAAATTCTGATGTCAATCAAGGGCCGTTTACTCGGTCAAAATTTTGCGAAAAATGACAGGTAACAATCCCAAGCTTGATCTTGTCAATGTTGATGTGCGCACAAAATTTGGTCGGATTCTGTCAATTCGTTCTCAAGATATTGAGCGGAAACGAAATTCTGACATCAATCAAGGGCCGTTACTCCGTCAAAATTTTGCAAAAAATGACGGTCAACAATCCCAAGCTAGATCTTGTCGATGATGATGTGCATACAAAATTTGGTCGGATTCTGCCAATTCGTTCTCAAGATATTGAGCGGAAACGAAATTCTGACGTAAATCAAGGGTTGTAACTCCATCAAAGTTTTGCAAAAAATGACGGGTAACAATCCCAAGCTAGATCTTGACAATGTTGATGTGCACACAAAATTTGGTCGGATTCTGTCAATTCGTTCTCAAGATATTGAGCGGAAACGAAATTCTGACGTCAATCAAGGGCCGTAACTCCGTCAAAATTTTGTGAAAAATGACGGCCAACAATCCCAAGCTAGATCTTGTCAATGTTAATGTACATACAAAATTTGGTCAGATTCTGTCAATTGAGTCTCAAGATATAGAGCGGAAACGAAATTCTGACGTCAATCAAGGGCTGTAACTCTGTCAAAATTTTGCGAAAAATGACGGGCAACAATCCCAAGCTAGATGTTGTCAATGTTGATGCATGTACAAAATTTGGTCAGATTCTGTCGATTTGTTCTTGAGATATTGAGCAGAAACAAAATAAAAAAATGCTCACGGAATGACGGAATCACGGAACCACGGAATCACGGAACCACGGAACCACGGAAGGACAGGGTGAATCCAGTATAGCCCCACTTTTCCAAAGCGGGGCTATAACTAGAATTGTCAGAGGATCTGACTATAGCCCCGCTTCTGAGCTTTTTTCCAGTGTGAGAAAAACAATGACAGGTAACAATCCCAAGCTAGATCTTGTTAATGTTGATGCACGTAAAAAAAGATCGGTAAGATTCTGTCAATTCATTCTCAAGATACTGAGCGGAAACGAAATTCTGACGTCAATCAAGGGCCGTAACTCCCTCAAAATTTATCGAAAAATAACGGCCAACAATCCCAAGCTAGACATTGTCAATGTTGATGTGCATACAAAATTTGGTCTTATTCTGTCAATTCGTTCACAAGATATTGAGCGGAAACGAAACTCTGACGTCAATCAAGGGCCGTAACTCCGTCAAAATTTTGCGAAAAATGACAGGCAACAATCCCAAGCTAGATCTTGTCAATGTTGATGTGCATACAAAATTTGGTCAGATTCTGTCATTCGTTCTAAAGATATTGAGCGGAAACAAAATTCTGACGTTAATCAAGGGCCATAACTCCGTCAAAATTTTGCGAAAAATGACGGGCAACAATTCCAAGCTAGATATTGTCTATGTTGATGTGCATGCAAAATTTGGTCTGATTCTGTCAATTTGTTCTCAAGATATTGAGCGGAAATGAAATTTTGACATCAGTCAAGGGCCGTAACTCCGTCAATTTTTTGCAAAAAATGACCGGCAACAATCCCAAGTTAGATCTTGTCGATGTTGATGTGCATACAAAATTTGGTCAGATTCTGTCCAGCCATTCTCAAGATATTGAGCGGAAACGAAATTCTGACGTTAATCAAGGGCCATAACTCCGTCAAAATTTTGCAAAAAATGACGGGTAACAATCCCAAGCTAGATCTTGTCAATGTTGATGTGCATACAAAATTTGGTCAGATTCTGTCCATTCATTCTCAAGATATTGAGCGGAAACGAAATTCTGATGTTAATCAAGGGCCATAACTCCGTCAAAATTTTGCGAAAAATGACGGGCAGCAATCCCAAGCTAGATCTTGTCAACGTTGATGTGCATATAAAATTTGGTCAGATTCTGTCCAGCCATTCTCAAGATATTGAGCGGAAACGAAATTCTGACGTAAATCAAGGGTTGTAACTCCATCAAAGTTTTGCAAAAAATGACGGGTTACAATCCCAAGCTAGGTCTTGTCAATGTTAATGTGTATGCAAAATTTGGTCAGATTCTGTCAAGCCATTCTCAAGATAATGAATGGAAACAAAAATGTCGGAAGGACGGAAGGACGGAATAACAGAATAACGGACGGACAGAATGACGGAAGGACAGGGTGAATCCAGTATAGCCCCCACTTTTTCAAAGCGGGGCTATAATCAGGGGCTGTTACTCCATCAAAATTTTGCAAAAAATAATGGGCAACGATCCCATGCTAGATCACGTCAATGTTGTTGTGCATATAAAATTTGGTCTATTTTTCTCAATTCCTTCTCAAGATATTGAGCGGAAACGAAATTCTGACGTCAATCAAGGGCCGTAACTCCATCAAAATTTTGCGAAAAATGGCGGGCAACAATCCCAAGCTAGATCTTGTCAATGTTGATGTGTATACAAAATTTGGTCAGATTCTGTCAATTTGTTCTTAAGATATTGAGCGGAAACGAAATTCTGACGTCAATCAAGGGCCGTAACTCCATCAAAATTTTGCAAAAAATGACGGGCAACGATCCCAAGCTAGATCATGTCAATGTTGTTGTGCATATAAAATTTGGTTAATTTCTGTCAATTCCTACTCAAGATATTGAGCGGAAACGAAATTTTGACGTCAAACAAGGGCCGTAACTCCATCAAAATTTTGCGAAAAATGGCGGGCAACAATCCCAAGCTAGATCTTGTCAATGTTGATGTGTATACAAAATTTGGTCAGATTCTGTCAATTTGTTCTTAAGATATTGAGCGGAAACAAAATTCTGACGTCAATCAAGGGCCGTAACTCCATCAAAATTTTGGGAAAAATGACGGGCAACAATCCCAAGCTAGATCTTGTCAATGTTGATGTGCATACAAAATTTGGTCAATTTCTGTCAATTCCTTCTCAAGATATTGAGCAGAAACGAAATTTTGACGTCAATCAAGGGCCGTAACTCCATCAAAATTTTGCGAAAAATGGCGGGCAACAATCCCAAGCTAGATCTTGTCAATGTTGATGTGTATACAAAATTTAGTCAGATTCTGTCAATTTGTTCTTAAGATATTGAGCGGAAACGAAATTCTGACGTCAATCAAGGGCCGTAACTCCATCAAAATTTTGGGAAAAATGACGGGCAACGATCCCAAGCTAGATCTTGTCAATGTTGATGTGCATACAAAATTTGGTAAGATTCTGTCAACTTGTTCTTAAGATATTGAGCGGAAACGAAATGTTCACGGAATGACGGAACCACGGAATCACGGAATCACGGAACCACGGAACCACGGAAGGACAGGGTGAATCCAGTATAGCCCCACTTTTCCAAAGCGGGGCTATAATCAAGGGCCGTAACTCCGTCAAAATTTTGCGAAAAATGACGGGTAACAATCCCAAGCTAGATCTTGTCAATGATGACGGGCATACAAAATTTGGTCGGATTCTGTCAATTCGTTCTCAAGATATTGAGCGGAAACGAAATTCTGACGTCAATTAAGGGCCGTAACTCCGTCAAAATTTTGCAAAAAATGACGGGTAACAATCCCAAGCTAGATCTTGTCAATGTTGATGTGCACACAAAATTTGGCCGGATTCTGTCAATTCGTTCTCAAGATATTGAGCGGAAACGAAATTCTGACGTCAATCAAGGGCCGTAACTCCGTCAAAATTTTGCGAAAAATGACGGGTAACAATCCCAAGCTAGATCTTGTCAATGTTGATGTGCACACAAAATTTGGTCGGATTCTGTCAATTCGTTCTCAAGATATTGAGCGGAAACGAAATTCTGACGTCAATCAAGGGCCGTAACTCCGTCAAAATTTTGCGAAAAATGACGGGTAACAATCCCAAGCTAGATCTTGTCAATGTTGATGTGCACACAAAATTTGGCGTGATTCTGTCAATTAGTTCTCAAGATATTGAGCGGAAACGAAATTCTGACGTCAATCAAGGGCCGTAACTCCGTCAAAATTTTGCGAAAAATGACGGGTAACAATCCCAAGCTAGATCTTGTCAATGATGATGTGTACACAAAATTTGGTCGGATTCTGTGAATTCGTTCTCAAGATATTGAGCGGAAACGAAATTCTGACATCAATCAAGGGCCGTAACTCCGTACAAATTTTGCGAAAAATGACGGGTAACAATCCCAAGCTAGATCTTGTCAATGATGATGTGCATACAAAATTTGGTCAGATTCTGTAAACTGGTTCTCAAGATATTGAGTGGAAATGAAATTTGGACGGAATAACGGAATAACGGAATAACGGAATGACGGAATAACGGAACGACGGAAGGACATGGTGAATCCAGTATAGCCCCACTTTTTCAAAGCGGGGCTATAATAATCTAGATGAGGGAGAATGTAGGCATTATAGAACAGTTTCCTGGTTGGGACATTAATGTATTGTTTTATCCTGTTTAAGAGATAAAGTAATGAGTTACATTTTTTCAGGGTTGCCTCAATGTGGACAGACCAGGTTAGGGTGTTGCTTACGTGAACACCAAGCAGTTTTTCAGTTTCAGAAATTTGAATTTGCTCTCCTCTAATAGTCAGAAGTGGTGGTGCTTCCATTATTTTGTTGGCTGTAGTTTTGGATGCTAAGAATAAAGCCTTGGATTTTGAAGTATTCTGTTTCATATCATTATCATCACACCAATCTGAGAAGTTGTCTAGGTCTGCATTTATTAAAGTTGTTATGGTTGGAAGATGGACACCAGAAGTGTGCAGTGTTCCATCATCTGCAAACAAGTCCAAAAGACAGTATTTAATATATAATGGCAGATCACTGATATAAAGTAAGAATAGCAGTGGTCCAAGAACAGAACCCTGAGGGACACCAGCTTTAATCTCTTTGTTCATTGAAAGTTTCCCAGAGACTTGGACTTGCTGGGTTCTATTACTTAAATATGAACTAAACCACTTTTGGGATGGCTGACTAAATTTGTAGGCTGCTAGCTTTTGTTTTAGAATTTGATGGTTTACTAGATCAAAGGCTTTGGAAAGATCTAACAAAACTGTCCCTACTATTTCATTGTTGTTCATAGCTGTAAACCAGTTGTCAACCATTTTTGTTAAGGAGGTCTGGCAGGAATGATGCCGTCTAAAGCCAGACTGATTGTCATAAATAAGCTCATGCTTGTCTAGAAAATCTATCAAGCATGTGCTGATATGCCTTTCAAAAATCCCAGTAATAATTGGGAGTACGGAAATAGGCCTATAGTTATTAATGTCATGCTTTTCATTGTGTAGTGATGAAATCAGTGCTTGTAACCACTCAAATACTGGGGCCACCATTGAGCCACCTCGTGGGAAAACCAACAATGTGGTTTCCGAACAGGTCTGACACAAACCGGCCTCTACAAGCACAGAAAAGAGCTAGAAGCTTGAAATTTCGGATTTAAGTAGAAGAGGAATTGTACTATCCGAGTAGCGAAAAACAAAGGCGCTGATCAGCTTCGCGGTAACCGCGAAGCTGAAGCTGATCTGCGTCTTTGTTTTCGCCTATGCAGATTGTTGGTTTTCCCATGAGGCGGCTCCATTCATATCATTTACCTTAGCAACAGTGTCTGGTTTGCTAATGATGGCACCATTTCTATATCCGACCCACACTGATGTCAATCGAACGAGTCTCTCCAAATGGGCAGACTTGATTAGCTTGGAATTCTTCTTAGTTTCCTTTTGCAATTCAACAGAGATAGTCTTGACTTCAGCCTAAAGGAAATTAATCAAAGGTGCAATATCACATTCAACTGTCTACACAAGGTTTGTTTGATATTTAGAGATTATCACATTTGCATTTTGGTTATTGCCAGCAGTATAAACCGGAGACTCCATTATAAAGCCTGAGAGCTTTAGCTCGAGGGCTGATAATGGTCAAGGGTTGATACTAAGGGCGATGACCAAAATGTCCATGTTATAATCTGTTTATCACATCTTAAAAAATCATCTTTTCTAAGCATATATAGATAGAAATGCGAAAAATTGTTGATTTCTGTGTAAAAATGAGAATGGTGTCATTAAAATGACGTAAAGTCATTTTACTTGACGTCACATAGTGCATTCCATGACAACATCGCATGCGGGCATGATAACCTCTGTCCATTCAAAATGCATGCTTTCTGGTTATCAGCCCACCCGTGCTGATAATCAGAGGGCGGGAAACACATTATCACATGATAAAAAAATTATGCAAACTTGAGGTTATCGCTGGAAATAAAGGTCTAAGTATATGATAAGGTGCAATGATATTGAATCAAATAACTGCTTCAAACATACACCACTCACCAGAAGTATACCCCAAAGTTCTGCAAGATGTTCTCTGTCTGAATGTTGTGCCATTGCTGACAATGTGGTTGCTAGGGCTGATTCTACAAGTTGCCATGGCAATATGTCATGTGATTTGGGATCTTCTGGACCAAGTTTACTGAGGAGTAATGGAAACACCTGTATGATAAAATGGCTAGTTAAATATAAGTTGAAGCATTAGAGCACCTGTCTACTGGATTTCTATACAAGCCTGACAAACATGAGGCAATGCAAAGAATTTTTGACATTTTATCAACAAAACTAGAATTGTCAGAGAATCTGACTATAGCCCCGCTTCTCAGCTTTTTTGCAGAATAAAAAACCAATGACAGGTAACTATCACAAGCTACATCTCGTCAATATTGATGCGCATACAAAATTTGGTCTGATTATGTCAATTCGTTCTCAAGATATTGAGCGGAAACGAAATTCTGACCTCAATAAAGGGCCATAACTCCATCAAAATTTTGCGAAAAATGATGGGTAACAACCCCAAGCTAGATCTTGTCAATGTTGATGTGCATACAAAATTTGGACGGATTCTGTCAATTCGTTCTCAAGATATTGAGCGGAAACGAAATTCTGAAGTCAATCAAGGGCCGTAACTCCGTCAAAATTTTGTGAAAAAATAATGGGTAACAATTCCAAGCTAGATCTTGTCAATGGTGACGTGCATACAAAATTTGGTCGGATTCTGTCAATTTGTTCTCAAGACATTGAGCAGAAACGAAATTCTGACGTCAATCAAGGGCCATAACTCTATCAAAATTTTGCGAAAAATGACGGGTAACAATCCCAAGCTAGATCTTGTCAATGATGACTTGCATACAAAATTTGGTCGGATTCTGTCAATTCGTTCTCAAGATATTGAGCAGAAACGAAATTCTGAAGTCAATCAAGGGCCGTAACTCCATCAAAATTTTGCGAAAAATGACGGGTAACAATCCCAAGCTAGATCTTGTCAATGTTGATGTGCATACAAAATTTGGTCAGATTCTGTCTATTCGTTCTCAAGATATTGAGCGGAAACGAAATTCTGACGTCAATTAAGGGCCGTAACTCCGTCAAAATTTTGCGAAAAATGAAGGGTAACTATCACAAGCTACATCTCGTTAATATTGATGCGCATACAAAATTTGGTCTGATTATGTCAATTCGTTCTCAAGATATTGAGCGGAAACGAAATTCTGACCTCAATAAAGGGCCATAACTCCATCAAAATTTTGGGAAAAATGACGGGTAACAATCCCAAGCTAGATCTTGTCAATGTTGATGTGCACACAAAAATTGGTCGGATTCTGTCAATTCGTTCTCAACATATTGAGCGGAAATGAAATTCTGACGTCAATCAAGGGCCGTAACTCTGTCAAAATTTTGCGAAAAATGACAGGTAACAATCCCAAGCTAGATCTTGTCAATGTTGATGTGCACACAAAATTTGGTCGGATTCTGTCAATTCGTTCTCAAGATATTGAGCGGAAACGAAATTCTGAAGTCAATCAAGGGCCGTAACTCCGTCAAAATTTTGCGAAAAATGACGGGTAACAATCCCAAGCTAGATCTTGTCAATGATGATGTGCATACAAAATTTGGTCGGATTCTGTCAATTCGTTCTCAAGATATTGAGCGGAAACAAAATTCTGACGTCAATCAAGGGCAGTAACTTCGTCAAAATTTTGCGAAAAATGACGGTCAACAATCCCAAGCTAGATCTTGTCAATGTTAATGTACATACAAAATTTGGTCAGATTCTGTAAACTGGTTCTCAAGATATTGAGTGGAAATGAAATTTTGACGGAATAACGGAATAACAGAAGGACAGAATGACGGAAGGACGGAACGACGGAAGGACATGGTGAATCCAGTATAGCCCCACTTTTTCAAAGCGGGGCTATAAATAGCAGTGTATCTGCTTATGTAGTCAGCATTTACTTAATGAGTTGTCTTAACAATGACGTTAAGCTTACAAAGTTTTGAACAACTGGCCCCAGTTGGCTAGCAACTTTGGGTTGGGGCATCAAGCAGCCCTGATGGGTGGGGGCAACATTTGCTTTATTAAAACATTTATAGTACCAGAGGACCAATGGTCCTGTAAACGCTCACCTGAGACCTGAGATATATACATGTACCGATAAACTTGTTAGACTAGAATGGTAGTCAATGTCCTGGAGTCAATGTCTTTTTCAAATCATAAAAATTCAGTCCATTTGCCAATAGATTACTTCCAAAATTCAGCTAGCTGGTACTCAGTATTGGTTTTTACTGGTTTCTAGCTTGAGCGGTTGGTACATCAACTTTACAGTTTAACATTGATGTCTATGGGAAATCATTACCCTAGACTAATAAATCGGTCAATTAATTGGTAACTACATACCTATATAAATTATTGTCTGCATGTTTATTCAGATATATGTTCACTTTTCTTATCTGCGCAAAGATCATATTTCTATCTCTGCTCAGAATCCCAGGAAAATTGTATAAACATAAAGTTTTGTTTATTGTATCAATATGTTCCTGTCAGATACAAATCTTTAGAGTAACCATAATAACCATAATAACCACTTACACCTCAACCTCTTTATAACACTATTGCTGGGGTCCAAGCCAATTTCCGTGTTAGCTATCCAAACCGTGTTATAATGAGAGTAAATTGTATAGACATATAGCAAAAGTAGTCCAATTGGGGTCCAACAAAGATCAGTGTTATATCCAAAACCGTGTTGTAACGAACCGTGTTATAAAGAGGTCTATGTGTATCTATTTCATTTATAAGTATTTGAATGTAGACATAAACTGTGCTTGATAATGACCATTGTTGCTGTTCTTTGCAACCTAAATGCAGAAATAAGGTGAAAATATGAGATATGCACAGTATTCATTTTGAAGAACACATATGCAAAACTTAGAGCGCTACCTTTTCACATCCATTTAAAATTGTGTTTTTAAACAAGAGATATCACAGTCTTATGGAAATTTGTAAGGAATGAATTCCATTTTTGTGTGTACACTAAAAGCACTTTTAGATGCCCCTGAATTGACTCCTCCGCCAGCAAGGTATAGCCACGCCCACCCCTATTTCCTTAGACAAACATTGTGTTTTTGCACCTGTACTTACCTGTAAAAAGCACGTGTTGGTTTGTTTGTCTAACCCACGTGTTGTCTAACCGTCATTGACCGTTAGCTAATGTGCAGATTTGAATGGTCAATATAAAAATGAATATTAATGATGGGTGGTTTTACGGAGGACTCAATTTGATAGTAAGGTACAAGTAGGCAATGATAAGGAAAAGGCCCAATCAGAAAGAAATTCCCACTCCAAAAACAAAAGTGGGAAAAACTAAATTGACATAATTTTAATCAAAAATACTCCACATTCTGGACAGCTCACAATGCTGTAGAGACAGGACATGGACAGGTACCACGGATTAGATAACCATTTGACAAAATTAGAAACAAGACGGGGCAAGATGTTTTTTCTATGATGAATGATGGTATGTGCGACTGCTCACATACATTTTCTAACCTTTTCCTTATTACTGGATCCATACATATTATTAGCAATGAATAGCTCTCTGTTTTTTATGAAAGCAATTAGCAATGGATAGTCCTCTGTTTTAATGCAATTAGCAATGGATAGTCCTCTGTTTTCTCATATTCATGTATTCTCATTTAATATTTGATTCAGCTTTATGTCCTTTTCAAAATTATTTCAGCCCATACGAGATGGGCCAATCAGTAGGTGGGCAAAAACTGAAGCACCCTTTGAAATCACCAAGCACATCCGAAAGCAGAGCTCGAGTTGTCTCACATGTATTTCGTGTGTGGACTGAACCCCTCCACCCCCCCCCTCCCCCCCAACCCACTGGACCCAGCGGTGTTATGAGTTGGTTAAGAACCTGTGTATATGCAAACATAGTGCTTGGGGTGGTACATTTACAATTCAACTTAAATTGTGCCATCAAACAATATTAAGAGTGGTAAATAGCGACTTTTATTAGAGGGTAATTGTTGGTCTCTGTGAACTGAATTGAGTAATTAAAATGTCTATGTAACAAAAATCTGAGGGAGTAGGGAAAATTTTTTGTTTCTTTAAGTGGTTAGAATCACTGGTTTCTTTAAATCAAATTGCTAGAATTAAATAACAATTTATCCCTTTCTTTTCATTAAGGCCATCAGGTTCAATGGCCAAGCCTCATTCGCCTGCTGCTAAACATAACTCAATTTATTCATTTTTATGATTGGAAAAATCTAATTCATTTGTCCTTCAAAAAGATATGAAATTCCTCCACCGGAATTGATTGAACATTTTGCACCAATATATTTTTTACTAACAAATATTTAATAAATGTCATGATTTCCTATAGAAATCCTTATCTCACACTGAGCTGTGTGTACCAACCAGCTGCTAGTGTTTACATCCACAGGTAATGTTTATCAGCTGTTGCTATGGAAATATTATTTTCGGGAATCCACTATTAACTGCAAGTTTTGTCCTTCAAATGACATTTTAACAATTTTCTCCATTCAAATGCATGGGCGATCTAAGTTGACCTTGCCGTGAAATAGGTCAAGGTCATCCCAGTGTCATGATTTATACAAATTTTGTAGACCTCCATTCCTTAATGCTTCATGCCAAGTTTCAAAATCATAGGCCTTCTGGTTCTGAAGAAGAAGATTTTTAAAATTTTTTGCAATTTATAGCCATGGCGGCCATCTTGGTCATGTGACCTTGACCATTTATATAAACTTTCATTTCCTCTTCCTAAGGATGCTCCACATAAAGCTTGGCTTTGATTGGCTATGCAGTTTCTGAGAAAAAGCTGTTTGAATATTATGGTCATCTACATGTATATAGCTCCGGGGCAGGGGCAGACAACCTCTGGGCCTAAAATATTTTCATAAGCATAAATCTTCTGTCCATTTGCTCATTCCTAGCAAGTTTTCTGCCATTACATGACATTTTCCTATTTTTTTCATTCAAAGGCATGGGCGACCTAAGTTGACCTTGCCGTAAAATAGGTCAAGGTCATCCCAGGGTCATGATTTATGTATACTTTGTAGAGCTCCATTCCCAGATGCTTCATACCAAGTTTCAAAATCATAGGCCTTCTGGTTCTGAAGAAGAAGATTTTTAAACATTGTAAGTGGAGGAATATGGACACCAGGCGGTTTAATCCGAGCCCGGGACGGGCGTCCAGCTGATCAACCTTAGAGTCGCACGCGCCAAACCCTGATTTATGCTTGCAGCTTCCATTTGAATCCATAATAATAATTCCGAGATATGCATTCCAAAACATGCATTCCAAAATATGCATTCCAAAATATGCATTCCATTCCATCCATAAATGCATTCCAAATTATGCATTCCATTCAATGTATGTGTTAAGAGCAATTTCCTCGAGATGCCATATAAACAGAATTCAGATCTGTTGGACAAACTCGAAAAATATTCCGAAATTGCCAGCGTCTGGACCGAGCGACAAATTTATTGTAACGATTTGAATTTAAAAAATTTAGCCTAGTTAAGATGTGGGATCCACCTCGTCTAAAGGTTCCGGTATTCAAGTACCGTGTCCGGAAGACAAGATTTCTCCCAGTCTATACTAAAACCTAAAGGATAACAAACAGAAGAGTCACTTGGGCCCCATTCCTGGTTGCAAGTATAAATTTACAAGCCAGATTCCAAACCCAAGCCTCATATAGCTTAGTAAACTTAGTAGATCAGCAAGACGCCCACCCCGGAACCGCTGAATTCCGCCACAGCAAATTTATGCGAATGTCTTAATAGCAAAAATTTGTCCCCCAATTGAGGGGACACGGGTAACAATCGGAAAGCCGACTTAATATCGGATTTACCCAGCAAGCAAGCGCGCCCCAAGTCCTGGACCATATGAACCGCTTCATCAAAGCTAGTATACTGTACCGAGCACAAATCCGGGTCAATGAAATCATTGACCGAGTCACCGCTTGGATAAGATAGATGATGGATAAGTCGATATTCCCCAGGTTCCCGTTTGGGCACAAGACCTAACGGTGAAACACGTAGAGTAGGGATAGGCCGAGAATCAAACGGACCTGCTACTCTACCAGCATCGATTTCTGCTTGAATTTTTTGTTTGACAATGTCCGCGTTAATATTTGCAGATTTCAGATTCTTGGAGTCGGACGGAGTCCTGGCCCCAGAATAATGTAAGGAAAACCCCGAAGAAAATCCCCTATAGAGTTCATTGCCCTTCTGTATGTCATAACCCATTAATTCATGTTCCAAGGCCTCAAGTTTAATGGGAGATTTAGCAAGAGAGAACAGATCTGAATCTAAATGGTTGTGTAACAGTGAAGTTAAGTCCTTATTGTCTGGGCCCCCGTGGAAAGGAAGTTTTTCCTCCCCGATTGTTGCAGTTAGACCCTCTACCGGAAAGAAAAGTTTTGTCCGCCCTTGAAGGATTCAGCTTGAAACAGTTGTGACGACCATGACTAGTACCATTGCAATGGGAGCATGCATGCAAATATCGACAGGGCCTAAAACGACAAACTCCATGGTTAAAGTCCAGACATTTGATCTTGGAAGTAGGCCGTGCATCTGAAGGCGCAGGAGTACGAGTAGACATAGTCATAACCCGTAACCACAAATCTGCATTAATCTTATTCCAAGGTTGAGCTTGAGTTGCTTGTCTGAGTCGAAAGTGCTCGTCATACTGTCGCCAAGCAAAGGATGAAGGAGACCTATTCGCGGCCTCACGAATAATGCTCATGTACTGCAGCAACTCCTGAGCCTTACGTGGATAATGGATGAAAAAATAAGAAAAGCATCAGTCCATTTTTCAATGGAGGAGACCTGTTCCTTGACAATTTTTGGCCTAGACTCTAAAACACCCTGTTTGTTGAGATGAACCGCGCCCCCAGAACAAATCTCCTGGAGTTCGACCGCCCCTTTTAACAGGAGATTAATATTAATGTATTGTAAAGACTGAATCTTTTGGCTTATGGATGCGGGTACATGTGCGGACAGGTCGTCACTCCCTAATCGCACTGGGTCCAGACCAAATGTAAAATTGGCACCCGGTTCAGTCTCCAGTGGGGGAGTTGATTCCAAACCGGATGACTGAATCGGAGGTTGTGTAGGTAAATCCCGTGCCGAGGTATTTTGGCCTGAAACCAGCGGACCAATACCGCTACTTTGTAATAATTTTTCGAAATCGATAAGATGTCGAAACGCCGATGTGGGTCCTTGTGTGTTTGGATTACCTTGACGGGGGTGCTCCTCAGACCGTTGGTCTGGGTTTGACCCACCGTCATCCCCGGGCAATTGTAAGGGTTCAACTTCTCCCTGACCCCGATCCTGGACTCGCTGCCTTTTTGGTCTTCCTCTAGGCGCTCCCCGTGTTCTTTTCCGACCGTTTGGCATGCCGATGTACTCAGTTTTCTACGATCTCTCTTCTTTTTCAATTAAACGTGTATTTTCTTTTTCGGAAGCAAACGGAAAAGGAAGTGCGACAGCGCAAAGAATGCTGGGATTGATTTGATCCATTTCTTATCGTGTAGGCGCTTGATTGATGGAAAGTAACTATGAATAAAGCGCTTATAGATTTGATAAACTGTCATGGCTGATACGATAAACAAGATTTACAATTTGCAAAATTTGATGAAAGAAAAACCCTTAATAGGTATTTCAAATACTCCCAAAAGCCACAGTGGTTGCGCAAACTAGCGGTCCATCCGCTTTGTCGGTCCCAAAATAAATGGGATTATCAACGAGATGATAATCCTGATTATAGCCATGGCGGCCATCTTGATCATGTGACCTTGACCATTTATACAAACTTTCATTCCCTCTTCCTAAGGATGCTCCACAAAAAGTTTGGATTTGATTGGCCTAGCGGTTTCAGAGAAGAAAATGTTTCAATATTATGGTCATATACATGTATATAGCCCCGGGGCAGGGGCAGACAACCCCCTGGGCCCAAAATATTTTCTAAAACATAAATCTTATGTCCATTTGCTCATTTCTAGCAAGTTTTCAGCCATTTAATTACATTTTCCTATTTTTTCCATTCCAATGCATGGGAGACCATAGTTGACCTTGCCGTGAAATAGGTCAAGGTCATCCCAGGGTCATGATTTATATAAACTTTGTAGAACTCCATTCCCAGATGCTTCACACCAAGTTTCAAAATCATAGGCCTTCTGGTTCTGAAGAAGATTTTAAAAAAAATTTGCTATTATAGCCATGGTGGCCATCTTGGTCATGTGACCTTGACCATTTATATAAACTTTCATTTCCTCTTTTCAAGGATGTTCCACATAAAGCTTGGCTTTGATTGGCTAAGCAGTTTCTGAGAAAAAGCTGCTTGAATATTATGGTCATCTACATGTATATAGCTCCGGGGCAGGGGCAGACAACCCCTGGCCCTAAAATATTTTCATAAGCAAAAATCTTCTGTCCATTTGCTCATTCCTAGCAAGTTTTCTGCCATTACATGACATTTTCCTATTTTTTTCATTCAAAGGCATGGGCGACCTAAGTTGACCTTGCCGTAAAACAGGTCAAGGTCATTCCAGGGTCATGATTTATATATACTTTGTAGAGCTCCATTCCCAGATGCTTCATACCAAGTTTCAAACTCATAGGCCTTCTGGTTCTGAAGAAGAAGATTTTTAAACATTTTTGCTATTTATAGCCATGGCGGCCATCTTGATCATGTGACCTTGACCAATTATACAAACTTTCATTCCCTCTTCCTAAGGATGCTCCACAAAAAGTTTGGATTTGATTGGCCTAGCGGTTTCAGAGAAGAAGATGTTTCAATATTATGGTCATATACATGTATATAGCCCCGGGGTAGGGGCAGACAAACCCCTGGGCCCAAAATATTTTCTTAAACATAAATCTTCTGTCCATTTGCTCATTTCTAGCAAGTTTTCTGCCATTTAATTACATTTTCCTATTTTTTCCATTCCAATGCATGGGAGACCTAAGTTGACCTTGCTGTAAAATAGGTCAAGGTCATCCCAGGGTCATGATTTATATAAAATTTGTAGAGCTCCATTCCCAGATGCTTCATGCCAAGTTTCAAAATCATAGGCCTTCTGGTTCTGGAAAAGAAGATTTTTAAACGTTTTTGCTATTTGTAGCCATGGCGGCCATTTGGTCATGTGACCATGACAATTTATATAAACTTTCATTCCCCCTTCCCAAGAATGCTCCACATGAAGTTTGGCTTTGATTGGCCTAGTGGTTTCAGAGAAGAAGATGTTTGAATATTATGGTCATATACATGTATATAGCCCCGCAGCAGGGGCAGACAAACCCCCAGGGGCTAAAATTTTCCATTAACATTAATCTTCTGTCCATTTGCCTATTCCCAGTAAGTTTTACCCATTAAATAGCATTTTGCCATTTTTTCCCATTCAAATGCATTGGTGACCTAAGTTGGCCTTGCCGTAAAATAAGTCAAGGTCATCCTAGGGTCATGATTTATATAAACTATGATGGGCCCGCGTCCCCGATGCTACATACCAAGTTTCGTGGAAATCAGCCCACTGGTTCTGGAGAAGAAGATTTTTAAAGGTTTTTGCTATCTATAGCCATGGCAGCCATCTTGGTCATGTGACCTGGATCATTTATATAAACTTTCGTTCCCCTTTCCTAAGGATGCTCCACATGAAGTTTGGCTTTGATAGGCCAAGCCTTTTCAGAGGAGAAGATCTTTGAAATTGTGAATGACGACGACGGACGACGACGGACGGCGGAGCATGGGTATACTATAAGCTCACCTGTGAGCCTTCGGCTCAGGTGAGCTAAAAATAAACATTACCTTGACACTGCAGCTGTGGAACTGTTTTTTCACACCTTTTATCATCTCAAACATCAGTCGACCAACTCCAGCACTTTTCTAGAGAAATATGGTATAAAAATAATATTAAATTTTCAATCTGGACACCAAGAAAAGAATGCTGGCTCAAGTCCATTATAAGACTAAAATAGTTCGGTATAAGACTAGAACAGTTCGGTGTATTAATGCGCATAATTGATTTACTAATAATGTATTAATGCGCCGTACATTGTTATGTATAAATATAAATATGGCATACATTGTTATGTATAAATATGGCATACATTCTGTAAGCAACAGTTCAAACATTATAAGCACACTCATACAATTACCACTGCGAACTATTTTAAAAATTCTGACATGACAGATTGACAGGGTCGACAGGGTTGACAGGTTGACAGGGTTGACAGGTCGACAGGTTGACAGGGTTGACAGGTCGACATGGTAGACAGGTTGTAAGGTCGACAGGTTGACAGGGTTGACAGGTCGACAGGGTTGACAGGTCGACAGGATTGACAGGGTTGACAGGTTGACATGGTCGACAGGGTTGACAGGTCCACAGGTTGAAAGGTCGACAGGGTTGACAGGTCGACAGGTTGACAGGTCGATAGGGTTGACAGGTCGACATGGTTGACAGGTCGACAGGGTTGACAGGTCGACAGTGTTGTCAGGTCAACAGGGTTGACAGGTCGACAGGTTGACAGGTCGACAGGGTTGACAGGTTGACAGGTCGACAGGGTTGACAGGTCGACAGGTCGACATGGTAGACAGGTTGAAAGGTCGACAGGTTGACAGGGTTGACAGGTCGACAGGGTTGACAGGTTGACAGGTCGACAGGATTGACAGGGTTGACAGGTTGACATGGTCGACAGGGTTGACAGGTCCACAGGTTGAAAGGTCGACAGGGTTGACAGGTCGACAGGTCGATAGGGTTGACAGGTCGACATGGTTGACAGGTCGACAGGGTTGACAGGTCGACAGTGTTGTCAGGTCAACAGGGTTGACAGGTCGACAGGTTGACAGGTCGACAGGGTTGACAGGGTCGACAGGTTGACAGGTCGACAGGGTTGACAGGTCGACAGGGTTGACAGAGCTGACAGGTTGACATGTTCAGCATATGACTAAAATGGTCCCTTGAGGATGTTTTCTTCACGTTCATGCGAAAATCAGTTTTGTAACTTTTTTACTATTTATATAATTTATTTTGCATTGCTAATACTAGGTAATACAGGTAAACATAGTTATCAGCTCGCAGGTTTATCAAGTTAGACAGGGTTGACATGATGCCGTCACAAAACATAAAGTAAGATGACGTCATAGGATCATGACGTCGCAAAAAACATGTCACCTCATAATGTGGAATCTCGAATATCCTATAACCGCTTAGCAATATTTATATTGCTATAGCCTTGTCGCCCTGCCAACCTTGTCAACCTTTAATCTGACGTTTTTGGTTTTGCATTACTACATACTTTATATAGTTAACATATTGCAAGATTGACACGTCGACAATGTTGACAGGTCGACAAGGTTGACAGGTCGACAGGTTGACAGGTCGACAGCTATAAATATTATGTTACATGTCGCCGCAACAATACAATACTCAAGATGACGTCAAAGGTTCATGACGTCGCGGGAAAATATGCTTCCAAATAGTGTGGTATCTCAATCTGTCTGTCAATCTGTCAACCTGTCGACCTGTCAACCCTGTCAACCTGTCGACCTGTCAACCCTGTCTACCTGGTTTTTGTTTTTTGCATTACTACATTGTTTACATAGTTGACATATTGCAAGATTGGCGGGTCGACAAGGTTGACAGGTCGACAGGTTGACAGGCCGACAGCCATAAATATCATTACATGCCGTTGCCGCAACAATACGTTACTTAAGATGACGTCAAACGTTCATGACGTCGCGGGAAAACATGTTACCCAATAGTGTGGAATCTTAATCTGTCAACCCTGTCGACTTGTCAACTCTGTCGACCTGTCGACCCTGTCAACCTGTCGACCCTGTCAACCCTGTCAACCTGTCGACCCTGTCAACCCTGTTGACATGTGACCTGCCAATACTATGTGTGTTTGTTTTTTTTTAGATAAAACGAATTACACCCTGAAGGGAATATTTTATTCATACTGGACGTGAAACCAATTTACTCATTTTAATCTTACAGCATTGGCTTGAAACCGATTTACTTATCAGTACATGAAGTTAGCATACTCAAGGGATTATTTTAGTCTTATACTGGACTTGACCCAGAATGCTTCTATGGGCAGTTTTAGAGCATACACTGCAGCTGTGAAATGTTATTTAAACACAACTTTGGAAATGTTTTGTTTTTTCCACACATGACACTCCCAAACACCAGTCGACCAACAACAGCACTTCCCTATGGAATAAATCATATAATATGAGCGGCCGCATCGGAAAACCAACAATCTGCATTGGCAAAAACAAAGGTGCAGATCAGCTTCACAGTAACTGCGAAGCTGATCAGCGCCTTTGTTTTCGCTACACAGATAGTACAATTCCTCCACTTTCTAAATCCAAAATTTCCAGCCTCTAACCATCTTCTGTGACTGTACAGCCCCAACTAAATTGTTGGTTTTCTCAAGCACAGGCTCATGTTGTAAAAGATTGGAGTAATAGTCTGGGTGAATAGTATAGAATTGTTGCCATCTTATTTACAACGTTATTCATGCTTTAGTAATGAGTTCAATTTGTTAATTGCTCGGTGGGGTGGTTCTATAATGTGTACCAACAATCAATATTTTGAGCAAAAATATTAAAACCAACATTTTTTTTCAATGAAATTTTCAATTATTACAGCTGAAAACTAGAATTGTCAGAGAATCTGACTATAGCCCCGCTTCTCAGCTTTTTTGCAGGGTGAAAAAACCAATGACAGGTAACTATCACAAGCTAGATCTCGTCAATATTGATGGGCATACAAAAAATGGTCTGATTATGTCAATTCGTTCTCAAGATATTGAGCGCAAACGAAATTCTGACCTCAATAAAGGGCCATAACTCCGTCAAAATTTTGCGAAAAATGACGGGTAACTAAAATTGTCAGAGAATCTGACTATAGCCCCGCTTCTCAGCTTTTTTGCAGGGTGAAAAAACCAAATTTGACAGGTAACTATCACAAGCTTGATCTCGTCAATATTGATGCGCATACAAAATTTGGTCGGATTCTGTCAATTCGTTCTCAAGATATTGAGCGGAAACTAAATTCTGAAGTCAATCAAGGGCCGTAACTCCGTCAAAATTTTGCGAAAAATGACGGGTAACAATCCCAAGCTAGATCATGTCAATGTTGATGTGCATACAAAATTTGGTTGGATTCTGTCAATTCGTTCTCAAGATATTGAGCGGAAAAGAAATTCTGACCTCAATAAAGGGCCATAACTCCGTCAAAATTTTGCGAAAAATGACGGGTAATAATCCCAAGCTAGATCTTGTCAATGATGATGTGCATACAAAATTTGTACGGATTCTGTCAATTCGTTCTCAAGATATTGAGCGGAAACGAAATTCTGACGTCAATCAAGGGCCGTAACTCCGTCAAAATTTTTGCAAAAAATGACGGGTAACAATCCCAAGCTAGATCTTGTCAATGTTGATGTGCATACAAAATTTGGACGGATTCTGTCAATTCGTTCTCAAGATATTGAGCGGAAACGAAATTCTGAAGTCAATCAAGGGCCGTAACTCCGTCAAAATTTTGCGAAAAATGACGGGTAACAATCCCAAGCTAGATCATGTCAATGTTGATACGCATACAAAATTTGGTCGGATTCTGTCAATTCGTTCTCAAGATATTGAGCGGAAACAAAATTCTGACGTCAATCAAGGGCCGTAACTCCGTTAAAATTTTGCAAAAAATGACAGGCAACAATCCCAAGCTAGATCTTGTCAATGATGATGTGTATACAAAATTTGGTCGGATTCTGTCAATTCGTTCTCAAGATATTGAGCGGAAACGAAATTCTGACGTCAATCAAGGGCCATAACTCCGTCAAAATTTTGCGAAAAATGACGGGTAACAATCCCAAGCTAGATCTTGTCAATGATGATGTGCATACAAAATTTGGTCGGATTCTGTCCATTCGTTCTCAAGATATTGAGCGGAAACGAAATTCTGACGTCAATCAAGGGCGGTAACTCTGTAAAAATTTTGCGAAAAATGACGGGTAACAATCCCAAGCTAGATCTTGTCAATGATGATGTGCATACAAAATTTGGTCGGATTCTGTCAATTCGTTCTCAAGATATTGAGCGGAAACAAAATTCTGACGTCAATCAAGGGCGGTAACTCTGTCAAAATTTTGCGAAAAATGACGGGTAACAATCCCAAGCTAGATCTTGTCAATGATGATGTGTATACAAAATTTGGTCGGATTCTGTCAATTCGTTCTCAAGATATTGAGCGGAAACGAAATTCTGACGTCAATCAAGGGCCGCAACTCCGTCAAAATTTTGGGAAAAATGACGGGTAACAATCTCAAGCTAGATCTTGTCAATGTTGATGTGCATACAAAATTTGGACGGATTCTGTCAATTCGTTCTCAAGATATTGAGCGGAAACGAAATTCTGAAGTCAATCAAGGGCCGTAACTCCGTCAAAATTTTGCGAAAAACGACGGGTAACAATCCCAAGCTAGATCATGTCAATGTTGATACGCATACAAAATTTGGTCGGATTCTGTCAATTCGTTCTCAAGATATTGAGCGGAAACAAAATTCTGACGTCAATCAAGGGCGGTAACTCCGTTAAAATTTTGCAAAAAATGACAGGCAACAATCCCAAGCTAGATCTTGTCAATGATGATGTGTATACAAAATTTGGTCGGATTCTGTCAATTCGTTCTCAAGATATTGAGCGGAAACGAAATTCTGACGTCAATCAAGGGCCATAACTCCGTCAAAATTTTGCGAAAAATGACGGGTAACAATCCCAAGCTAGATCTTGTCAATGATGATGTGCATACAAAATTTGGTCGGATTCTGTCCATTCGTTCTCAAGATATTGAGCGGAAACGAAATTCTGACGTCAATCAAGGGCGGTAACTCTGTCAAAATTTTGCGAAAAATGACGGGTAACAATCCCAAGCTAGATCTTGTCAATGATGATGTGCATACAAAATTTGGTCGGATTCTGTCAATTCGTTCTCAAGATATTGAGTGGAAACGAAATTCTGACGTCAATCAAGGGCGGTAACTCTGTCAAAATTTTGCGAAAAATGACGGGTAACAATCCCAAGCTAGATCTTGTCAATGATGATGTGTATACAAAATTTGGTCGGATTCTGTCAATTCGTTCTCAAGATATTGAGCGGAAACGAAATTCTGACGTCAATCAAGGGCCGTAACTCCGTCAAAATTTTGCGAAAAATGACGGGTAACAATCCCAAGCTAGATCTTGTCAATGATGATGTGCACACAAAATTTGGTCAGATTCTGTCAATTCGTTCTCAAGATATTGAGCGGAAAGAAATTCTGACGTCTATCAAGGGCCATAACTCTGTCAAAATTTTGCGAAAAATGACGGGCAACAATCCCAAGCTAGATCTTGTCAATGTTGATGTGCATACAAAATTTGATCAGATTCTGTCAATTTGTTCTTAAGATATTGAGCGGAAACGAAATGTTCACGGAATGACGGAATCACGGAACCACGGAAGGACAGGGTGAATCCAGTATAGCCCCACTTTTCCAAAGCGGGGCTATAACAATACCAAGCTAGAAAAATGACGGGTAACAATATCTTGTCAATGATGATGTGCATACAAAATTTGGTTGGATTCTGTCAATTCGTTCTCAAGATATTGAGCAGAAATGAAATTCTGACATCAATCAAGGGCTGTAACTCCGTCAAAATTTTGCAAAAAATGATGGGTAACAATCCCAAGCTAGATCTTGTCAATGATGACGTGCATACAAAATTTGGTTGGATTCTGTCAATTCGTTCTCAAGATATTGAGCGGAAACGAAATTCTGACTTCAATCAAGGGCCGTAACTCCGTCAAAATTTTGCGAAAAATGACGGGTAACAATCCCAAGCTAGATCTTGTCAATGATGATGTGCATACAAAATTTGGTCGGATTCTGTCCATTCGTTCTCAAGATATTGAGCGGAAACGAAATTCTGACGTCAATCAAGGGCGGTAACTCTGTCAAAATTTTGCGAAAAATGACGGGTAACTATCCCAAGCTAGATCTTGTCAATGATGATGTGCATACAAAATTTGGTCGGATTCTGTCAATTCGTTCTCAAGATATTGAGTGGAAACAAAATTCTGAAGTCAATCAAGGGTCGTAACTCCGTCAAAATTTTGCGAAAAATGATGGGTAACAATCCCAAGCTAGATATTAACAATGTTGATGTGCATACAAAATTTGGTCTGATTCTGTCAATTTGTTCTCAAGATATTGAGCGGAAACGAAATTCTAATGTCAATCAAGGGCCGTAACTCTTTCAAAATTTGACAAAAAATGATGGGCAACAATCCCAAGCTAGCTCTTGTCAATGTTGATGTGCACACAAAATTTGGTCAGGTTCTGTCAATTGGTTTTCAAGATATCGAGTTGAAACAAAATTCTGATGTCAATCAAGGGCTGTAACTCTGTCAAAATTTTGCGGAAAATGACGGGCAACAATCCCAAGCTAGGTCTTGTCAATGTTGATGTGCATACAAAATTTGGTCAGATTCTGTCCATTCGTTCTCAAGATAATGAACAGAAACGAATTGTTCACGGAATGACGGAAAGACGGAATGACGGAATTACGGAAGGACAGGGTGAATCCAGTATAGCCCCACTTTTCCAAAGCGGGGCTATAAAAATCTCTGTATACTGCATAGGTATATATTCGAAATTACTTACGTCCGGTTCCTGTTCTAGACTGGTAAACATGAAGTCAAACAGGGCTCCAGGGTCTTTCACCTGCAATGAAATATGTCACATAATGAGAAAACTGGATTTTCGCATATGCGAAAACAAAGGCGCAGATCAGCTGTGCAGTGATCAGCGCCTATGTCTTCGCTAAATAGATATTACAAAGTATCTTCTTTGTGAATCCAAATTTTCAAGCTTCTAGCCTTCGTTTATGGCTGTACAGCTCGATTTGTGTTATGCCTGGTCGTAAATCCCCCAAACCGGATTTCTCATGTAGCAGCTTATATATGTCATCACTGTAGCACCACCTCTGTGGTCAAAACTTCCACAGCCAGAATTTTTCTCTCTCCTTCAGCTGTAAAGCCCGACTTCAATCAAACCCAGTGGAAACTTTTGAAGAAATTTACTCATAATACAGCTCATATTATTGTCCTTTCCACACTCTAAACACCTGTGGTTCTTACAGTGCAGACATCACACAAATGCGACAAAATGCAGCATGGTGATTGGAAGCCTGACCCCGAGGTTATAAAAACTTTTTGCATGCTCAACTCAGCTGAACTTGAAATTTCAAATCTTCATAAATACTGAAATAGCCCAAATATATTGAAACTGAAGGTTTAGAACTCCAAAGCCTGTAATTTATCCTGCTGATAAATGTTAAAATGCCAACATTTGTTGGCATTTTAACATTTATGAGCAGGATAAATTTTAGTCTCAGTTGAGCTGAGCATGAAATAAGAGCTGTCGCAGGACAGCATAGCTCGCCTGACTTGTGCTTTGTCACTAAACTTATCAAAATCCATGACCCATGACCTTGACCTCAAGGTCGCTCAGGTGGGTTGTGATGGTACAGCATAAAATTTCAGACCAATATCCACAAACATGCAAAGTTTCAACTTGATCCATCAACATAGAGATGTATAGACTTCAAAAATCTTTAACCCAAAACTTTAACCAAAAATTTCTAAGGCCATGACCTTGACCTCAAGTTCACCCAGGGTGAGTCATAATGGAACAGCATAAAACTTCAGACCAATATCTACCAACACGCAAAGTATCAACTTGATCCATCTACATGTTCAAGAGATATAGACTTCTAAAAACTTTAACCGAAGACTTTAACAAAAAAAATTCTAAGTCTGTGACCTTGACCTCAAGGCCACTCAGGGTGGGTCATGATGGTACTGCATAAAGCTTCAGACCAATATCTACCAACATGCAAAGTATCAACTTGATCCATCAACATGTTCAAGAGATATAGACTTCTAAAAACTTTAATGAAAAAGTCACTAGAGCACGAAATATAGGTCAAGGTCACTAGATCAATGTGGGTGCAAAGTCGGGACATCGAGGAGAAGCCATATGCAAGGTTTGATGGTTGTAGGCTTTATAGTTGATGAGATATTAAGGGTTGGCTTAAAAACTGACAAAGTCACTGGAGCATGAAATATAGGTCAAGGTCAGTAGGTCAATGTGGGTGCCGAGTCGGGACATCGAGGAGAAGCCATATGCAAGGTTTGATGGTTGTAGGCTTTATAGTTGATGTGATATTAAGGGTTGGCTTCAAAAATGACAAAGTCACTAGAGCACGAAATATAGGTCAAGGTCACTAGGTGAATGTAGGAGCCGAGTCGGGACATCAAGGAGAAGTCATATGCAAGGTTTGATGGTTGTAGGCTTTATAGTTGATGAGATATTAAGAGTTGGCTTCAAAAATGACAAAGTCACTAGAGCATGAAATATAGGTCAAGGTCACTAGATCAACGTCGGTGCAAAGTCGGGACATCAAGGAGAAGCCATATGCAAGGTTTGATGGTTGTAGGCTTTATAGTTGATGAGATATTTAGGGTTGGCTTAAAAAATGACAAAGTCACTGGAGCATGAAATATAGATCAAGGTCAGTAGGTCAATGTGGGTGCCGAGTCGGGACATCGAGGAGAAGCCTTATGTAAGGTTTGACAGTTCTAGGCTTTACAGTTGATGAGAAACTAACACAGCATCTGAGCATTGTACAAAGGTGTCCTAGATATTGACCTCTAGCCCCACCCCCAGGCACGACCCCACGGGTCCCTTCACACTAAATCACAGAGGACCCTCATATGTAGCAATGTTCCAAATATGAATGATTTCTGGTCAGTGACTATCAAGATATAACAATTTTAAAAACTTTAACCGAAAGTGTGACGCGGACGTAAACGTACACGTACACGTAAACATAAACGGGGACGACCGAGGTGACTACAATAGCTCTATGCACTTCGTGCAGGCGAGCTAAAATGTTTTATAACCTCGGGGCCAGGTAATTGGGCTTCAACCTACAGTAAACAGTTCATTGCCTTGATGTAGAGTATTGCCTAATCCATAGAACTGCACTGTAGGTTGTTGTTCACTCTATTAGACATATCAACACGCTCCATTTTATCATACATGTGTGTGTCTTGTGATGTTGTATCAATCTGCGCTGTAAAAATAATTGGTTGTATCACGGGTATACAGGGTGTTCCAAATTGAATCCTACCTTTCTCATGAGGAAAGCAAAGCTCTCTGCAGCAAAGTTTCTCACATATACTTTATACTGTTGTCCCAGTAAAGAGGAGAAATACCTGTAAATAGAAAATTACTCTTGCCATTTAATACTGTAAGTTTGGAATGGTTTGCGAGAACTTGAATTTATTTATGTAAATTGTTACCTCTTTGAATTTGTTTAAAGTTAAAGCAGAAAAGACAGTTATTTTTTTGTGTTCTAAAGGATCGTTGACTATATGGCCTGTATATGCCTATACTTTAGCGACATAGAACACTGTTATTAAGCTCCTGACGCTGATCTTTTACACTGAGGACAATAGTTCCATGTATTATGAAGGGACATGTGTTCAGATATTTACATATTCTGTCAACATTTGGTAGAAATTGAAGTTTCAGTGGGGTTGGGCGTCTAAATTTCATGAATACAAAAAGGTAGAAAATTTGTTTTTTCTTGCATGCTGACGATTGTTATCACTCATGTTTGTATTTTGGAACATTTAGTCGACAGAAACATGCAAGAATCATGTAAAAACGCACCAAAAATGTTTTAAAATTTGCAGTATGAAATATTGTTAGAAAAACTTTTAGGAGGTACCTGTATACTGTACAGCATTTCTACCGATTGCCATATATACGCTATAACTAAAAGTTGTAAAAAGTGTCGAGTTTCCACTCTGGAATCAGTAAAAACTATTTAATAAGTCAAAACTCTATGTAGCTTGATAAGTATGTTCTTGCAACAATTTTTTTGACATTTTGACATTTAACAAACTTGTACAAATTGAATTATTGTGGCCAAATATCTAAGATAAATTCGTCCTAGTTGGCCATGGCCAATGTAGCATAACAGACATATACACCTGCTATACTAACACGGCTACCTATCTCCACAATTCAACAATGAATTTTCAAAAAACTCTAGTATCAAATGCACCAAAAGTAGATTAACTGAACTGCATTTTAATACAATAAGCCAGCAAAATCCATTTATTGAGCAAAAATCAGGAACTAGTACATACAGACCTGAAAACCTGCCCTCATAGAATAGAAATAATTAAACAGAGATACAAATTTTATATATTAGAGGCCGTGCAAAAAAACAAGGAATGTTTGTACAATGTGTCTCCAAAATTTTGAAACACAAATGATGAGGACCATTAATGTCTGTTGTCCAAATGATAAAAGTTGATTTTGCAGCATTCAGTTTCAAGTTAATAACATCTCTAATAGTGCATATCATTACAATTTTATACTATGTCATTTTCCATTACATCATATGTGTTAGCTTTGCCTGAATGAGTAGCTATAACTGTTTATGACATTTGGGCTCTGGTTTTTGGGCTCTAGAGTATCGTTCCCCCCAAAGAACCAACACGCCACTTTCACATATTGTGCAATACATGGCAACACATACACATGCAAAAGCTTTTGCTGGTTCTCAGGGGGGAACAATACTCTATACAACTTTTTCCTGATTACTATATATTTCATACAAAAATTGATTGTTCTAGCCCAAAATTCAGATCCTTTGGCATGAAACATGGAATACAAATTCTGTTATTCAATAGTGCCTTAGTCAGGGAACTTAATATGTGCATAAGAAGACAGACGGCCAGGGTTTTGTTTTTCCAAAAATCATAGGCATTTTTAAATAGAAATGGTCAACACTCCTTATAACCTTTCGACCTTTCTCATACCATGCAATGAACGCCAAATCTATAGGGCACCTATGGTTCAAGAAGGAATGCTTTATTGGGGAGTGGTTACTTCTAGAATATACACTTCTAGAAAACAGCAAAGTGACGTGAACAGGAACATGAACATACACACGGAGGACCAAAGTGACTACATTAACCCTTTGCACTACGTACAGTCGAGCGAAACACAACCAGTTTTAATGTCTCCCAGCGAAATAGATAACGATGCGTACTGCGTATGTACGCACGATTTTTCGCTCTGTACGCATTAAAAAATCAGACCTGTGCGTACAATGTACGCAGTGAAAATCAGCGGTACGCAAACGGTTTACGGTTCTATGCGTACTCGGATTAAAAGAACCATTAAAAATGTCATTTTTTTAAACTAGTTTTGTCTGGCTTTTCTGTCAACAATTTTAAAGTATTAACAATCATGGTATTAATACACCTTTTGATCGTTCCATATTACACATCATACGTATCTTCAGTAGTTATACCATGTATGTGTTCTCCGTTCAGTGCCTCGGCATGACTAATTGTTTACCAAAGGTTTATTCATGAAGTTTGATGATAGTGTGTCATTTTTGTTTTGCGAATAGGCATTTTGTATCGATTTCTGGTCATGGTTTTCAATTTAAAACTTGATGTATTCCATGATCTACAGCCATCCCAGTTTACCACGTTTTCCTCTTTTTTTTCTCTCTTACCATTTGTTCTATGCAGGGGACAAAAATATGGTTTAACATGCCTAAATGATAGAATAACACGTGATTACAGGATTATCAACCAGTTTACTAGAATTTTCAAACTTGAATAAATGGTCTTATCCACATCTGTACACACATCTATATTTTTGATTCTGAATAAGAGGTTAGAATAAAAATCCTCAGAAAATGTGTACACAGTTGTATTGTCGGTACGCACTGTACATTTATTTTGATGTGTACAGTACGCATTGTGAAAAATAATTATCTACATCACTGGTCTCCATAAAGCCATTCAGGCTTCAAAAAGTCTAAAAAGTCTTCCCGTACATTATCCATAGTGCAGATTATATTTTCCTTTTGGTCCTTTGAGATCAGCGAGGGTATTCTGAGAAATCAGAAAATTATTATCGGTTTAGAGTCATTTTCTAACCAACGTTTAAATATTTGACCCCATTTGTATTGACTACCCTTTTGAACGATGTAAAATACAGTCATAATCTTTGGCTCAATGTTGCCAAATCTATAGGGTCACTGAAGAGGCTTAAGTAGCCGAAACCATGGTATGGCCCATTCCCTTTCTCATTAATATGTTCACTGCTCTTAAAGGATCTCAGTTTAATTTTTATTTCACACACATTAAAACAGGGTAGTTTTTCATCATCCAGTGAAAGAGCTAAAAATCTGAATTTCAATCCTTTTGTAACACCTGTGCAGACTTTTATTCTGATCAAACATGTCCACTAGGACAATCTGGTCACAAGGTTATAAAACATTTTTCATGCTCAGCTCAGCCGAGACTAAAATTTATCCTGCTCATAAAAGTTAAAATGCCAACAATTGTTGCCAACAATTGTTGGCATTTTAACATTTATGAGCAGGATAAATTACTAGTTTATGAGATATGAACCTGAATTTTCGACTAATTTTGACTATTTCAACATTTATGAGCAGTTGAAATTTCATGCTCAGCTGAACTGAGCATAAAAATGTTCTATAACCTCGGGGCCTGGTTTAAGACTATCTTGTTTCCACCAAACATTCAAAACAAGAAGACTACTACACATCAAAATGCAGTAAATACCTTACCCATAAACCACCTGAATGTCCTTGACCAGGTATCGCCATAGAAACTTGAACAGGTAGGAGAGGCAGGTGAAAGTGCTCTCCAGGACCTCCGAGTTCTGCGTGTACCGGTTGAGAAGTTTCACCAGGATGTCAAAGAAGTCTTTGAAGTGGGGGTAGAAGTCGGTCTGTAGGTCTCTGGCTAGCTGGACCACCAGGCTAAAATACAAGTGCATTTGTGATTTTTTTGTGTGTTTTTCTTTTTTTTTTTTTTAATATTCACTTCTCCCTTAAGTTTATTCCCTAGATCTATATCAATCACTGAAAGGGGGGATAGCAGTTTTTGAAGAAAGAGACTGATCCATCAAAAGCAGAACTTTTTTCAGACACGCCACCAAATGGGGCTGTGTATTTAACATTTTTATCAGAAAAAGCACACTTCCTTGGCTATCCACCTGTTCCATAAAAATGAAAATTGCTGGATTTTCCAATATCATGAGGATTGTTAAAAGTCCTCATAGTACTAATAAATTCTGATACCCTAAAAGTGAACTCGATCAAGAGACAAGAGGCCATGGGAGAGTCTATTCATCATGTAAAGTATATAAAGGATCTTACACTCATGGTCATTTCATATGAAATTCGTTAAACGAGCCTTCGGCGAGTTTAATAAATTTCATATGAAATGACCACGAGTGTAAGATTCGTTTAAACATATGACTTTTAAAATAGGATTTCATCGCCTTGGAAGTGGACATATTTTCAATGACCAGAGGACCATTGGTCCTGAGAACGCTCACCTGAAGCCTGATCTTGGAGTATTAAGTCATAATGAAATGACCTTGACCTTGAATACTCACACACCTTTATTGACTTCATAAGTTGTTTGCATCTGCAAAGTTTCAGGTCTCAGGCTGCAATAGTTTCCAAACCCAGTGATTTCTGAGAAAACCATAATTTTAATTTTGATATTTAAATGACCTTGGGTCATGTCTTGACCTTGGCCTTCATTAATTACTTACCTTCATTGACTCCATTAGTTGTCTGCATCTAGCAACTTTCAGGTCTCAGGCTGCAACAGTTTGTTTTCGCCTTTTCCCATGTGAAAGCCTGTTTCCAAAATTGACCTTGCCATAAAATAGGTCAAGGTCATCATAGGGTCATCATTTCAACAAACTATGCTGGGCTGGAGTCCCAAATGCTACATACCAAGTTTCATGAAAATTGGCCTGCCTGTTCTGGAGAAGAAGATTTTTGAAAGGTTTTTACCATATATGGGCGTGGCGGCCATCTTGGTCATGTGACCTGGATTTCGCGATCAAACTTTCGTCTCCCCCTACCCATGGATGCTCCACATAAAATTTCACTTTGATTTGCCAAGCAGTTTCAGAGAAGAAGATCTTTGAAAAGTGTGTATGGACAACAGACTGGCCAAGGTCAAGAGATGACCTTGACCTATATTAATCACATACCTTCATCTACTCCATTAGTTGTTTGCATCTACCACTTTTCAGGTCCCTGGCTGCAATAGTTTTCAAAAATCCATAGTTTTCACTTCTTCCTATGTAAAAGCCTATGTTTCCAAATTTGACGTAAAATAGGTCAAGGTCATCCAAGGGTCATCATTTTATCAAACTATGATAAGCTGAGGTCCTCGATGCTACATACCAAGTTTCGTGGAAATCGGCCCACCGGTTCTGGAGAAGAAGATTTTTCAGTGGTTTTTACCATATATGGGCGTGGCGGCCATCTTGGTCATGTGACCTGGATTTCGCGATCAAACTTTCGTCTCCCCTACCCATGGATGCAGCACTATCATGCTCTACATAAAATTTCACTTTGATTGGCCAAGCAGTTTCAGAGAAGAAGATCTTTGAAAAGTGTGTATGGACAACAGACTGGCCAAGGTCAAGAGATGACCTTGACCTATATTAATCACATACCTTCATCTACTCCATTAGTTGTTTGCATCTACCACTTTTCAGGCCTCAGGCTGCAACAGTTTTCAAAAAATTCCATAGTTTTCACTTTTTCCTATGTAAAAGCCTATGTTTCCAAATTTGACCTTGCCGTAAAATAGGTCAAGGTCATCCAAGGGTCATCATTTTATCAAACTATGATGGGCTGAGGTCCTTGATGCTACATACCAAGTTTCGTGGAAATCAGCCCACTGGTTCTGGAAGAGAAGATTTTTGAGTGGTTTTTACCATATATGGGCGTGGCGGCCATCTTGGTCGTGTGACCTGGATTTCGCGATCAAACTTTCGTCTCCCCTACCCATGGATGCTCCACATAAAATTTCACTTTGATTGGCCAAGCAGTTTCAGAGAAGAAGATCTTTGTACAGTGTGTATGGACAACAGACTGGCCAAGGTCAGGAGATGACCTTGACCTATATCAATCACATACCTTCATCTACTCCATTAGTTATTTGCATCTACCACTTTTCAGGCCTCAGGCAGTAATAGTTTTCAAAAAATCCATAGTTTTCACTTTTTCCTATGTAAAAGCATATGTTTCCAAATTTGACCTTGCCGTAAAATAGGTCAAGGTCATCCAAGGGTCATCATTTTATCAAACTATGATGGGCTGAGGTCCTTGATGCTACATACCAAGTTTCGTGGAAATCGGCCCACCGGTTCTGGAGAAGAAGATTTTTGAGTGTTTTTTACCATATATGGGCGTGGCGGCCATCTTGGTCGTGTGACCTGGATTTCGCGATCAAACTTTCGTCTCCCCTACCCATGGATGCTCCACATAAAATTTCACTTTGATTGGCCAAGCAGTTTCAGAGAAGAAGATCTTTGTACAGTGTGTATGGACAACAGACTGGCCAAGGTCAAGAGATGACCTTGACCTATATCAATCACATACCTTCATCTACTCCATTAGTTATTTGCATCTACCACTTTTCAGGCCTCAGGCAGTAATAGTTTTCAAAAAATCCATAGTTTTCACTTTTTCCTATGTAAAAGCATATGTTTCCAAATTTGACCTTGCCGTAAAATAGGTCAAGGTCATCCAAGGGTCATCATTTTATCAAACTATGATGGGCTGAAGTCCCCGATGCTACATACCAAGTTTCGTGGAAATCGGCCCACCGGTTCTGGAGAAGAAGATTTTTGAAGGGTTTTTACCATATATGGGCGTGGCGGCCATCTTGGTCATGTGACCTGGATTTCGCGATCAAACTTGAAATGCCACTACCCAAGGAGGCTCCACATAAAATTTCAACTAGATCGGCCAAGGGGTTTCAGAGAACAAGATCTTTGAAATTGTGGACGCCGACGGACGGACGGACGACGGACGACGGACGACGGACGGACGGACGCCGGATCATGGCCATCCTATAAGCTCACCTTGTGAGCCTTCGGCTCAGGTGAGCTAAAAATGTACATTGTTTGTTACAGACGTCGTCAATGACGTTATGTATTCCTGCAAAAGTGTTAATACACGTGTGGTCATACGATTTTTATGACATGATGTTATCCACTAGAAAACAGCGACGTCATATGATAAAACCTCATTATAATGCTATCTTTGGGGTCCATAGGAGCAGACCGTGTTATAAGTCTAACTGTGTTATAATGAGGTTACTTTCTATAGACATATAGCAAAATTATAATTTTGGTAGCCATGACATGGCCATGTTATATTGAGAACCGCATTATAATAAGGCACATTATAACGAGGTTGAAGTGTACAACCAAGTTTAACTCGGCTGGCTATGCTACTTACTCAAGGAATGATGTCAATGCCATGCTGCAATATAATGCAAACTTAATCCTGCAGCCCCTAAAATGAAAGTGAACTCATCCAATTTATAGTTTACCTGGGGCCGGTTGTTCAAAACTTTGTTAGCTTAACGTCATCGTTAAGACTTAAACTTGTTAAATAAATGCCGACTAAATAAGCAAATATACTGTAATTTTTTGTTGATAAAATGTGAGAATCCTTTGCATTGCAAAGGATTCTCACATTTTATCAACAAAAAATAACAGTGTATTTGGAATATTCAAGTTTGAAATTTTAACGAATCGTTAACTAACGATGTCGTTAATTTTGAACAACTGGGCCCTGGTTGGCTATGTTACTTACTCAAGGAGAGATGGCAATGCCATGCTGTCTGGTACCAGCAAGTGTTTCTTGAGTGCAGCCACAATGTCAGCCTGAAACGGGAACCAACCGTGTATCATAATTGCAGACACAAGGAGGAGCAATGAAACTTTGTTCCAGTTTCAAGGTATGTAATAATGAGTTACATCATGAGAAAACCAACAATGTGGTTTTCAAACAGGTTTGACACAAACCCAGCTGTACAAGCTTAGAAGACAGCTAGAGGCTGGTTCATTAAATTTCCAGAAGCAAAAAAAAAATACATTTAACTATAAGAACAGCAAAAGCAGAAAGCTAACCAAAAACTGAAACATATTTTTCAAAGACACCTTGAACATGGAAAATAAATTACTTTAGATACATGTAGTTCATGTGTCTTCAAATACGGAGTATTTCAGAACACTTGTTTCATTCAGATTAAAGCCATTACCAAGCAGAAAACTGCCTTCTCACATGCAAAAAAATAAAACAAAGATCAGCAACATGATATATGAGCCTATGCATGAGAAAACCAACAAGTTTGGGATTGCAAACATACATGCAGTCACTGCACACCTGATTTGCACCTTAATTTTTGTATAGATGCAGATAGTTCATTTTCTGGTGTGGCGGCTCATTTATTATAACGCATATAAATCTGCCTTTCTACTATCTCATTCACTGGAAAATCATACAGCAGGGGCCAGTTGTTCAAAATCAACGACATTGTTAGTTAACGATTTGTTAAAATTTCAAACATGAATATTACAAATACAGTTATTTTTTGTTGAAGAAATGTGAGAATCCTTTGCATTAGGATTCTCGCATTTTATCAACAAAAATTTAATAGTGTATTTGCTTAGTATTGGGCATTTACTTAACAAGTTGAGGTCTTAACGATGACGTTAAGCTAGCAAAGTTTTAAGCAACAGCCCCAGGTTTTTATGCTTAAGTCAGCCAATATTTTTACCTCATGATGCACCAGCTGAGCGTAGGTCTGAACATGTTGTGAGATCTCCCTACTGAAACTAGCTGAAAATAATCAAAGTAAAACATTTTATGTTACAGGCTGCCCAGTGCCTTGAAAAAATAAATTTATGTAAAAAATATAGGGGAAAAATAGGAATTATAGGCATATAAAAGGCTCTCAATAACATGGAAACCCATAAAATATAATGATTAGATCCTTTGGAAGCAACAAAAATGTTTGAAGGTAGAAAGAAGGCCATATATATGATTGTTTGGTAATAGGTTTATTTATCTACTCTCTATTTATTTCATGCTCCCCCTCCCCTTATCATGACACTTACAATATGTCTTTACATCAGGAAAACATGTCTGTGAAAAGTATACCCCCTTAAACCCCACTTTTATATAGTAAAACTGGGGTATGCAGGGGTTTACCTATTTTTCTTATTTTTGCTCCAAAACATAGATTGTGGGTACTCGTTAGAACCGCCTCGGCGAGGCGGTTCTTACGTGTACCCACAATCTATGTTTTGAGCAAAAATAAGAAAAATATAAAAAATTTTCTTATGAAATTTTCAATTTTTACGAGTGAAAAAATTCTCTGTATGTTGCATGGGCGTGTTTTCGTAATGTTATTTTCAAAAGCTGACCATTAGTTAGAAGTGCCAAGGTGCTAGCTATAAACTACAGGAAATCTATGTGTTTACCTTCATGTTATACATCTGATTCTGAGAAACAGAATAGGGTGATTTCAGTTTCTAAATAGAAAGAATGATAAACATAGAAGTGAAAGTAGGAAGATCCCTGTGAAAAAGGAGTATATCACATTGTTTCTTTTCATTCTGTGCTAAGTTTATACTTGAGCCACGTCATGACAAAACCAACATTTTGCATTTGTGAAAACAAAGGCAAAGATCAGTTTCGCAGTAATTGCAAAGCTGATCATCGCCTTTGTCTTCACTTCTTGGATAGTACAATTCCTCCATTACATATACCAAAAATTTCAAGAATTTACCTTTCTTCTTGCTTGTACAGCTCGGTTTGTGTCAAACCTGTTCAGAAACCACATTTTTGGTTTTCTCAGGTTGCGGCTCACTTACTGAAATGATCTGTGTAGTTGAGTTCTGACTGTTTTTCAAGCGCCTCACCAAAATATGTACCAGTCTCCTGCATAAATATATAAAAGCAAACTCAGCAAGAATTAGACAAGAGCTATAAACCTTATAATATGTTGTAGAGTTCTCAGTAAATCCGAATTCAGAAAATTTAAAAAGTATTTTAAGACCAACATTTTGTGCATAACTCATTTTTACTCAAAATTTCAAAATCCTAGTTAGTCTAAGTCTCATGTTAGAGAGCTTTGTTTGTTTGTATTGAGGTTTAATGTCCCAGTCAATAATGTTTCAGTCATATCCGGACAGAGTTACCCCCTCCTGGAGTCCAATGCTCTACCACTGCGCCATCATGCTCCCCTATTAGAGAGCTTTATTGATAACTGGGTGCAAGCTTGAATAGAAATCTACACGTTTTGGCATTTTAAACATTTATCAGTAGGATAAATTTAATACTATTCACTAACCATGTTGGACAATGTACCATATTCGTTCTAAGGACCTCTGACGGTGGTAATGGGAGCCATAATGTATAGCTGCCTCAGATTTTGATAAAAGTAAATATTGGTCAAATGCTTCTGTTTTTGTATACATGTTTGCTGGTAGTCCATAGTTTATGATATTGGATTGAGGTTCTTGTTTCAAAAGAAGTACTGCTTTATTTTTGGGTTAAAATGGACATATTTTGTATTGAACATATAGAAAAATAGAAAAGTATTTATTTAACATTGTTCCCCCCGAGTCCCAAGAAATCCCTCTGCATATGAATGTATTGTCATATTATACATAATATATGTGAATGGCGTTCTGGGACTCGGGGGGGAACAGTACCCTACAGCCCAAAATGTTATCTCAGTACTAGAGCCCAAGTATGTAAAATTGTTTTTAACTTAAAATTAAAAAGAAAACAAAAAAGCAGTTAAGTTGTATGCCATATATTAAGTACAAAAATTTGATATATACATTTGTTTCCAAAATTAACCCAATCTACTTGATTTATAACCACTTTTTATGTTCCATTCCCCAGAAAATGAGGGTACTGTACATTCTGTGGCACATACTTTTGTAATCATTCTATACTATTATTGTCCACTTGATTACACGGCCAATAACCTCTTGCAACACAAACAGTAACATTGGTGGACTGTTTTCCTATTTATTTTTTTAAATGTATTAACTTCCAAATCAACAACTTTTCAGTCAGGTCGGTACGATGCCACCACTGTCTAGGTACCATGGGAACTTAAAATGTCTTTGTCATTGGTACAATACAGCGACGTAAAATTTCAAATCACCAGCTTTAAGGGTGCTTACACAATTTTTTATTCATTCTCATAAAATTATTTGCTTATTATATCATGTTAGGCATCAAAACAAGAATCTTTCAGTTCTTTAATGAAAGTGATTCTAAAAAAAGGCCCTGGGTTTGATCCAATCGCGGGGAGCCGTGCTTTGCTTGAGACACACTAACCCCCCCCACCCAGAGTACCGGGTACAAGAAGTAATATGTGGCTCAATCCCAGAATGACTGAAAAATTATAATCACTTCGACACAACCATTATACTGAAACGAGACACAGGTAAGAAAAGCCAAGTTCTGTTTGCGGGTGTGCCTGGAGTTTTTTCTCTGGGTTCTCATGTTTTCATCCACCTACTGATTGATCAATCTCATATGAGCTGAAATCATCCACCTACTAATTGATCAATCTCATACGAGCTGAAATAATCTTGAAAGGGACATTAAAGTGAATCAGAAAAATAATACATTAAAGGCCGTGTTGTAACAGGTTTATACAGGTAAATAAATGTTCATGCAAGGTTGCTCAGTGTGACCAAGTTTTGTCACAATGGGCCGTGTCTGGAGAAAATGTTTGTGGTTAAGATCAAACTCTAATCAAGCTGTGCAAGACATAGAAGATGGATTGAAGTTTTGTTACAGTACCTTAATTAGGCTGCGTATTTGCGTAATTACCCAATTAAAATATGAAAAAACGCAATTAATAACGATCTGGTAGAGTAAGAAAACGCAAAAGAAATCGCCGATACGCAATACCGGAAAAATCAATTGCGTACCGGTTTTTATCGGTGTGCGCCGCACAACGGCTTACGCCGTCTACATTAAACAAAAATGTCATTGGACATGCGCAAATTGATCGATTGGAAGCCATTTCTTTTCTGTTTTTTCGTTGGTTGACTGCGATTTTAGTTAATTCTCTCAATCAATCAATGTTTCCCTTTTATTTTATGCTATGCAAAAGCGAAAGTAGAAGAAAATAAGGAAAGTACACCTCGAACATCATTTTTACCAAATTGTTTTCCATTTAACCCAATTGATTGAAAATCGAGTGCGTAACAGAATTGAACCTACCCAATTAAAATTCCAGATACGCAATTGAATGAAAAAGGGGTGCGTAAATACCCTATAGGCTAAAAAATTAATTAAGGTACTGTTGTTAATTAATGACACAATTCTGAGTAGCTGGCTGGTCATCGCTGATCTGGGTATAATGTTTTGCATATAACAGATAGCAGGTTTGTTTTCTTATGAGTTAACAGTGCCTTGTGTAATGTTTGGCAGTACTTAGACAACAATATTATACAGGTAACTGCTAAAGGTTTGTACCCAAAATGTTGACGTTGTAACATTTCAATTTTATTTCATTGGCATTATGCATGTTTATCCCACTTTACACAGTGTTGCATGCACAAAATATGATACAACAGTGGAATTAAAGGACTACAAGCAAGGAAAAGCGAAAAATTAAAATTTTCTCACATATGAAATTTTGACCCCCACCCCCGCTAAAATCGCCTTTATTACACTATATGGAGGAAATAGTCAAAACTTTTAATAGTTATAGGTTCAGAATACATTGGGCTTTTGCCCTAATCATAAAATACCACCACCAGAACCTTTGAGACATTGTTATGGTACTTTGAAAACGAGGCATAAAACCCCCAAGAATGTCACAGATTCTTAGTGCACAGTGTGCTTAACTTTTCAAAATAACTTGAAGGTAACAAAATATTGTTCTAATTAGCGCACATTAGGATGGAAAACAACACTTAAACTGCTGAAATAACCACGTCAAAAATAATGATGCTGATGTCATTTAAGTGTTCCAATCGTCGAGAGATATAACAGTGTTTCATCAACTAAGGTCGAGCTTTAATATATGGTTTGTATGGTATTCATGTGTAAAAATTTAAAATTGGTATAAAATACCAATTTGCCAGTCAAGAAGTGTGCGAATATGCACATGATTTTTGGAAACAACAAGGGTGTGCACTTATTGGAGCATGTGTGCTTATTAGAACGAATATGGTACATAATTACCATTAAATTAAAATTTTATCAATTTTGGCTTTATCATTCAAATTTTGGTCTTGGCTAAGATATGCATAAAAACAGCTTTAAAAGCTCAGGCCCTTGCCACAAAATTATAAAACTTTTTCATGCTCAATTCAGCTGAGAACAAAATCTAGCCTGCTCATAAATACTAAAATTACAACAAATGTTGAAATTTTAACATTTATTAGCAAGGCAAATTACTGACTTTGGTGAACTATACCATGTAATGCCAATTAATTTGGCCGATTTCAGTATTTATGAGCTGTTAAAATTCCATGCTCAGCCATGGATGAAAAAAGTAATTTCTGATCCAGGGCCCCGAGGTCATAAAACTTTTTTCATGCTCAACTCAGCTGAGACTAAAATTTATCCTGCTCATAAATGTTAAAATGCCAACAATTTATGAGCAGGATAAATTACTAGCTGTTGAGTACTGAACCTTAATTTGCCACAAATTTTGGCTATTTCATCATTTATGAGCTGTTTAAATTCCATGCTCAGACAAGCATGAGCATGAAAACAGTTTTATAAATTTCTGGTCCAAGACTCACCTCAGGTGTATCATCATGATGTTTTATCTGATGAATGACATCTATATTGATGCTGGCAATTCTCTCAGAAAATGTCAGGAACTGAAACAAAAATTGACAGTTCTAAAACATGCCCATGAAATATGTGTCAGTGCAGAGACTTCTACAGCTGCAACAGGGTTGTCAATTTCCTGGGAAATAAGAGTATTTCCCACTGGGATCGTAAATGTGTCAATGTGTCCTAAATAAAGACTTGTCACTTATAGGGAGGATGCCTTTACTACATCTGCAACTGAATTATCAAAAGTTTGATGTTTCTGTGTTCATCTATTCTTGTTTCTTTGAGTGCTTTGGATAAGATAGATTTGATTTGAGCTGCCTCATGGGAAAACCAATAATTTGCATATGCGAAAACAAAGGCGCAGATCAGCTTCCCGATAACCGCGAAGCTGATCAGCGCCTTTGTTTTCGCTACATGGATAGTACAACCCCTCTTCTAGTTAAATACAAAATTTCCAGCCTCTAACCATCTTCTGTGACCGTATAGGCCGGGTTGTGTCAGACCTGTTCAGAAACCACATTGTTGGTTTTCCCACGAGGCAGCTCATTTGTTGTTGCATAATATTTTTGACAAACCCTTTATCTTCGGTGTGACAATTTTTCAACTATGTTTGCAGAGTAAGGTGTTAAAATCACAAAATGCAATGCCAGTGCCAAAAGTTACGGGCTGTAGTCACACAGATAAAAATGTGTAATTGGTCAATGTGAACAAGATCTTGATGTTAGATTTTACAAATAAAAATTGTTGTTGTTTTTTCATATAATCATTCATATTTCAACCATGCAACCATACTTTACTGCTTTCAGCTTTGTTATAATTTCATTACAATTCTCTAAAGATTATATGAGCCCTCAGGGATCTCACTAGGATTTTGAAAACAGGAGTCCGGGACTCCTCCAAAAGAAAAAGTAGGAGTCCCAGACAAAATTTAGGAGTCCCACTATAGAAACTCGATTACAATCCTATTTTTTTTCGACCAAAAAAATCATAATTATTTTACCTCTTTATAAACAGGGTTTGGGGCTTCTATTTCTTAAGACAATAATGTTGGCCATGGCACTTGTCAAAACCTTACACTCACCTGATGGTATAAAATGACATGCTTTCAATTGTAGAATTGGTTGAACTAAACATTCTTAGTAGTGTGGTTACACTGGTTAGGTACATGTACATGGGGGGGGGGGGGGTCTACTCTACTAGGTAAGACCAAGAAATATGTGTAATGCACTTCAAAATTAGCTCCTTTTGTAGACAAAGCCTTTCTGTGACAGCTGTCTATCATATAATGTTAGGTGTACACCATTTACTTTCGCCTGTTCAGTAATGAGTTTGGGGTCAATGAGGGGTGACCCCTTAAAGGCTGGATTTCCTACTGTCAATTTGGTAAGAATGATAAGATTGGCTTGCATTCTTCATTACTAAAATATAGACACTAAACCTCTTTTGAACACTTTAAACAAAGTTTTACCAACAAAATATGATTAAGAGGCAACAAGAACAAACAAATAATCACGATTCTTCCATTAATTCTAAAGTCGCGAAAACTAATGACATTTCAAAAATCGGCCCAAAAGTATAATTTTTTTTTTCTCTTTTCAATTGTTTATGTAATTCAATTGATATTTAAATGAAAATCGCTAGGTTTTCACAAGATTTTATGACTGTTTAATAAGTAAATTGTTTTATTGTAGCTGACCGATCAACCGTAACATGTTTAGATAAAGACACGTGTTATGAAAGCGACCGTCGCATTGATCAGACGCCGGAGGCGTGAAACTTTATAGCATGTCTAATTTGCATTGGGACAACACCCTTAATTTGAGTAATCCCTATCTTGATTGGAGATAATTGATTCTTGGAGCTAATTTACAACAAAGCCAATGTAAAGATGGGAATTTTGGGACGTCTCACGGCGAAAAAATCTTGCGTCCCGGGAATCATCTCTTGGCAGAATTATGCCTCCGAGCACAAGTTTTCTCGTCCCGGGACGCCGAATCTGGCGTCCTCGAGATCTCTGGCCCTGTCCTGAGAAAACCGGATATCTGCCTTGGCAAAAACAAAGGTGAAGATCAGATGTGCAGAAACAGAACAGCTAATCAGCGCCTTTGTTTTCGCTACACAGATAGTACAATTCCTCTAATTCATAAATTCAAAATTTCAAGCTTCTAGTCATCTTCTGCTGTGACTGTATAGGCCAGTTTGTGTCAGAACTGGTCAGAAACCCAAAAGACTGGTTTTCTTATGTCGTGGCTCATATATCAGATGACTTTACCCTGACCCTGCTTTTGAACCCGGGCTGCATTGTTGGTAAGCGAGTGTGCGAACCATCACACTACTTTAAAGATGTGTTTGTAGATAAAATAGCCTGAGGCTAATGTTATTACATTGTAAATTGGAAGTCGACCTTGAATAAAGTTTCGTATATCTTGTGTTCCGTCGAGTGTTCCCAGTTTTACCCACGAAAACACATGACATTTGCTTCCACCATTTAACTAGCGGTTTATTTTACCTTGAAAGTATTTTCTTTCCTGTGATTCGACGATTTTCCCATTTTGATGTTCAATCAATGGATGCCTTCATTCAAAATAGAGTAAAAATGGCTAAAATGCACAGATTTCGCCAACTTTTCGTGGCCATGCTTTCCGGATGTTGTCATTCCATTATTTTAGACAAATGATCGTAACGAATAAACAGTGTGAAATGTCAAATTATCTAAACGTTGAAAATTTACGGTATCACGAATTACCGAAACGGAACGAGCCAGAACGGAACAGAACGGACCGGAATGGAACGGACGGAACGGGCTTAGAAAATAGCAAAATAAAAAAAATTAGTTAAGTTTAGGTAACTGAGTGACCACCTATTGGGAAAATAGCTGCTCCTTCGGCTTACGATGTGTTTTAATGGATATCCAATCAACAGGACAGAAGTTCAGAAAGCTATTTCTCAGTTGAACACAAAAAAGCCCCCGGATGAACTGGGCCTGACAGCAGAACATTTAAAGTATGCAGGAAACTTGCTGATTGACGATATTACTGACATTTTTAACCAAATAATCTGTGAAAAAGAAGTCCCAGAGTTATTCAAGTCTGGTATATTAACCCCTGTGTTAAAAAGTCTAAAGATTCAACAAACATGGACAATTATCGTGGAATTACGGCCACGCCGATCTTAGGAAAACTTTTTGAAAGTGTCCTGTTACTACGGTTAGAACAGTCGTTCGAACAAAGTTCTCTTCAATTTGGATTCACGAAAGGTCTATCACCAGTGATGTCAGCTCTCATAGTGTCGGAAGCAAGGGCAGAAGCTAAAATAAACTCTTGTAAACCGTTATTTCTCGTGACGCTTGACAGTCGTAAAGCGTTTGATGTTGTGAATCATATAATTCTGCTGGATAAGTTGTATGAAGCTGGAATACACCCTTCACTATGGACAATTGTTAAAAATATGTATACCGGACTTACTTCTAAGGTGAAATGGATAGGTGAACTTAGTGAAAGTTTCAACATTCAACAGGGGGTCAGGCAAGGGGGGATTTTATCACCGTTTTTATACAAGACTTACTTAAACCCTTGCCTAGTGGAACTTAAGCGTCATGGACTGGGACTCTGTATTGGAACTGTTTTCTGTGGTTGTCCAACCTGTGCAGATGATTTGGCCTTTCTATCAAACTGTGAAAATGAACTCCAAGTAATGATGAACGTGTATGGCAAGCCGTTTGCACAATAAGTCGAGAAACTTAGGTTTATAATCGGGAATCCTAGGTTTATGCGAGAAACCTAGGATAGTGATTCACTATCCGTGGTTTCTTATCGGTAAACCCGGGTTTCTCATCGGCTATCCTAGGTTTCTCACTGAAGCGGCCAGAAACCCGGGATATAACTTTAAATCCATAGTTTCTGAATCGTTTAATGCGCCAAATGCACAATAAGCCGAGAATCATAGGTTTCCACTTAAAACCTAGTCTTGTACTTTACTATCATAGGTTTCAATTTTAGTATCCGTGGTTTCTGTCACAAACCGTGGTTTACCGCACGCCATATGCACAATAAGTCGAGAAACTTAGGATTATGATCGGGAATCCTAAGTTTATGCGAGAAACCTAGGATAGTAAATCACTATCCGTGGTTTCTCATCGGTAAACCCGGGTTTCTCATCGGCTATCCTAGGTTTCTCACTGAAGCTGTCAGAAACCTGGGATATAACCTTTTATCCATAGTTTCTGGATCTTTTAATGCGCCAAATGCACAATAAGTCGAGAATCATAGGTTTACACTGAAAACCTGGTCTGTTGTTTTCATATGTATGTTTTCATATTTTTAGTTAAGTTAAGGTAACTGAGTGGCCACCTATTGGGAAAATAGCTGCTCATTCGGCTTACGATATGTTTCATGGTATAGGTGCCTGATTGTTGGTTCGGTTTTTTCCCACCTCGGTTTTTGGAGTGGGAATCTTTTTCTGATTGCGCCTTTTCCTGATCTTTGCCTACTTGTACCTTCTTGTAATTTACTATCATAGATTTCAATTTTAGTATCCATGGTTTCTGTCACAAACCGTGGTTTACCGCACGCCATATGCACAATAAGTCGAGAAACTTAGGATAATGATCTGGGAATCCTAAGTTTATGCGAGAAACCAAGGATAGTAAATCACTATCCGTGGTTTCTCATCGGTAAACCCGGGTTTCTCATCGGCTATCCTAGGTTTCTCACTGAAGCTGTCAGAAACCCGGGATATTATTTTAAAACCATAGTTTCTGGATCATTTAATGTGCCAAATGCACAAAAAGTCGAGAATCATAGGGTTATATTGGGAATCCTAGGTTTATGCGAGAAACCTAGGATAGTAATCACTATCCGTGGTTTCTCATCGGCAAGCTGGGGTTTCTTTTGCGCATGCGCATTGAGTCAAAAATATTTCGACATTTCTTGTATTGTATGGGTTATCTCCCTGTGGGCATTTAAATGCATGTGATTTATCTAATATCAGCCGTTACTTGTTTCAATACACAAAGCCATACACCGATATTGCACCTATTGCATACACACAGTGCATTACCAGATTTCTGTCTATGATTGTTTTAATACACATACCGTTATTGCACCAGCTTCGAATACATGTACATGTCAAACACTTTAAGGTATCCTCATATCATATAATTTTCAATACACAAATACAATATCCGTATCTTTTTTGTGTGTATTGAAAATTATAATTATGAATAAAATTATAAAAGATAATGGGCAGAGATATTTACATGTACATATATACGCATTCGATGCGGTATTCATTTGAATGTTTATGTTATGAAAAAAATATAAGAGGTGAAAACCGGTAATGTATATGTATTCGAAGTGGTGCAATATCCGTCTCTGTATAATGCATTTGTGTATTGAAACCAATACACAATATTGGTTCCTGTTTGAGTATTGAGAATGACATTACGGGTGAAATAGGATATGTCACGATACACTCGATGCCTGCTTAATACCCGTTCTTATTTCGTTCGCATGTTTAATGAAAGCTACGTGCACATGACATAAATGTTATTCGTAATCGCTCTCGTTCTTACGTTTATTCGAAACCGATGTATAATTCTTCACTTCATTTTTGTATTAAAATATTATCGGCATATATATGTACATGTACACTTATACGCATTCGATGCAATGACAATTCGATGTTTGTGGTATGGAAAATATATAAGAGATCAACGCCGTGAATATCAATTTCATTTGAAGTGGTGCAATATTCAGCTTTGTATAATGCATTTATGTATTGAAACCAATACACAATATCGGTACCTTTTAGTGTATTAAAATATAACTGACTGAACAGGACAAATGCTGAAAAGGTAAAACTGCTGAATACGAGAACGTACACAAAAATAGAGACGGATATTGCACTGGCATTGAAAACATGATATTTAGCCAAATTAATCCGTTACCTAAGATTGAATACACAAAGTCATAGACCGATATTGCATCTATATGCAATTCGACGCAACGATCATTTCTATGTTTGTGTAAAGAAAAATATGTAAGAGACGAAAGCCTATAATAAAATTAGAAGTGGTGCAATATCCGGCTCTGTATATTGCATTTGCATATTTAAACCAATACACAATATAAGTACCTTTTATTTATTGAAAAGTAACTGGCGGCCTCCGTCGCCGAGTGGTTCCTGTTTGTGTATTGAGAATGACATAATGGGTGAAATAGGATATGTCACGATATATTCGATGCCTGTGTGTTTAATGAAAGCTACGTGCACATGACATAAATGTTATTCGTAATCGCTATCGTTCTTTACGTGTATTCGAAACCGATGTATAATTCGTCACTTCATTTTTGTATTAAAGTATTATCGGCATTGATATTTACATGTTCACTTATACGCATTTGATGCAGTGACCATTCGATGTTTGTGGTATGCAAAATATATAAGAGATCAACGCCGTGAATATCAAATTCATTTGAAGTGGTGCAATATTCGGCTTTGTATAATACATTTATGTATTGAAACCAATACACAATATCGGTACCTTTTAGTGTATTGAAATATAACTGACTGAACAGGACAAATGCTGAAAAGGTAAAACTGCTGAATACGAGAACGTACACAAAAATAGAGACGGATATAGCACTGGCATTGAATACATGATATTTAGCCAAATTAATCCATTACCTAAGATTGAATACACAAAGTCATAGACCGATATTGCATCTATATGCAATTCGACGCAACGATCATTTCTATGTTTGTGTAAAGAAAAATATGTAAGAGACGAAAGCCTATAATAGAATTAGAAGTGGTGCAATATCCGGCTCTGTATATTGCATTTGTATATTGAAACCAATACACAATATAAGTACCTCCAAGACTTTTGTATGGATTAGAAAGGTACAAGTAGGCAAAGATCAGGAAAAGGCGCAATCAGAAAAAGATTCCCACTCCAAAAACCGAGGTGGGAAAAAACCAAACTAACAATCAGGTACTTATACCATGAAACATATCGTAAGCCGAATGAGCAGCTATTTTCCCAATAGGTGGCCACTCAGTTACCTTAACTTAACTAAAAATAAGAAAACACACACAAGGCGCCAACAGCACAAAAAATTTTAAACACCAAGACATAAAACAAAAAGAACCACTACAGAAGTATCGACTTGGAACGATCAGTAACACAAAGTTACTGGCGGGCTTAAACCGGTTTTACAGGTACCTAACCTCACCCTCAGCTTCTGCAGTGGTTCACAACATTTAGTTAGTTCTTCGGTCCTCGTGGTGAATCTCTAAAAAGGAACAAGTAGGCAAAGATCAGGAAAAGGCGCAATCAGAAAAAGATTCCCACTCTAAAAACTAGGCAAAGATCAGGAAAAGGCGCAATCTAACTAGTCAATGAATCATCAAGAACAAACAAATAAATCATGATAAACATCCTGATGAATCAAAAACCAGGACTCACAGATTGAGTAAGCTGCCCGACGATGGAGATCCCTGGGCGCCGAATAACCTACTAACTCCGGAGCAAAAGAAAAACACCAGTTTGACCCCGGTGGGCCAAGCAACAGACAAGAAGTATTACCATTGACGTAAACTCAGATAAACATTTTATCAAAATTTCACTTGGACAACCTAAAGAGATTCCAGTCACCCCCCATCAGAGTCGCAACCTGTGCTGTTTTTCTTCTTCTGGGTGCACTACCGTTGGAGGCAGAATTACATAAAAGACAATTAGGTTTATTATACAACATACTTATCTCGGACAATGAAACCGTGAAAGAACTAACTGAAAGACAAATTGCTGTAAATCTTGATAACAGACTTAGTTACTTTAGTAAAGTGCAAGATCTTCTGGATCAGTACCAACTTCCACCACTAAAAGACTTAAAAAGCTGTTTGACAACTAAAGAAAACTGGAAATACCAAATTAGAACTGCTATATATAATTACTGGTCAGATAAACTGAAAAGTGAAGCATGTGACAAGTCCACCTTGTGTTATATGGACATCGACTCAGCCAGAATAGGATTTACTCATAAAGTCTGGCTGTCATTAGAATCCACTGTCGCTGATGTACGGAAGGGTATTGCGAAATGTCGCATGGTTACAGAGACTTATATGTTGCAAACTAGTAAACATAAATTTAGCAATGCAACGGTTTGTGCAAGGTGTAGATGTTGTGGACTAGCCGATGAAGATATATCACATATGCTATTAGACTGTCCTGCTTTGTTTAGTCAGAGGAAATTGTTCTATCCTAAAGTCAGATCATTAACTATCAATTACATAGGCATAGACCTATGGAAGAAAATATTCAACTCAAAACCGAATGTGGTTAGGTTATTACTTGACTGTACTATATTCCCTGTGTTCAAGTGTGAGTCTCAGATCAAAGAAATCTCTAAAGCCTCAACAGAACTTTGCTACAGGCTTCACCTGAAACGGATACATAAAATGAAAGATATGTGACAGACTGGTCAAAGTTGGGGTAACAGTTACGACCGCCCTATGATGTAAATAAGTTTTTGGAGGATTATATAGTGTCATCACTTGTAAATATTTCACGTGCTTCAAGTTACGTTTTACGCCCTCTAATATTTTAAAGACTTTGAAAAAGTATATGTGTGCTCAAGAAGACGTTAGTCGACGTTTTACCAGATGATCTCTGGGTGTCCCAACCTTGGGAGTTAATACGAAGACAAGAAGAAGAAGGTATAGGTGCCTCACTGCTAATTTAGTGTTTTTTTTCACCTCGGTTTTTGGAGTGGGAATCTCTTTCTGATTGCGACTTTTCCTGATCTTTGCCTACTAGTACTTTTGTACGGTCTTTTGTGAAGCTTAGGTAACCGATACATCTTAGGAAATTTGCCTTGGCCTTCACTGACACAAACAGCAAACTTTACAGGTAATTCGTTTAAGTGAGCATTAACTACTGACATTTCATCACTATCTGTCTCCTGATAAGCCCTGGTACTATCATGCCCCTGTTTAAGGTGTTAATATAGTAAAGCCTACAAACAACAACAATATTGTTTGTGGCCTTTTCTGCTGGAAGCAAGACATACTTTCAATGGAATTACTGGATACTCTGCTTCAAATGCCTGAAAGACGATTAGTGGAGTCAGTTAAGAATTCAGGTGTAAAAAGGTACAAATAGGCAAAGATCAGGAAAAGGCCCAATCAGAAAAAGATTCCCACTCCAAAAACCGAGGTGGGAAAAAAAACAAACTAACAATCAGGTACTTATACCATGAAACATATCGTAAGCCGAATGAGCAGCTATTTTCCCAATAGGTGGCCACTCAGTTACCTTAACTTAAATAAAAATATGAAAGCATACATAAGGCGCCAACAGCACAAACAATTTTAAACACCAAGACATAAAACAAAAAGAACCACCACAGAAGTATCGACTTGGAACGCTCAGTAACACAAAGTTACTGGCGGGCTTAAACCGGTTTTACAGGTACCTAACCTCACCCTCAGCTTCTGCAGTGGTTCATAACTAGCACTGTGACCACCTTACCTTCAATAGCTGCTCACCCTGCTTTCCGTTTTACATGTTATACGTTGGTACCTATATTTTATATATCTTAACATGATTTCCTTATTGCTTGTTTATATGATTGTATATCAGAGCCACTGCAGAAGATAAGGGTGAGGTTATGGCCATGTAAAACCGGTTTAAGCCCGCCAGTAACTTTGTGTTACTGATCGTTCCAAGTCGATACTTCTGTGGTGGTTCTTTTTGTTTTATGTTTTGGTGTATAAAAAATTTTTTGTGCTGTTGGCGCCTTATGTGTGTTTTCATATTTTTAGTTAAGTTAAGGTAACTGAGTGGCCACCTATTGGGAAAATAGCTGCTCATTCGGCTTACGATATGTTTCATGGTATAAGTACCTGATTGTTAGTTTGGTTTTTTCCCACCTCGGTTTTTGGAGTGGGCATCTTTTTCTGATTGCGCCTTTTCCTGATCTTTGCCTACTTGTACCTTTTTAGTTAGTTGTTCGGTCCTCGTGGTGAATCTCTAACTAGTCAATGAATCATCAAGAACAAACAAATAAATCATGATAAACATCCTGATGAATTAAAAACCAGGACCCACAGATTGAGTAAGCTGCCCTACGATGGAGATCCCTGGGCGCCGAATAACCTACTAACTCCGGAGCAAAAGAAAAACACCAGTTGGAACCCGGTGGGCCAAGCAACAGACAAGAAGCTCCGGCCCCAACCAACTAAAATGAATAGCTTTAAGTCGGGCCCATCATAGAGTCTGACGCCCGACCCACCGGCGTGCAATTAAAGAAGGCAGCATAGTTATCAACCATGATTGGGTTAAAAACTAAGCATGCAAACTAAGCATAAATACTATGCATTACATGCTGGGCATCGAATTCCCTTTAGACAATAGAGTCCAGCTTAATTTGATGCTTTAGGGCATGGCTAGAAAAAGTTCTCATCTGCCAAACAGAATTCTGCCCATCACTCCACAAATCTTGAATGATATGCTCAAATTTATAAAGGACTATTTGAAAAAAAAAAAAAAAAAAAAAAAAAAAAAACCCTGAAAATGCAACTTTTTGGTGTTGTCTTTTTTTAATGGCTAGAAAGTCAAACATGGCCCCGTTTCAGTGAAAGACCGTTTAATCCAGATAAGCAGCTGCAGAGACAAGCTATTGTGGTTTTCAATGGGGTTTTGGTTGTTTTGATAAAATGGTCGAACACAAATCAGTTTGTAATCAGGCTGTTAAAGGTGCCCATAGTGTCCATCCCAGGCTCAGATATGTGTCCCGATAAGGCGTAGCCATGCAGCTCATAACATCTTGGAGTTGAACCTTAGCCGGAGTATTCGTCTATACCACCTGGATCTACATACTCTACTTGGCAATGGAGATGACGACAATATCCCCAACTACAGAGAGACCATCACGAAAGAGCTGACGGTGTTCATCAGGGCCACGGGAAGATTAAAAAAAAAGGTACAAGTAGGCAAAAGATCAGGAAAAGGTGCAATCAGAAAAAGATTCCCACTCCAAAAACCGAGGTGGGAAAAAACCAAACTAACAATCAGGTACTTATACCATGAAAACATTTCGTAAGCCGAATGAGCAGCTATTTTCCCAATAGGTGGCCACTCAGTTACCTTAACTTAACTAAAAATATGAAAACATACATAAGGCGCCAACAGCACAAAAATATTTTAAACACCAAGACATAAAACAAAAAGAACCACCACAGAAGTATCGACTTGGAACGAACAGTAACACAAAGTTACCGGCGGGTTTAAATCGATTTTACATGGCCATAACCTCACACTTAGCTTCTGCAGTGGTTCAAAACATTTAGTTAGTTGTTCGGTCCTCGTGGTGAATCTCTAACTATTAAATGAATCATCAAGAACAAACAAATAAATCATGATAAACATCCTGATGAATAAAAAACCAGGACTCACAGATTGAGTAAGCTGCCCGACGATGGAGATCCCTGGGCGCCGAATAACTTACTAACTCCGGAGCAAAAGAAACACATCAGTTGGACCCCGGTGGGCCAAGCAACAGACAAGAAGCTCCACCCCCAACCAACTAAAATGAATAGCTTTAAGTCGGGGCCATCATATAGTCTGACGCCCGACCCACCGGCGTGCAATTAAAGAAGGCAGCATAGTTATCAACCGTGATTGGGTTAAAAACTAAGCATGCAGACTGTCGCATAACATTCAAGTTATAACCTATACGTCTGTAACGTGTTATGATTTTTCTAAACTGAAAAGAAAAATCATTACTTCCTGTAAGTTTCTTAAATTTGTAAACCAAGTCACCATCAAATTCTGGTTCCGAAATGCCCTTACTTAAAATAAAATTAAAACTGAGATCCTTTAAGAGCAGTGAACATATTAATGAGAAAGGGGATGGGCCATACCGCGGTTTCGACTATTAAAGTCTCGTCAGTGACCCTTTAGATTTGGCAACATGGAGCCAAAGAGAATAACTGAAATTTTGCAACTTACAACAGGGTAGTCGATACAAAGACTAGTATTATCTAAATGAGACCAAATATAATAAACATTGGTTAGAAAATGAACTTAACCGATAATAAATTTCTGATTTCTCAGAATATCCTCTCTGATCTTAAAGGACCAAAAGGAAAATATAACCTGCACTATGGATGATGTACGGGGAGACTTTTTAGGGCCGCCACACGGCACAACACCAGCTGCAGTAATAGCAAATAAAATTAAAACTGAGATCCTTTAAGAGCAGTGAACATATTAATGAGAAAGGGGATGGGCCATACCGCGTCTTTAACCCAACATTATATTTGGAAATCAATTCATAGTGTCTACGATAAAATTTAGAAAAGGTTTTTCGAAGTTTATGATACCGATAGCCCTGTTGGAGAAGTTTGGCCGTTAAAGATTTATTTCGAGCGTTGAAGTCTGTAACATGATTGCAGACTCTAGCAAACCTAATAAGTTGCGAAATGTATACACCATAAGAAGCACGACGAGGAACGTCACCATCCAAAAACGGAAAATTTACTATATCAAAATCAAAGTCATCGCGCTTATCATAAATTTTAGAAGAAACAAATCCATTTGCAACAGAAAGATGTAGATCTAAAAAGGGGGCTTCGGTATCCGAGATATTGGCTTTGTTCAACTGTAGTTCAGATGGATAAATTTGATTGACCATACCTTCAAAATAAGGGTTGGCAATGTTCAAAAGGTCATCGAGGTACCTAGAAGTGGAATTAAAAGCCTCGATAACATCAGCTTGATTATCATGGTTAAGAGAATCCATGAAATCTCTTTCGTAGCAGTATAAAAATAAATCAGCTACGAGAGGTGCGCAATTTGTACCCATCGGAATTCCAACAATTTGTCTGTATAACTTGGTCCCAAATCTAATATAAATATTATCCAGGAGATAGGATAAGGCGTCGCACACATTCTGACATGACCAAAGTGTATACCGACTTTGGTCAGAGGACCCAGTCCTAGTGCGCCTCAGAATCCGTGATCCCTATTCTATCATTTTGTCCAAGTACATTAGAAAGCAGTTACAAATGAGAGATCAAGTACAGAAGAGTGGTGCAGACTCGAGTGCTTTCAGGCTGTTAACACAGCGTAGCCATTTGAGCAACTTTGCTGGTGATCGTAGTTGTTCTTTCCAAATTAAAGAGTAATTTGGCGAATATCTGCTTGGTCCGTGTTTGAAGATTTCAAAGTACCAAAAATATGTACAAAAATGCCACACTATTAAAAACGGACTCAAAATTAGCTGAAAACATTCATTTAACCATTTCAAACTTTTGTACCATCAACGTACATTTAATCGATTTATTAACATAAATCGATTACACAAAATACGATCTTTTTCCATACTAAAGAGAAAGTAAACGGATCAATGGCTGGTATGTTTTCCTCCACTATGTGGAGATTTGGCGACGTGGATTTTCGGTCTTGGTACGTTTATGAATTCATTTGTCCACCCACAATAAGCACTGGACATATTTTGTATGATGATATGCTATGAAATATTCAAGTGAAAGCATATTAAAGTCATAAGTAAACGGGAAATTTAGGTCCGATCCGGTAATTATGTCCGAACCGGTCCGATCCTGTCCGATCCGGTGATTACACACACCGGTACACAGTGCCAACTAGGCCATGAATAGCGGATGGTGGATTACAGCTCGGCTCGACAGGGACTTTCATAACACACATTTTATCGAACTTTTAGGAGAAAGAAAGAAGCCAACTATTTATTGGAAAGGTCCTCAGAACTTTCCACTTGTTCTTCTTTCTTTGCTGTGTATTCTCCGCCTATCTGAAGGCGCACGTGATGTGTATCACTAATCTGAAGTTACTGAATGGGAGGTGGGTCAGCAACCATATCGATACTGGAAATCCCTTTGTTGGTGTTACACAAGTATAACATTTTAGATGTAATTTATAACATAAAGGTCTGGTTTTAGTTTCAATAACGTCCAGGAACTCTGTATTATTTGGAAGAATATCTGGAGCCAATTTCCGGCAATCCACAATATGCTGCACCAGTGTTTTGGAGTCTGTAATACGCCTTGCCCATTCACCTGGACCCAGAGTTGAATTGATACACTGCTTGAGTTCATTTATACATGTAGTCCTTACTATATTAAGCACAGTACAGCGTGTGAGCATATGTACCAAGTCCTCGCCCTCTATGTAGCATAACGGGCAACATGCATCAACAGTCCCCTCCATTCTGAATCTCTTTCGATGAACTTGTACAAGAAAAGTCCCCGTTAGAATGCGCACCTTGACGACTGCTCTCATCACATCCATTCTGTTGGATTTGACCGTATTCCAGACTGGATGGGTGGTACCCATATGAAGACTATCAAGATTGCAACGTTCCAGTGTCGACTTCTTCCCCTGCTTCTTCTCGAAGTTGTTTCGTCCAGTAAACTCTTATAGAAGTCTTTTTAACTAGTAATTTCCACCCTTCCCTACTCATTTTCACAATCTCTTCAGGAGCTGACCCCCCTTAATTCATGTTTTAGGTGATTTTAACTTTAGAGATATTGTATGGCCGGACAGACTCAGCAAATCTGGGTCATCATTGAGTCAGACGGAGGGTCAGATTTTGATAGATATCATGAATGACCATGGTTTGGAACAATTAGTCAATTTCCCCACCAGAGAAAGAAATACTTTGGACTTAATATTGACCTCTCTTCCTGGTCAGTTTGTAGACATTCATTCCCCGGATAAGCTCAGTGATCATGACATTGTTTCTGGCACATTGAAAATTACTATCCCCCCTATAAAGAAACCTAGGAGAAAAGTGTATCGTTATCAGAAAGGTGATTATGAATCTATGAGAGCAGAAACACTTAAATTTGCAAAGGAAAGATACTTCAACGGTTACTCAGATACTCGGTCGGTCCAGGAAAATTTCAATCTCATTACATCGTTTATTCAGGAATCGGCAGATAAGCATATCCCCTCAAAAACTAGTCGCTCAGTTTCCTCTGTCCCTTGGATAACACCTGAAATAAGAAGGAAGATTCGCAGAAAAAATGCAACTCATGCAAAAGCTAAAAAGACTGGTAGTGCAAAATTTAGATCTAAATTTGAATCTTTACGGAAAGAGATCAAAGCTGATATCAGGGAGCAGCATGATCTTTATGTGAACAACTTGGTAGGAGATGTTAAGGCTAATCCTAGAGATTTTTACAGGTACATAAACAGTCAGAAAAAAGATACCCAAGGTATACCCCCGTTGAAAAAGAGAAATGGAAGTGGAATAGCACAATCCGAATTTGAGAAGGCGGAAGAATTTAATGGTCAGTTCTCGGATGTTTTCACTAAAAGTGAATACAATCAGGTCCCTCTTATGGATAGATCTGCCCCATTCATGCATGATATTGTGGTCACAAAGGAAGGGGTGACCAAACTTCTCAAAAGTTTAAACCCGTCTAAAGCCTTAGGGCCTGATGAGCTTCATCCCAGAGTCCTAAAGGAACTGGCTATCGAATTAGGGCCGGTATTCGCCCATCTCTTCCAGCAGTCAATTGATACAGGTGAAATTCCTATAGAATGGTCTCTTGCTAATATTTGCCCCCTGTTTAAGAAGGGCGACAGGTCACTTGCCCGCAATTACCGCCCTGTTTCTTTGACATGCATTCCTTGTAAGCTTCTTGAACATATTGTATGCTCTAATATCATGGTCCATCTTGATGAACATGAACTGTCGGACAGGCAACACGCATTTAGGAAATGGCATAGCTGTGAAACTCAGTTGACTACAGCGATAAATGATTGGGCCAAAATATTAGACAAAAAAGGCCAGGTCGACACTTTTATACTCGATTTTGAAAAGGCTTTCGATACTCCTCCCCATGAACTCCTTAAAAGCAAATTGTTCAGCTATGGAATAGGTGGAACAACACTGAATTGGATAAATGCTTTCCTTTGTTTCAGACAACAAAGGGTAGTGGTTAATGGTATTAAATCGGATTGGGCTCCAGTTGTGTCGGGTGTCCCTCAGGGCACCGTTCTCGTCCCCTTGCTGTTTTCCTTGTATATAAATGACATCTCAGCAGACATCGAGTCTGAAATAAGACTCTTTGCTGATGATTGTGTTTGCTATCGTGAAATCAAGAATGAAGAGGATACATTGAAACTTCAAAGAGACATTGATCGCTTAGGCAGTTGGGCTAGAAAATGGGGAATGAGATTTCAACCCATCAAATGCAACATGAGATGGGTGAAGTTAGCCGAAGTAGCCTGACCAGCCGAGGTAGGCTACTTCGGCTGGCCGGAGTAGCCTGACCAGCCGAGGTAGGCTACTTCGGCTGGCCGGAGTAGCCTGACCAGCCGAAGAAATTGCTGGCATATGTAGCACAAACAGCCGCATTGACGTGCGCGGAGTTTAGGGAGCAAGCGACCTAGTGGGATTTACAGTAGAAGGGATGTACTTTCAGAACACATAAGCGGCTATGTCGGGAAAACTTTGATGACCGAAAATGGAAATTTCTGTATAGTATTGCAATGTGTCGGTACCAACTCGGGCTGGTTTCTCACGGAACCCCACCGAGTTTAGGGAGTTCGAGACCCAGTGGGGCTTGTAGTCTATACAAGTGCCTTTACAGCCCATAGGTCGGTTATATTGGGAAAACTCTGGTTTGTCGGAAATTTCAACTCAAACATTGGGAAACGTGAACATTCATGGGTTTGCGGGTGGGGTAAGAGGCACCCCTGTCATTGACGTGCGCGGAGTTTAGGGAGCAAGCGACCTAGTGGGATTTACAGTAGAAGGAATGTACTTTCAGACCACATAAGCGGCTATGCCGGGAAAACTCTAGTTTTCGAGAAATAGGGGTACAAAAATGACCAAAAATGGAAATTTCTGTATAGTATTGCAATGTGTCGGTACCAACACGGGCTGGTTTCTCACAGAACCCCACCGAGTTTAGGGAGTTCGAGACCCAGTGGGTCTTGTAGTCCATACAAGTGCCTTTACAGCCCATAGGTCGGTTATACTGGGAAAACTCTGGTTTGTCGAAAATTTCAACTCAAACATTGGGAAACGTGAACATTCATGGGTTTGGGGGTGGGGTATAAGGCACCCCTGTCATTGACGTGCGCGGAGTTTAGGGAGCAAGCGACCTAGTGGGATTTACAGAAGAAGGGATGTATTTTCAGACCACATAAGCGGCTATGCCGGGAAAACTCTAGTTTTCTAGAAATAGGGGTACAAAAATGACCAAAAATGGAAATTTCTGTACAGTTTTACAATGTGTTTGTACCAACTCGGGCTGGTTTCTCACAGAACCCCACCGAGTTTAGGGAGTTCGAGACCCAGTGGGGCTTGTAGTCTATACAAGTGCCTTTACAGCCCATAGGTCGGTTATACTGGGAAAACTCTGGTTTGTCGGAAATTTTAACTCAAACATTGGGAAACGAGAACATTCATGGGTTTGTGGGTGGGGTAAGAGGCACCCCTGTCATTGACGTGCGCGGAGTTTAGGGAGCAAGCGACCTAGTGGGATTTACAGTACAAGGGATGTACTTTTAGACCACATAAGCGGCTATGCCGGGAAAACTCTAGTTTTCGAAAAAATAGGGGTACAAAAATGACCAAAAATGGAAATTTCTGTACAGTATTGCAATGTGTCGGTACCAACTCGGGCTGGTTTCTCACAGAACCCCACCGAGTTTAGGGAGTTCGAGACCTAGTAGGGCTTGTAGTCCATACAAGTGCCTTTACAGCCCATAGATCGGTTATACTGGGAAAACTCTGGTTTGTCGGAAATTTCAACTCAAACATTGGGAAACGTGAACATTCATGAGTTTGGGGGTGGGGTATGAGGCACCCCTGTCATTGACGTGCGCGGAGTTTAGGGAGCAAGCGACCTAGTGGGATTAACAGTAGAAGGGATGTACTTTCAGACCATATAAGCGGCTATGTCGGGAAAACTCTGGTTTTCGAGAAATAGGGGTACAAAGATGACCGAAAATGGAAATTTCTGTATAGTATTGCAATGTGTCGGTACCAACTCGGGCTGGTTTCTCACAGAACCCCACCGAGTTTAGGGAGTTCGAGACCCAGTGGGGCTTGTAGTCTATACAAGTGCCTTTACAGCCCATAGGTCGGTTATACTGGGAAAACTCTGGTTTGTCGGAAATTTCAACTCAAACATTGGGAAACGTGAACATTCATGGTTTTGGGGGTGGGGTAAGAGGCACCCCTGTCATTGACGTGCGCGGAGTTTAGGGAGCAAGCGACCTAGTGGGATTTACAGTAGCAGGAATGTACTTTCAGACCACATAAGCGGCTATGCCGGGAAAACTCTAGTTTTCGAGAAATAGGGGTACAAAAATGACCAAAAATGGAAATTTCTGTATAGTATTGCAATGTGTCGGTACCAACTCGGGCTGGTTTCTCACAGAACCCCACCGAGTTTAGGGAGTTCGAGACCCAGTGAGGCTTGTAGTCCATACAAGTGCCTTTACAGCCCATAGATCGGTTATACTGGGAAAACTCTGGTTTGTCGGAAATTTCAACTCAAACATTGGGAAACGTACACATTCATGGGTTTGGGGGTGGGTTAAGAGGCACCCCTGTCACTGACGTGCGCGGAGTTTAGGGAGCAAACGACCTAGTGGGATTTACATTAGAAGGGACGTACTTTTAAACCACATAAGCGGCTATGCCGGGAAAACTCTAGTTTTCGAAAAAAATAGGGGTACAAAAATGACCGAAAATGGAAATTTCTGTACAGTATTGCAATATGTCGGTACCAACTCGGGCTGGTTTCTCACAGAACCCCACCGAGTTTAGGGGTTCGAGACCCAGTGGGCCTTGTAGTCCATACAAGTGCCTTTACAGCCCATAGGTCGGTAATACTGGGAAAACTCTGGTTTGTAGGAAATTTCAACTCAAACATTGGGAAACGTGAACATTCATGGGTTTGGGGGTGGGGTATGAGGCACCCCTGTCATTGACGTGCGCGGAGTTTAGGGAGCAAGCGACCTAGTGGGATTTACAGTAGAAGGGATGTACTTTCAGACCATATAAGCGGCTATGTCGGAAAAACTCTGGTTTTCGAGAAATAGGGGTACAAAGATGACCGAAAATGGAAATTTCTGTATAGTATTGCAATGTGTCGGTACCAACTCGGGCTGGTTTCCGACAGAACCCCACCGAGTTTAGGGAGTTCGAGACCCAGTGGGGCTTGTAGTCTATACAAGTGCCTTTAAAGCCCATAGGTCGGTTATACTGGGAAAACTCTGGTTTGTCGGAAATTTCAACTCAAACATTGGGAAACGTGAACATTCATGGTTTTGGGGGTAGGGTAAGAGGCACCCCTGTCATTGACGTGCGCGGAGTTTAGGGAGCAAGCGACCTAGTGGGATTAACAGAAGAAGGAATGTACTTTCAGACCACATAAGCGGCTATGCCGGGAAAACTCTAGTTTTCGAGAAATAGGGGTACAAAAATGACCGAAAATGGAAATTTCTGTATATTATTGCAATGTGTCGGTACCAACTCGGGCTGGTTTCTCACAGAACCCCACCGAGTTTAGGGAGTTCGAGACCCAGTGGGTCTTGTAGTCCATACAAGTGCCTTTACAGCCCATAGGGCGGTTATACTGGGAAAACTCTGGTTTGTCGAAAATTTCAACTCAAACATTGGAAAACGTGAACATTCATGGGTTTGGGGGTGGGGTATGAGGCACCCCTGTCATTGACGTGCGCGGAGTTTAGGGAGCAAGCGACCTAGTGGGATTTACAGTAGAAGGAATGTACTTTCAGACCACATAAGCGGCTATGCCGGGAAAACTCTAGTTTTCGAAATAATAGGGGTACAAAAATGACCGAAAATGGAAATTTCTGTACAGTATTGCAATATGTCGGTACCAACTCGGGCTGGTTTCTCACAGAACCCCACCGAGTTTAGGGTGTTCGAGATCCAGTGGGGCTTGTAGTCCATACAAGTGCCTTTACAGCCCATAGGTCGGTTATACTGGGAAAACTCTGGTTTGCCGGAAATTTAAACTCAAACATTGGGAAACGTGAACATTCATGGGTTTGGGGGTGGGGTATGAGGCACCCCTGTCATTGACGTGCGCGGAGTTAAGGGAGTAAGCGACCTAGTGGGATTTACAGAAGAAGGGATGTACTTTCAGACCATATAAGCGGCTATGTCGGGAAAACTCTAGTTTTCGAGAAATAGAGGTACAAAGATGACCGAAAATGGAAATTTCTGTATAGTATTGCAATGTGTCGGTACCAACTCGGGCTGGTTTCTCACAGAACCCCACCGAGTTTAGGGAGTTCGAGACCCAGTGGGGCTTGTAGTCTATACAAGTGCCTTTACAGCCCATAGGTCGGTTATACTGGGGAAACTCTGGTTTGTCGGAAATTTCAACTCAAACATTGGGAAACGTGAACATTCATGGTTTTGGGGGTGGGGTAAGAGGCACCCCTGTCATTGACGTGCGCGGAGTTTAGGGAGCAAGCGACCTAGTGAGATTTACAGTAGAAGGAATGTACTTTTAGACCACATAAGCGGCTATGCCGGGAAAACTCTAGTTTTCGAGAAATAGGGGTACAAAAATGACCAAAAATGGCAATTTCTGTATAGTATTGCAATGTGTCGGTACCAACTCGGGCTGGTTTCTCACAGAACCCCACCGAGTTTAGGGAGTTCGAGACCCAGTGGGTCTTGTAGTCCATACAAGTGCCTTTACAGCCCATAGGTCGGTTATACTGGGAAAACTCTGGTTTGTCGAAAATTTCAACTCAAACATTGGGAAACGTGAACATTCATGGGTTTGGGGGTTGGGTATAAGGCACCCCTTTTATTGACGTGCACGGAGTTTAGGGAGCAAGCGACCTAGTGTGATTTACAGTAGATGGGATGTATTTTCAGACAACATAAGCGGCTATACCGGGAAAACTCTAGTTTTCTAGAAATAGGGGTACAAAAATGACCAAAAATGGAAATTTCTGTCCCGTATTGCAAAGTGTCGGTACCAACTCGGGCTGGTTTCTCACAGAACCCCACCGAGTTTAGGGAGTTCGAGACCCAGTGGGGCTTGTAGTCCATACAAGTGCCTTTACAGCCCATAGGTCGGTTATACTGGGAAAACTCTGGTTTGTCGGAAATTTTAACTCAAACATTGGGAAATGTGAACATTCATGGGTTTGGGGGTGGGGTATGAGGCACCCCTGTCATTGACGTGCGCGGAGTTTAGGGAGCAAACGACCTAGTGGGATTTACAGTAGAAGGAACGTACTTTTAAACCACATAAGCGGCTATGCCGGGAAAACTCTAGTTTTTGAAAAAATAGGGGTACAAAAATGACTGAAAATGGAAATTTCTGTACAGTATTGCAATGTGTCGGTACCAACTCGGGCTGGTTTCTCACAGAACCCCACCGAGTTTAGGGAGTTCGAGACCCAGTGGGCCTTGTATTCCATACAAGTGCCTTTACAGCCCATAGGTCGGTAATACTGGGAAAACTCTGGTTTGTCGGAAATTTCAACTCAAACATTGGGAAACGTGAACATTCATGGGTTTGGGGGTGGGGTATGAGGCACCCCTGTCATTGACGTGCGCGGAGTTTAGGGAGCAAGCGACCTAGTGGGATTTACAGTAGAAGGGATGTACTTTCAGACCATATAAGCGGCTATGTCGGGAAAACTCTGGTTTTCGAGAAATAGGGGTACAAAGATGACCGAAAATGGAAATTTCTGTATAGTATTGCAATGTGTCGGTACCAACTCGGGCTGGTTTCTCACAGAACCCCACCGAGTTTAGGGAGTTCGAGACCCAGTGGGGCTTGCAGTCTATACAAGTGCCTTTACAGCCCATAGGTCGGTTATACTGGGAAAACTCTGGTTTGTCGGAAATTTCAACTCAAACATTGGGAAACGTGAACATTCATGGTTTTGGGGGTGGGGTGAGAAGCACCCCTGTCATTGACGTGCGCGGAGTTTAGGGAGCAAGCGACCTAGTGGGATTACAGTAGAAGGAATGTACTTTCAGACCACATAAGCGGCTATGCCGGGAAAACTCTAGTTTTTGAGAAATAGGGGTACAAAAATGACCAAAAATGGAAATTTCTATATAGTATTGCAATGTGTCGGTACCAACTCGGGCTGGTTTCTCACAGAACCCCACCGAGTTTAGGGAGTTCGAGACCCAGTGGACCTTGTAGTCCATACAAGTGCCTTTACAGCCCATAGGTCGGTTATACTGGGAAAACTCTGGTTTGTCGGAAATTTCAACTCAAACATTGGGAAACGTGAACATTCATTGGTTTGGGGGTGGGGTAAGAGGCACCCCTGTCATTGACGTGCGCGGAGTTTAGGGAGCAAGCGACCTAGTGGGATTTTCAGAAAAAGGAATGTACTTTCAGACCACATAAGCGGCTATGCCGGGAAAACTCTAGTTTTCTAGAAATAGGGGTACAAAAATGACCAAAAATGGAAATTTCTGAACGGTATTGCAATGTGTGGGTACCAACTTGGGCTGGTTTCTCACAGAACACCACCGAGTTTAGGGAGTTCGAGACCCAGTGGGGCTTGTAGTCCATACAAGTGCCTTTACAGCCCATAGGTCGGTTATACTGGTAAAACTCTGGTTTGTCGGAAATTTCAACTCAAACATTGGGAAACGTGAACATTCATGGGTTTGGGGGTGGTGTATAAGGTACCCCTGTGATTGGCTAGCACGGAGATTAGGGAGCAAGCGACTTAGTGTGATTTACAGTAGAAGGGATGTACTTTTAGACCATATAAGCGGCTATGTCGGGAAAACTCTGCTTTTCGAGAAATAGGGGTACAAATATGACCGAAAATGGAAATTTCTGTACAGTATTGCAATGTGTCGGTACCAACTCGGGCTGGTTTCTCACAGAACCCCACCGAGTTTAGGGAGTTCGAGACCCAGTGGGGCTTGTAGTCTATACAAGTGCCTTTACAGCCCATAGGTCGGTTATACTGGGAAAACTCTGGTTTGTCGGAAATTTCAACTCAAACATTGGGAAACGTGAACATTCATGGTTTTGGGGGTGGGGTAAGAGGCACCCCTGTCATTGACGTGCGCGGAATTTAGGGAGCAAGCGACCTAGTGGGATTTACAGTAGAAGGAATGTTCTTTCAGACCACATAAGCGGCTATGCCGGGAAAACTCTAGTTTTCGAGAAATAGGGGTACAAAAATGACCAAAAATGGAAATTTCTGTATACTATTGCAATGTGTCGGTACCAACTCGGGCTGGTTTCTCACAGAACCCCACCGAGTTTAGGGAGTTCGAGACCCAGTGGGTCTTGTAGTCCATACAAGTGCCTTTACAGCCCATAGGTCGGTTATACTGGGAAAACTCTGGTTTGTCGAAAATTTCAACTCAAACATTGGGAAACGTGAACATTCATGGGTTTGGGGGTGGGGTATAAGGCACCCCTGTCATTGACGTGCGCGGAGTTTAGGGAGCAAGCGACCTAGTGTGATTTACAGTAGAAGGGATATACTTTCAGACCATATAAGCGGCTATGTCGGGAAAACTTTGGTTTTCGAGAAATAGGGGTACAAAAATAACCGAAAATGGAAATATCTGTATAGTATTGCAATGTGTCGGTACCAACTCGGGCCGGTTTCTCACAGAACCCCACCGAGTTTAGGGAGTTCGAGACCCAGTGGGGCTTGTAGTCTATACAAGTGCCTTTACAGCCCATAGGTCGGTTATACTGGGAAAACTCTGGTTTGTCGGAAATTTTAGCTCAAACATTGGGAAACGTGAACATTCATGGGTTTGGGGGTGGGGTAAAAGGTACCCCTGTGATTGGCGAGCACGGAGTTTAGGGAGCAAGCGACCTAGTGGGATTTATAGTAGAAGGGATGTACTTTTAGACCATATAAGCGGCTGTGTCGGGAAAACTCTGGTTCTCGAGAAATAGGGGTACAAAGATGACCGAAAATGAAAATTTCTGTACAGTATTGCAATGTGTCGGTATCAACTCGGGCTGGTTTCTCACAGAACCCCACCGAGTTTAGGGAGTTCGAGACCCAGTGGGGCTTGTAGTCTATACAAGTGCCTTTACAGCCCATAGGTCGGTTATACTGGGAAACCTCTGGTTTGTCGAAAATTTCAACTCAAACATTGGGAAACGTGAACATTCATGGGTTTGGGGGTGGGGTATAAGGCACCCCTGTCATTGACGTGCGCGGAGTTTAGGGAGCAAGCGACCTAGTGGGATTTACAGTAGAAGGGATGTACTTTTAGACCATATAAGCGGCTATGTCGGGAAAACTCTGGTTCTCGAGAAATAGGGGTACAAATATGACCGAAAATGGAAATTTCTGTATAGTATTGCAATGTGTCGGTACCAACTCGGGCTGGTTTCTCACAGAACCCCACTGAGTTTAGGGAGTTCGAGACCCAGTGGGGCTGGTAGTGTATAGAAGTGCCTTTACAGCCCATAGGTCGGTTATACTGGGAAACCTCTGGTTTGTCGGAAATTTTAACTCAAACATTGGGAAACGTGAACATTCATGGTTTTGGGGTGGGGTAAGAGGCACCCCTGTCATTGACGTGCGCGGAGTTTAGGGAGCAAGCAACCTAGTGGGATTTACAGTAGAAGGAATGTACTTTCAGACCACATAAGCGGCTATGCCGGGAAAACTCTAGTTTTCGAGAAATAGGGGTACAAAAATGACCAAAAATGGAAATTTCTGTATAGTATTGCAATGTGTCGGTACCAACTCGGGCTGGTTTCTCACAGAACCCCACCGAGTTTAGGGAGTTCGAGACCCAGTGGGCCTTGTAGTCCATACAAGTGCCTTTACAGCCCATAGGTCGGTTATACTGGGAAAACTCTGGTTTGTCGGATTTTACAACTCAAACATTGGGAAACGTGAACATTCATTGGTTTGGGGGTGGGGTAAGAGGCACCCCTGTCATTGACGTGCGCGGAGTTTAGGGAGCAAGCGACCTAGTGGGATTTACAGAAGAAGGAATGTACTTTCAGACCACATAAGCGGCTATGCCGGGAAAACTCTAAGTTTTCTAGAAATAGGGGTACAAAAATGACCAAAAATGGAAATTTCATGGGTTTGGGGGTGGGGTATAAGGCACCCCTGTCATTGACGTGCACGGAGTTTAGGGAGCAAGAGACGTAGTGTGATTTACAGTAGAAGGGATGTATTTTCAGACCAGATAAGCGGCTATGCCGGGAAAACTCTAGTTTTCTAGAAATAGGGGTACAAAAATGACCAAAAATGGAAATTTCTGTACAATATTGCAATGTGTCGGTACCAACTCGGGCTGGTTTCTCACAGAACCCCACCGAGTTTAGGGAGTTCGAGTCCCAGTGGGGCTTGTAGTCCATACAAGTGCCTTTACAGCCCATAGTTTGGTTATACTGGGAAAACTCTGGTTCGTCGGAAATTTTAACTCAAATATTGGGAAACGTGAACATTCATGGGTTTGGGGGTGGGGTATAAGGTACCCCTGTCATTGGCGTGCACGGAGATTAGGGAGCAAGCGACCTAGTGGGATTTACAGAAGAAGGGATGTACTTTCAGACCATATAAGCGGCTATGTCGGGAAAACTCTGGTTTTCGAGAAATAGGGGTACAAAGATGACCGAAAATGGAAATTTCTGTACAGTATTGCAATGTGTCGGTACCAACTCGGGCTGGTTTCTCACAGAACCCCACCGAGTTTAGGGAGTTCGAGACCTATGGGCTGTAAAGGCACTTTTATGGACTACAAGCCCCACTGGGTCTCCAACTCCCTAAACTCGGTGGGGTTCTGTGAGAAACCAGCCCGAGTTGGTACACACACATTGCAATACTGTACAGAAATTTCCATTATTGGTCTTTTTTGTACCCCTTTTTCTAGAAAACTAGAGTTTTCCCGGCATAGCCGCTTATGTGGTCTGAAAATACATCCCTTCTTCTGTAAATCCCACTGGGTCGCTTGCTCCCTAAACTCCGTGCACGTCAATGACAGGGGTGCCTCTTACCCCACCCCAAACCCATGAATGTTCACGTTTCCCAATGTTTGAGTTAAAATTTCCGACAAACCAGAGTTTTCCCAGTATAACCGACCTATGGGCTGTAAAGGCACTTGTATAGACTACAAGCCCCACTGGGTCTCAAACTCCCTAAACTCGGTGGGGTTCTGTGAGAAACCAGCCCGAGTTGGTACCGACACATTGCAATACTATACAGAAAATTCCATTTTCGGCCATCTTTGTACCCCTTTTTCTCGAAAACCAGAGTTTTCCCGACATAGCCGCTTATGTGGTCTAAAAGTACATCCCCTTTACTGTAAATCCCACTAGGTCGCTTGCTCCCTAAACTCCGTGCACGCCAATGACAGGGGTACCTTATACCCCACCCCCAAACCGATGAATGTTCACGTTGTCCAATGTTTTGAGTTGAAATTTCCGACAAACCAGAGTTTTCCCAGTATAACCGACCTATGGGCTGTAAAGGCACTTGTAAAGCCCCACTGGGTCTCGGACTCTGTGAGAAACCAGCTCGAGTTGGTACCGACACATTGCAATACTATACAGAAATTTCCATTTTCGGTCATTTTTGTACCCCTGTTTCTCGAAAACTAGAGTTTTCCCGGCATAGCCAATTATGTGGTCTAAAAGTACATCCCTTCTACTGTAAATCCCAATAGGTCGCTTGCTCCCTAAACTCCGCGCACGTCAATGACAGGGGTGCCTCATACCCAACCCCCAAACCCATGAATGTTCACGTTTCCCAATGTTTGAGTTGAAATTTCCGACAAACCAGAGTTTTCCCAGTATAACCGACCTATGGGCTGTAAAGGCACTTGTATGGACTACAAGGCCCACTGGGTCTCGAACTCCCTAAACTCGGTGGGGTTCTGTGAGAAACCAGCCCGAGTTGGTACCGACACATTGCAATACTATACAGAAATTTCCATTTTTGGTCATTTTTGTACCCCTGTTTATCGAAAACTAGAGTTTTCCCGGCATAGCCAATTATGTGGTCTAAAATTACCCCCCTTCTACTGTAAATCCGACTAGGTCGCTTGCTCCCTAAACTCCGCGCACGTCAATGACAGGGGTGCCTCATACCCCACCCCCAAACCCATGAATGTTCACGTTTCCCAATGTTTGAGTTGAAATTTCCGACAAACCAGAGTTTTTCCAGTATAACCGACCTATGGGCTGTAAAGGCACTTGTATGGACTACAAGGCCCACTGGGTCTCGAACTCCCTAAATTCGGTGGGGTTCTGTGAGAAAACAGCCCGAGTTGGTACCGACACATTGCAATACTGTACAGAAATTTCCATTTTCGGTCATCTTTGTACCCCTATTTCTCGAAAACCAGAGTTTTCCCGACATAGCCGCTTATATGGTCTAACAGTACATCCCTTCTACTGTAAATCCCACTAGGTCGCTTGCTCCCTAAACTCCGTGCACGCCAATGACAGGGGTACCTTATACCCCACCCCAAAACCCATGAATGTTCACGTTTCCCAATGTTTGAGTTAAAATTTCCGACAAACCAGAGTTTTCCCAGTATAACCGACCTATGGGCTGTAAAGGCACTTGTATGGACTACAAGCCCCACTGGGTCTCGAACTCCCTAAACTCGGTGGGGTTCTGTGAGAAACCAGCCCGAGTTGGTACCGACACATTGCAATACTGTACAGAAATTTCCATTTTTCGTCATTTTTGTACCCCTATTTCTCGAAAACTAGAGTTTTCCCGGCATAGCCGCTTATGTGCTCTAAAAGTACATTCCTTCTCCTGTAAATCCCACTAGGTCGCTTGCTCCCTAAACTCCGCGCACGTCAATGACAGGGGTGCCTCTTACCCCACCCCCAAACCCATGAATGTTCACGTTGTCCAATGTTTTGAGTTGAAATTTCCGACAAACCAGAGTTTTCCCAGTATAACCGACCTATGGGCTGTAAAGGCACTTGTATAGACTACAAGCCCCACTGGGTCTCGAACTCCCTAAACTCGGTGGGGCTCTGTGAGAAACCAGCCCGAGTTGGTACCGACATATTGCAATACTATACAGAAATTTCCATTTTCGGTCATCTTTGTACCCCTATTTCTCGAAATCCAGAGTTTTCCCGACATAGCCGCTTATATTGTCTGAAAGTACATTCCTTCTACTGTAAATCCGACTAGGTCGCTTGCTCCCTAAACTCCGCGCACGTCAATGACAGGGGTGCCTCATACCCCACCCCCAAACCCATGAATGTTCACGTTTCCCAATGTTTGAGTTGAAATTTCCGACAAACCAGAGTTTCTCCAGTATAACCGACCTATGGGCTGTAAAGGCACTTGTATGGACTACAAGGCCCACTGGGTCTCGAACTCCCTAAACTCGGTGTGGTTCTGTGAGAAAACAGCCCGAGTTGGTACCGACACATTGCAATACTGTACAGAAATTTCCATTTTCGGTCATATTTGTACCCCTATTTCTCGAAAACCAGAGTTTTCCCGACATAGCCGCTTATATGGTCTAACAGTACATCCCTTCTACTGTAAATCCCACTAGGTCGCTTGCTCCCTAAACTCCGTGCACGCCAATGACAGGGGTACCTTATACCCCACCCCCAAACCCATGAATGTTCACGTTTCCCAATGTTTGAGTTAAAATTTCCGACAAACCAGAGTTTTCCCAGTATAACCGACCTATGGGCTGTAAAGGCACTTGTATGGACTACAAGCCCCACTGGGTCTCGAACTCCCTAAACTCGGTGGGGTTCTGTGAGAAACCAGCCCGAGTTGGTACCGACACATTGCAATACTGTACAGAAATTTCCATTTTTGGTCATTTTTGTACCCCTATTTCTAGAAAACTAGAGTTTTCCCGGCATAGCCGCTTATGTGGTCTGAAAATACATCCCTTCTACTGTAAATCCCACTAGGTCGCTTGCTCCCTAAACTACGTGCACGTCAATGACAGGGGTGCCTTATACCCCACCTCCAAACCCATGAATGTTCACGTTTCCCAATGTTTGAGTTGAAATTTTCGACAAACCAGAGTTTTCCCAGTATAACCGACCTATGGGCTGTAAAGGCACTTGTATAGACTACAAGACCCACTGGGTCTCGAACTCCCTAAACTCGGTGGGGTTCTGTGAGAAACCAGCCCGAGTTGGTACCGACACATTGCAATACTATACAGAAATTTCCATTTTCGGTCATCTTTGTACCCCTATTTCTCGAAAACCAGAGTTTTCCCGACATAGCCGCTTATATTGTCTGAAAGTACATCCCTTCTACTGTAAATCCCACTAGGTCGCTTGCTCCCTAAACTCCGCGCACGTCAATGACAGGGGTGCCTCATACCCCACCCCCAAACCCATGAATGTTCACGTTTCCCAATGTTTGAGTTGAAATTTCCGACAAACCAGAGTTTTCCCAGTATAACCGACCTATGGGCTGTAAAGGCACTTGTATGGACTACAAGCCCCACTGGGTCTCGAACTCCCTAAACTCGGTGGGGTTCTGTGAGAAACCAGCCCGAGTTGGTACCGACACATTGCAATACTGTACAGAAATTTCCATTTTCGGTCATCTTTGTACCCCTATTTCTCGAAAACCAGAGTTTACCCGACATAGCCGCTTATATGGTCTAAACGTACATCCCTTCTACTGTAAATCCCACTAGGTCGCTTGCTCCCTAAACTCCGTGCACGCCAATGACAGGGATACCTTATACCCCACCCCCAAACCCATGAATGTTCACGTTGTCCAATGTTTTGAGTTGAAATTTCCGACAAACCAGAGTTTTCCCAGTATAACCGACCTATGGGCTGTAAAGGCACTTGTATGGACTACAAGACCCACTGGGTCTCGAACTCCCTAAACTCGTTGGGGTTCTGTGAGAAACCAGCCAGAGTTGGTACCGACACATTGCAATACTATACAGAAATTTCCATTTTCGGTCATCTTTGTACCCCTATTTCTCGAAAACCAGAGTTTTCCCGACATAGCCGCTTATATGGTCTAAAAGTACAACCCTTCTACTGTAAATCCCACTAGGTCGCTTGCTCCCTAAACTCCGCGCACGTCAATGACAGGGGTGCCTCATACCCCACCCCAAAACCCATGAATGTTCACGTTTCCCAATGTTTGAGTTAAAATTTCCGACAAACCAGAGTTTTCCCAGTATAACCGACCTATGGGCTGTAAAGGCACTTGTATGGACTACAAGCCCCACTGGGTCTCGAACTCCCTAAACTCGGTGGGGTTCTGTGAGAAACCAGCCCGAGTTGGTACCGACACATTGCAATACTGTACAGAAATTTCCATTTTTGGTCATTTTTGTACCCCTATTTCTAGAAAACTAGAGTTTTCCCGGCATAGCCGCTTATGTGGTCTGAAAATACATCCCTTCTACTGTAAATCCCACTAGGTCGCTTGCTCCCTAAACTCCGCGCACGTCAATGACAGGGGTGCCTCTTACCCCACCTCCAAACCCATGAATGTTCACGTTTCCCAATGTTTGAGTTAAAATTTCCGACAAACCAGAGTTTTCCCAGTATAACCGACCTATGGGCTGTAAAGGCACTTGTATGGACTACAAGCCCTACTGGGTCTTGAACTCCCTAAACTCGGTGGGGTTCTGTGAGAAACCAGCCCGAGTTGGTACCGACACATTGCAATACTATACAGAAATTTCCATTTTTGGTCATTTTTGTACCCCTATTTCTCGAAAACCAGAGTTTTCCCGACATAGCCGCTTATATGGTCTAAAAGTACATCCCTTTTACTGTAAATCCCACTAGGTCGTTTGCTAAACTCCGTGCTCGTCAATCACAGGGTAACCGTATACCCCACCCCCAAACCCATGAATGTTCACGTTGCCCAATGTTTGAGTTAAAATTTCCGACAAACCAGTGTTTTCCCAGTATAACCGACCTATGGGCTGTAAAGGCACTTGTATGGTCTACAAGCCCCACTGGGTCTCGAACTCCCTAAACTCGGTGGGGTTCTGTGAGAAACCAGCCCGAGTTGGTACCGACACATTGCAATACTGTACAGAAATTTCCATTTTTGGTCAATTTTGTACCCCTATTTCTAGAAAACTAGAGTTTTCCCGGCATAGCCGCTTATGTGGTCTGAAAATACATACCTTCTACTGTAAATTCCACTAGGTCGCTTGCTCCCTAAACTCCGTGCACGCCAATGACAGGGGTACCTTATACCCCACCCCCAAACCCATGAATGTTCACGTTGTCCAATGTTTTGAGTTGAAATTTCCGACAAAGCAGAGTTTTACCAGTATAACCGACCTATGGGCTGTAAAGGCACTTGTATGGACTACAAGCCCCACTGGGTCTCGAACTCCCTAAACTCGGTGGGGTTCTGTGAGAAACCAGCCCGAGTTGGTACCGACACATTGCAATACTATACAGAAATTTCCATTTTCGGTCATCTTTGTACCCCTATTTCTCGAAAACCAGAGTTTTCCCGACATAGCCGCTTATGTGGTTTGAAAGTACATCCCTTGTACTGTAAATCCCACTAGGTCGCTTGCTCCCTAAACTCCGTGCACGCCAATGACAGGGGTACCTTATACCCCACCCCCAAACCCATGAATGTTCTTGTTCTCCAATGTTTTGAGTTAAAATTTCCGACAAACCAGAGTTTTCCCAGTATAACCGACCTATGGGCTGTAAAGGCACTTGTATGGACTACAAGCCCCACTGCGTCTCGAACTCCCTAAACTCGATGGGGTTCTGTGAGAAACCAGCCCGAGTTGGTACCGACACATTGCAATACTATACAGAAATTTCCATTTTCGGTCATATTTGTACCCCTATTTCTCGAAAACCAGAGTTTTCCCGACATAGCCGCTTATATGGTCTAAAAGTACAACCCTTCTACTGTAAATCCCACTAGGTCGCTTGCTCCCTAAACTCCGCGCACGTCAATGACAGGGGTGCCTCATACACCACCCCAAAACCCATGAATGTTCACGTTTCCCAATGTTTGAGTTGAAATTTCCGACAAACCAGAGTTTTCCCAGTATAACCGACCTATGGGCTGTAAAGGCACTTGTATGGACTACAAGCCCCACTGGGTCTCGAACTCCCTAAACTCGGTGGGGTTCTGTGAGAAACCAGCCCGAGTTGGTACCGACACATTGCAATACTGTACAGAAATTTCCATTTTTGGTCAATTTTGTACCCCTATTTCTAGAAAACTAGAGTTTTCCCGGCATAGCCGCATTTGTGGTCTGAAAATACATCCCTTCTACTGTAAATTCCACTAGGTCGCTTGCTCCCTAAACTCCGTGCACGTCAATGACAGGGGTGCCTTATACCCCACCCCCAAACCCATGAATATTCACGTTTCCCAATGTTTGAGTTGAAATTTTCGACAAACCAGAGTTTTCCCAGTATAACCGACCTATGGGCTGTAAAGGCACTTGTATGGACTACAAGACCCACTGGGTCTCGAACTCCCTAAACTCGGTGGGGTTCTGTGAGAAACCAGCCCGAGTTGGTACCGACACATTGCAATACTATACAGAAATTTCCATTTTCGGTCATCTTTGTACCCCTATTTCTCGAAAACCAGAGTTTTCCCGACATAGCCGCTTATATGGTCTAAAAGTACAACCCTTCTACTGTAAATCCCACTAGGTCGCTTGCTCCCTAAACTCCGCGCACGTCAATGACAGGGGTGCCTCATACCCCACCCCAAAACCCATGAATGTTCACGTTTCCCAATGTTTGAGTTGAAATTTCCGACAAACCAGAGTTTTCCCAGTATAACCGACCTATGGGCTGTAAAGGCACTTGTATGGACTACAAGCCCCACTGGGTCTGGAACTCGCCAAACTCGGTGGGGTTCTGTGAGAAACCAGCCCGTGTTGGTACCGACACATTGCAATACTGTACAGAAATTTCCATTTTTGGTCAATTTTGTACCCCTATTTCTAGAAAACTAGAGTTTTCCCGGCATAGCCGCATTTGTGGTCTGAAAATACATCCCTTCTACTGTAAATTTTACTAGGTCGCTTGCTCCCTAAACTCCGAGCACGTCAATGACAGGGGTGCCTTATACCCCACCCCCAAACCCATGAATGTTCACGTTTCCCAATGTTTGAGTTGAAATTTTCGACAAACCAGAGTTTTCCCAGTATAACCGACCTATAGGCTGTAAAGGCACTTGTATGGACTACAAGACCCACTGGGTCTCGAACTCCCTAAACTCGGTGTGGTTCTGTGAGAAACCAGCCCGAGTTGGTACCGACACATTGCAATACTATACAGAAAATTCAATTTTCGGTCATTTTTGTACCCCTATTTCTCGAAAACCAGAGTTTTCCCGACATAGCCGCTTATGTGGTCTGAAAGTACATCCCTACTACTGTAAATCCCACTAGGTCGCTTGCTCCCTAAACTCCGTGCACGCCAATGACAGGGGTACCTTATACCCCACCCCCAAACCCATGAATGTTCACGTTGTCCAATGGTTTGAGTTGAAATTTCCGACAAACCAGAGTTTTCCCAGTATAACCGACCTATGGGCTGCAAAGGCACTTGTATAGACTACAAGCCCCACTGGGTCTCGAACTCCCTAAACTCGGTGGGGTTCTGTGAGAAACCAGCCCGAGTTGGTACCGACACATTGCAATACTATACAGAAATTTCCATTTTCTGTCATCTTTGTATCCCTATTTCTCGAAAACCAGAGTTTTCCCGACATAGCCGCTTATGTTGTCTGAAAGTACATCCCTTCTACTGTAAATCCGACTAGGTCGCTTGCTCCCTAAACTCCGCGCACGTCAATGACAGGGGTGCCTCATACCCCACCCCCAAACCCATGAATGTTCACGTTTCCCAATGTTTGAGTTGAAATTTCCGACAAACCAGAGTATTGACAGTATAACCGACCTATGGGCTGTAAAGGCACTTGTATGGACTACAAGGCCCACTGGGTCTCGAACTCCCTAAACTCGGTGGGGTTCTGTGAGAAAACAGCCCGAGTTGGTACCGACACATTGCAATACTGTACAGAAATTTCCATTTTCGGTCATCTTTGTACCCCTATTTCTCGAAAACCAGAGTTTTCCCGACATAGCCGCTTATATGGTCTAACAGTACATCCCTTCTACTGTAAATCCCACTAGGTCGCTTGCTCCCTAAACTCCGTGCACGCCAATGACAGGGGTACCTTATACCCCACCCCCAAACCCATGAATGTTCACGTTTCCCAATGTTTGAGTTAAAATTTCCGACAAACCAGAGTTTTCCCAGTATAACCGACCTATGGGCTGTAAAGGCACTTGTATGGACTACAAGCCCCACTGGGTCTCGAACTCCCTAAACTCGGTGGGGTTCTGTGAGAAACCAGCCCGAGTTGGTACCGACACATTGCAATACTGTACAGAAATTTCCATTTTTGGTCATTTTTGTACCCCTATTTCTAGAAAACTAGAGTTTTCCCGGCATAGCCGCTTATGTGGTCTGAAAATACATCCCTTCTACTGTAAATCCCACTAGGTCGCTTGCTCCCTAAACTCCGTGCACGTCAATGACAGGGGTGCCTTATATCCCACCTCCAAACCCATGAATGTTCACGTTTCCCAATGTTTGAGTTGAAATTTTCGACAAACCAGAGTTTTTTTTAGTATAACCGACCTATGGGCTGTAAAGGCACTTGTATGAACTACAAGACCCACTGGGTCTCGAACTCCCTAAACTCGGTGGGGTTCTGTGAGAAACCAGCCCGAGTTGGTACCGACACATTGCAATACTATACAGAAATTTCCATTTTTGGTCATTTTTGTACCCCTATTTCTCGAAAACTAGAGTTTTCCCGGCATAGCCGCTTATGTGGTCTAAAAGTACATTCCTTCTCCTGATAATCCCACTAGGTCGCTTGCTCCCTAAACTCCGCGCACGTCAATGACAGGGGTGCCTCTTACCCCACCCCCAAACCCATGTATGTTCACGTTTCCCAATGTTTGAGTTAAAATTTCCGGCAAACCAGAGTTTTCCCAGTATAACCGACCTATGGGCTGTAAAGGCACTTGTATGGACTACAAGCCCCACTGGATCTCGAACTCCCTAAACTCGGTGGGATTCTGTGAGAAACCAGCCCGAGTTGGTGGCGACACATTGCAATACTGTATAGAAATTTCCATTTTTGGTCATATTTGTACCCCTATTTCTCGAAAACCAGAGTTTTCCCGGCATAGCCGCTTATATGGTCTAAAAGTACATCCCTTCTACTGTAAATCCCACTAGGTCGCTTGCTCCCTAAACTCCGTGCTAGCCAATCACAGGGGTACTTTATACCCCACCCCCAAACCCATGAATGTTCACGTTTCCCAATGTTTGAGTTAAAATTTCCGACAAACCAGAGTTTTCCCAGTATAACCGACCTATGGGCTGTAAAGGCACTTGTATGGACTACAAGCTCCACTGGGTCTCGAACTCCCAAAACTCGGTGGGGTTCTGTGAGAAACCAGCCCGAGCTGGTACCGACACATTGCAATACTGTACAGAAATTTCCATTTTTGGTCATTTTTGTACCCCTATTTCTAGAAAACTAGAGTTTTCCCGGCATAGCCGCTTATGTGGTCTGAAAGTACATTCCTTCTTCTGTAAATCCCACTAGGTCGCTTGCTCCCTAAACTCCGCGCACGTCAATGACAGGGGTGCCTCATACCCCACCCCCAAACCCATGAATGTTCACGTTTCCCAATGTTTGAGTTGAAATTTCCGACAAACCAGAGTTTTCCCAGTATAACCGACCTATGGGCTGTAAAGGCACTTGTATGGACTACAAGGTCCACTGGGTCTCGAACTCCCTAAACTCGGTGGGGTTCTGTGAGAAACCAGCCCGAGTTGGTACCGACACATTGCAATACTATATAGAAATTTCCATTTTTGGTCATTTTTGTACCCCTATTTCTCAAAAACTAGAGTTTTCCCGGCATAGCCGCTTATGTGGTCTGAAAGTACATTCCTTCTACTGTAAATCCCACAAGGTCGCTTGCTCCCTAATCTCCGCGCACGTCAATGACAGGGGTGCCTCTTACCCCACCCCCAAAACAATGAATGTTCACGTTTCCCAATGTTTGAGTTGAAATTTCCGACTAACCAGAGTTTTTCCAGTATAACCGACCTATGGGCTGTAAAGGCACTTGTATAGACTACAAGTCCCACTGGGTCTCGAACTCCCTAAACTCGGTGGGGTTTTGTGAGAAACCAGCCCGAGTTGGTACCGACACATTGCAATACTATACAGAAATTTCCATTTTTGGTCATCTTTGTTCCCCTATTTCTCGAAAACCAGAGTTTTCTCGACATAGCCGCTTATATGGTCTGAAAGTACATCCCTTCTTCTGTAAATCCCACTAGGTCGCTTGCTCCCTAAACTCCGCGCACGTCAATGACAGGGGTGCCTCATACCCCACCCCCAAACCCATGAATGTTCACGTTTCCCAATGTTTGAGTTAAAATTTCCGACAAACCAGAGTTTTCCCAGTATTACCGACCTATGGGCTGTAAAGGCACTTGTATGGACTACAAGGCCCACTGGGTCTCGAACTCCCTAAACTCGGTGGGGTTCTGTGAGAAACCAGCCCGAGTTGTTACCGACACATTGCAATACTGTACAGAAATTTCCATTTTCGGTCATTTTTGTATCCCTATTTTTTCAAAAACTAGAGTTTTTTGCCGGCATAGCCGCTTATGTGGTTTAAAAGTACGTCCCTTCTACTGTAAATCCCTCTAGGTCGTTTGCTCCCTAAACTCCGCGCACGTCAATGACAGGGGTGCCTCTTACCCCACCCCCAAACCCATGAATGTTCACGTTTCCCAATGTTTGAGTTAAAATTTCCGACAAACCAGAGTTTTCCCAGTATAACAGACCTATGGGCTGTAAAGGCACTTGTATGGACTACAAGCCCCACTGGGTCTCGAACTCCCTAAACTCGGTGGGGTTCTGTGAGAAACCAGCCCGAGTTGGTACCGACACATTGAAATACTGTATAGAAATTTCCATTTTTGGTCATTTTTGTACCCCTATTTCTAGAAAACTAGAGTTTTCCCGGTATAGCCGCTTATGTGGTCTGAAAATACATCCCTTCTACTGTAAATCCCACTAGGTCGCTTGCTCCCTAAACTCCGTGCACGTCAATAAAAGGGGTGCCTTATACCCCACCCCCAAATCCATGAATGTTCACGTTTCCCAATGTTTGAGTTGAAATTTTCGACAAACCAGAGTTTTCCCAGTATAACCGACCTATGGGCTGTAAAGGCACTTGTATGGACTACAAGACCCACTGGGTCTCGAACTCCCTAAACTCGGTGGGGTTCTGTGAGAAACCAGCCCGAGTTGGTACCGACACATTGCAATACTATACAGAAATTTCCATTTTTGGTCATTTTTGTACCCCTATTTCTCGAAAACTAGAGTTTTCCCGGCATAGCCGCTTATGTGGTCTGAAAGTACATTCCTTCTACTGTAAATCTCACTAGGTCGCTTGCTCCCTAAACTCCGCGCACGTCAATGACAGGGGTGCCTCTTATCCCACCCCCAAAACCATGAATGTTCACGTTTCCCAATGTTTGAGTTGAAATTTCCGACAAACCAGAGTTTTCCCAGTATAACCGACCTATGGGCTGTAAAGGCACTTGTATAGACTACAAGCCCCACTGGGTCTCGAACTCCCTAAACTCGGTGGGGTTCTGTGAGAAACCAGCCCGAGTTGGTACCGACACATTGCAATACTATACAGAAATTTCCATTTTCGGTCATCTTTGTACCCCTATTTCTCGAAAACTAGAGTTTTCCCGACATAGCCGCTTATATGGTCTGAAAGTACATCCCTTCTACTGTAAATCCCACTAGGTCGCTTGCTCCCTAACCTCCGCGAACGTCAATGACAGGGGTGCCTCATACCCCACCCCCAAACCAATGAATGTTCACGTTTCCCAATGTTTGAGTTAAAATTTCCGGCAAACCAGAGTTTTCCCAGTATAACCGACCTATGGGCTGTAAAGGCACTTGTATGGACTACAAGCCCCACTGGATCTCGAACTCCCTAAACTCGGTGGGGTTCTGTGAGAAACCAGCCCGAGTTGGTACCGACATATTGCAATACTGTACAGAAATTTCCATTTTTGGTCATATTTGTACCCCTATTTCTAGAAAACTAGATTTTTTCCGGTATAGCCGCTTATGTGGTCTGAAAATACATCCCTTCTACTGTAAATCCAACTAGGTCGCTTGCTCCCTAAACTCCGTGCACGTCAATAAAAGGGGTGCCTTATACCCCACCCCCAAACCCATGAATGTTCACGTTTCCCAATGTTTGAGTTGAAATTTTCGACAAACCAGAGTTTTCCCAGTATAACCGACCTATGGGCTGTAAAGGCACTTGTATGGACTACAAGACCCACTGGGTCTCGAACTCCCTAAACTCGGTGGGGTTCTGTGAGAAACCAGCCCGAGTTGGTACCGACACATTGCAATACTATACAGAAATTTCCATTTTTGGTCATTTTTGTACCCCTATTTCTCGAAAACTAGAGTTTTCCCGGCATAGCCGCTTATGTGGTCTGAAAGTACATTCCTTCTACTGTAAATCTCACTAGGTCGCTTGCTCCCTAAACTCCGCGCACGTCAATGACAGGGGTGCCTCTTACCCCACCCCCAAAACCATGAATGTTCACGTTTCCCAATGTTTGAGTTGAAATTTCCGACAAACCAGAGTTTTCCCAGTATAACCGACCTATGGGCTGTAAAGGCATTTGTATAGACTACAAGCCCCACTGGGTCTCGAACTCCCTAAACTCGGTGGGGTTCTGTGAGAAACCAGCCCGAGTTGGTACCGACACATTGCAATACTATACAGAAATTTCCATTTTTGGTCATTTTTGTACCCCTATTTCTCGAAAACTAGAGTTTTCCCGGCATATCCGCTTATGTGGTCTGAAGGTACATTCCTTCTACTGTAAATCTCCCTAGGTCGCTTGCTCCCTAAACTCCGCGCACGTCAATGACAGGGGTGCCTCATACCCCACCCCCAAACCCATGAATGTTCACGTTTCCCAATGTTTGAGTTGAAATTTCCGACAAACCAGAGTTTTCCCAGTATAACCGACCTATGGGCTGTAAAGGCACTTGTATGGACTACAAGGCCCACTGGGTCTCGAACTCCCTAAACTCGCTGGGGTTCTGTGATAAACCAGCCCGTGTTGGTACCGACACATTACAATACTATACAGAAATTTCCATTTTTGGTCATTTTTGTACCCCTATTTCTCGAAAACTAGAGTTTTCCCGGCATAGCCCCTTATGTGGTCTGAAAGTACATCTATTCTACTGTAAATCCCACTAGGTCGCTTGCTCCCTAAACTCCGCGCACGTCAATGACAGGGGTGCCTCATATCCCACCCCCAAACCCATGAATGTTCACGTTTACCAATGTTTGAGTTGAAATTTCCGACAAACCAGAGTTTTCCCAGTATTACCGTCCTATGGGCTGTAAAGGCACTTGTATGGACTACAAGGCCCACTGGGTCTCGAACTCCCTAAACTCGGTGGGGTTCTGTGAGAAACCAGCCCGAGTTGGTACCGACACATTGCAATACTGTACAGAAATTTCCCGGTATAGCCGCTTATGTGGTCTGAAAATACATCCCTTCTACTGTAAATCCCACTAGGTCGCTTGCTCCCTAAACTCCGTGCACGTCAATAAAAGGGGTGCCTTATATCCCACCCCCAAACCCATGAATGTTCACGTTTCCCAATGTTTGAGTTGAAATTTTCGACAAACCAGAGTTTTCCCAGTATAACCGACCTATGGGCTGTAAAGGCACTTGTATGGACTACAAGACCCACTGGGTCTCGAACTCCCTAAACTCGGTGGGGTTCTGTGAGAAACCAGCCCGAGTTGGTACCGACACATTGCAATACTATACAGAAATTTCCATTTTTGGTCATTTTTGTACCCCTATTTCTCGAAAACTAGAGTTTTCCCGGCATAGCCGCTTATGTGGTCTGAAAGTACATTCCTTCTACTGTAAATCTCACTAGGTCGCTTGCTCCCTATACTCCGCGCACGTCAATGACACGGGTGCCTCTTACCCCACCCCCAAAACCATGAATGTTCACGTTTCCCAATGTTTGAGTTCAAATTTCCGACAAACCAGAGTTTTCCCAGTATAACCGACCTATGGGCTGTAAAGGCACTTGTATAGACTACAAGCCCCACTGGGTCTCGAACTCCCTAAACTCGGTGGGGTTCTGTGAGAAACCAGCCCGAGTTGGTACCGACACATTGCAATACTATACAGAAATTTCCATTTTCGGTCATCTTTGTACCCCTATTTCTCGAAAACTAGAGTTTTCCCGACATAGCCGCTTATATGGTCTGAAAGTACATCCCTTCTACTGTAAATCCCACTAGGTCGCTTGCTCCCTAACCTCCGCGAACGTCAATGACAGGGGTGCCTCATACCCCACCCCCAAACCAATGAATGTTCACGTTTCCCAATGTTTGAGTTAAAATTTCCGGCAAACCAGAGTTTTCCCAGTATAACCGACCTATGGTCTGTAAAGGCACTTGTATGGACTACAAGCCCCACTGGATCTCGAACTCCCTAAACTCGGTGGGGTTCTGTGAGAAACCAGCCCGAGTTGGTACCGACATATTGCAATACTGTACAGAAATTTCCATTTTTGGTCATATTTGTACCCCTATTTCTAGAAAACTAGATTTTTTCCGGTATAGCCGCTTATGTGGTCTGAAAATACATCCCTTCTACTGTAAATCCAACTAGGTCGCTTGCTCCCTAAACTCCGTGCACGTCAATAAAAGGGGTGCCTTATACCCCACCCCCAAACCCATGAATGTTCACGTTTCCCAATGTTTGAGTTGAAATTTTCGACAAACCAGAGTTTTCCCAGTATAACCGACCTATGGGCTGTAAAGGCACTTGTATGGACTACAAGACCCACTGGGTCTCGAACTCCCTAAACTCGGTGGGGTTCTGTGAGAAACCAGCCCGAGTTGGTACCGACACATTGCAATACTATACAGAAATTTCCATTTTTGGTCATTTTTGTACCCCTATTTCTCGAAAACTAGAGTTTTCCCGGCATAGCCGCTTATGTGGTCTGAAAGTACATTCCTTCTACTGTAAATCTCACTAGGTCGCTTGCTCCCTAAACTCCGCGCACGTCAATGACAGGAGTGCCTCTTACCCCACCCCCAAAACCATGAATGTTCACGTTTCCCAATGTTTGAGTTGAAATTTCCGACAAACCAGAGTTTTCCCAGTATAACCGACCTATGGGCTGTAAAGGCATTTGTATAGACTACAAGCCCCACTGGGTCTCGAACTCCCTAAACTCGGTGGGGTTCTGTGAGAAACCAGCCCGAGTTGGTACCGACACATTGCAATACTATACAGAAATTTCCATTTTTGGTCATTTTTGTACCCCTATTTCTCGAAAACTAGAGCTTTCCCGGCATAGCCGCTTATGTGGTCTGAAGGTACATTCCTTCTACTGTAAATCTCACTAGGTCGCTTGCTCCCTAAACTCCGCGCACGTCAATGACAGGGGTGCCTCTTTCCCCACCCCCAAAACCATGAATGTTCACGTTTCCCAATGTTTGAGTTGAAATTTCCGACAAACCAGAGTTTTCCCAGTATAACCGACCTATGGGCTGTAAAGGCACTTGTATAGACTACAAGCCCCACTGGGTCTCGAACTCCCTAAACTCGGTGGGGTTCTGTGAGAAACCAGCCCGAGTTGGTACCGACACATTGCAATACTATACAGAAATTTCCATTTTCGGTCATCTTTGTACCCCTATTTCTCAAAAACTGGAGTTTTCCCGACATAGCCGCTTATATGGTCTGAAAGTACATCCCTTCTACTGTAAATCCCACTAGGTCGCTTGCTCCCTAAACTCCGCGCACGTCAATGACAGGAGTGCCTCATACCCCACCCCCAAACCCATGAATGTTCACGTTTCTCAATGTTTGAATTAAAATTTCCGGCAAACCAGAGTTTTCCCAGTATAACCGACCTATGGGCTGTAAAGGCACTTGTATGGACTACAAGCCCCACTGGATCTCGAACTCCCTAAACTCGGTGGGGTTCTGTGAGAAACCAGTCCGAGTTGGTACCGACATATTGCAATACTGTACAGAAATTTCCATTTTCGGTCATTTTTGTACCCCTATTATTTCGAAAACTAGAGTTTTCCCGGCATAGCCGCTTATGTGGTCTGAAAGTATATTCCTTCTACTGTAAATCCCACTAGGTCGCTTGCTCCCTAAACTCCGCGCACGTCAATGACAGGGGTACCTCATACCCCACCCCCAAACCCATGAATGTTCACGTTTCCCAATGTTTGAGTTGAAATTTTCGACAAACCAGAGTTTTCCCGGTATAACCGCCCTATGGGCTGTAAAGGCACTTGTATGGACTACAAGACCCACTGGGTCTCGAACTCCCTAAACTCGGTGGGGTTCTGTGAGAAACCAGCCCGAGTTGGTACCGACACATTGCAATACTATACAGAAATTTCCATTTTTGGTCATTTTTGTACCCCTATTTCTCGAAAACTAGAGTTTTCCCGGCATAGCCGCTTATGTGGTCTGAAAGTACATTCCTTCTACTGTAAATCCCACTAGGTCGCTTGCTCCCTAAACTCCGCGCACGTCAATGACAGGGGTGCCTCTTACCCCACCCCCAAAACCATGAATGTTCACGTTTCCCAATGTTTGAGTTAAAATTTCCGACAAACCAGAGTTTTCCCAGTATAACCGACCTATGGGCTGTAAAGGCACTTGTATAGACTACAAGCCCCACTGGGTCTCGAACTCCCTAAACTCGGTGGGGTTCTGTGAGAAACCAGCCCGAGTTGGTACCGACACATTGCAATACTATACAGAAATTTCCATTTTCGGTCATCTTTGTACCCCTTTTTCTCGAAAACCAGAGTTTTCCCGACATAGCCGCTTATATGGTCTGAAAGTAAATACCTTCTACTGTAAATCCCACTAGGTCGCTTGCTCCCTAAACTCCGCGCACGTCAATGACAGGGGTGCCTCATACCCCACCCCCAAACCCATGAATGTTCACGTTTCCCAATGTTTGAGTTGAAATTTCCGACAAACCAGAGTTTTCCCAGTATTACCGACCTATGGGCTGTAAGGCACTTGTATGGACTACAAGGCCCACTGGGTCTCGAACTCCCTAAACTCGGTGGGGTTCTGTGAGAAACCAGCCCGAGTTGGTACCGACATATTGCAATACTGTACAGAAATTTCCATTTTCGGTCATTTTTGTACCCCTATTTTTTTCGAAAACTAGAGTTTTCCCGGCATAGCCGCTTATGTGGTTTAAAAGTACGTCCCTTCTACTGTAAATCCCACTAGGTCGTTTGCTCCCTAAACTCCGCGCACGTCAATGACAGGGGTGCCTCTTACCCCACCCCCAAACCCATGAATGTGTACGTTTCCCAATGTTTGAGTTGAAATTTCCGACAAACCAGAGTTTTCCCAGTATAACCGACCTATGGGCTGTAAAGGCACTTGTATGGACTACAAGCCTCACTGGGTCTCGAACTCCCTAAACTCGGTGGGGTTCTGTGAGAAACCAGCCCGAGTTGGTACCGACACATTGCAATACTATACAGAAATTTCCATTGTTGGTCATTTTTGTACCCCTATTTCTCGAAAACTAGAGTTTTCCCGGCATAGCCGCTTATGTGGTCTGAAAGTACATTCCTGCTACTGTAAATCCCACTAGGTCGCTTGCTCCCTAAAGTCCGCGCACGTCAATGACAGGGGTGCCTCTTACCCCACCCCCAAAACCATGAATGTTCACGTTTCCCAATGTTTGAGTTGAAATTTCCGACAAACCAGAGTTTTCCCAGTATAACCGACCTATGGGCTGTAAAGGCACTTGTATAGACTACAAGCCCCACTGGGTCTCGAACTCCCTAAACTCGGTGGGGTTCTGTGAGAAACCAGCCCGAGTTGGTACCGACACATTGCAATACTAAACAGAAATTTCCATTTTCGGTCATCTTTGTACCCCTATTTCTCGAAACCCAGAGTTTTCCCGACATAGCCGCTTATATGGTCTGAAAGTACATCCCTTCTGCTGTTAATCCCACTAGGTCGCTTGCTCCCTAAACTCCGCGCACGTCAATGACAGGGGTGCCTCATACCCCACCCCCAAACCCATGAATGTTCACGTTTCCCAATGTTTGAGTTGAAATTTCCGACAAACCAGAGTTTTCCCAGTATAACCGATCTATGGGCTGTAAAGGCACTTGTATGGACTACAAGCCCCACTGGGTCTCGAACTCCCTAAACTCGGTGGGGTTCTGTGAGAAACCAGCCCGAGTTGGTACCGACACATTGCAATATTGTACAGAAATTTCCATTTTTGGTCATTTTTGTACCCCTATTTTTTCGAAAACTAGAGTTTTCCCGGCATAGCCGCTTATGTGGTCTAAAAGTACATCCATTCTACTGTAAATCCCACTAGGTCGCTTGCTCCCTAAACTCCGCGCACGTCAATGACAGGGGTGCCTCTTACCCCACCCACAAACCCATGAATATTCACGTTTCCCAATGTTTGAGTTGAAATTTCCGACAAACCAGAGTTTTCCCAGTATAACCGACCTATGGGCTGTAAAGGCACCTGTATGGACTACAAGCCCCACTGGGTCTCGAACTCCCTAAACTCGGTGGGGTTCTGTGAGAAACCAGCCCGAGTTGGTACCAACACATTGTAAAACTGTACAGAAATTTCCATTTTTGGTCATTTTTGTACCCCTATTTCTAGAAAACTAGAGTTTTCCCGGCATAGCCGCTTATTTGGTCTGAAAATACATCCCTTCTTCTGTAAATCCCACTAGGTCGCTTGCTCCCTAAACTCCGTGCACGTCAATGACAGGGGTGCCTTATACCCCACCCCCAAACCCATGAATGTTCACGTTTCCCAATGTTTGAGTTGAAATTTTCGACACACCAGAGTTTTCCCAGTATAACCGACCTATGGGCTGTAAAGGCACTTGTATGGACTACAAGACCCACTGGGTCTCGAACTCCCTAAACTCGGTGGGGTTCTGTGAGAAACCAGCCCGTGTTGGTACCGACACATTGCAATACTATACAGAAATTTCCATTTTTGGTCATTTTTGTACCCCTATTTCTCGAAAACTAGAGTTTTCCCGGCATATCCGTTTATGTGGTCTGAAAGTACATTCCTTTTACTGTAAATCCCACTAGGTCGCTTGCTCCCTAAACTCCGCGCACGTCAATGACAGGGGTGCCTCTTACCCCACCCGCAAACCCATGAATGTTCACGTTTCCCAATGTTTGAGTTGAAATTTCCGACAAACCAGAGTTTTCCCAGTATAACTGACCTATGGGCTGTAAAGGCATTTGTATAGACTACAAGCCCCACTGGGTCTCGAACTCCCTAAACTCGGTGGGGTTCTGTGAGAAACCAGCCCGAGTTGGTACCGACACATTGCAATACTATACAGAAATTTCCATTTTCGGTCATCTTTGTACCCCTATTTCTCGAAAACCAGAGTTTTCCCGACATAGCCGCTTATATGGTCTGAAAGTACATCCCTTCTGCTGTTAATCCCACTAGGTCGCTTGCTCCCTAAACTCCGCGCACGTCAATGACAGGGGTGCCTCATACCCCACCCCCAAACCCATGAATGTTCACGTTTCCCAATGTTTGAGTTGAAATTTCCGACAAACCAGAGTTTTCCCAGTATAACCGATCTATGGGCTGTAAAGGCACTTGTATGGACTACAAGCCCCACTTGGTCTCGAACTCCCTAAACTCGGTGGGGTTCTGTGAGAAACCAGCCCGAGTTGGTACCGACACATTGCGATACTGTACAGAAATTTCCATTTTTGGTCATTTTTGTACCCCTATTTCTCGAAAACTAGAGTTTTCCCGGCATAGCCGCTTATGTGGTCTAAAAGTACATCCCTTCTACTGTAAATCCCACTAGGTCGCTTGCTCCCTAAACTCCGCGCACGTCAATGACAGGGGTGCCTCTTACCCCACCCACAAACCCATGAATATTCACGTTTTCCAATGTTTGAGTTGAAATTTCCGACAAACCAGAGTTTTCCCAGTATAACCGACCTATGGGCTGTAAAGGCACTTGTATGGACTACAAGCCCCACTGGGTCTCGAACTCCCTAAACTCGGTGGGGTTCAGTGAGAAACCAGCCCGAGTTGGTACCAACACATTGTAAAACTGTACAGAAATTTCCATTTTTGGTCATTTTTGTACCCCTATTTCTAGAAAACTAGAGTTTTCCCGGCATAGCCGCTTATGTGGTCTGAAAATACATCCCTTCTTCTGTAAATCCCACTAGGTCGCTTGCTCCCTAAACTCCGTGCACGTCAATGACAGGGGTGCCTTATACCCCACCCCCAAACCCATGAATGTTCACGTTTCCCAATGTTTGAGTTGAAATTTTCGACAAACCAGAGTTTTCCCAGTATAACCGACCTATGGGCTGTAAAGGCACTTGTATGGACTACAAGCTCCACTGGGTCTCGAACTCCCTAAACTCGGTGGGGTTCTGTGAGAAACCAGCCCGTGTTGGTACCGACACATTGCAATACTATACAGAAATTTCCATTTTTGGTCATTTTTGTACCCCTATTTCTCGAAAACTAGAGTTTTCCCGGCATAGCCGCTTATGTGGTCTGAAAGTACATTCCTTCTACTGTAAATCCCACTAGGTCGCTTGCTCCCTAAACTCCGCGCACGTCAATGACAGGGGTGCCTCTTACCCCACCCGCAAACCCATGAATGTTCACGTTTCCCAATGTTTGAGTTGAAATTTCCGACAAACCAGAGTTTTCCCAATATAACCGACCTATGGGCTGTAAAGGCACTTGTATAGACTACAAGCCCCACTGGGTCTCGAACTCCCTAAACTCGGTGGGGTTCCGTGAGAAACCAGCCCGAGTTGGTACCGACACATTGCAATACTATACAGAAATTTCCATTTTCGGTCATCAAAGTTTTCCCGACATAGCCGCTTATGTGGTCTGAAAGTACATCCCTTCTACTGTAAATCCCACTAGGTCGCTTGCTCCCTAAACTCCGCGCACGTCAATGCGGCTGTTTCGGCTACATATGCCAGCAATTTCTGCTACTTCGGCTGGTCAGGCTACTCCGGCCAGCCGAAGTAGCCTACCTCGGCTGGTCAGGCTACTCCGGCCAGCCGAAGTAGCCTACCTCGGCTGGTCAGGCTACTTCGGCTAACTTCACCCATCTTGCAACATGATGCAGCTGACAAATAAACGGTCTAGTAAGATACAGGCTAACTACACCCTTGAGGGCACTTTACTGGAAAACGTTGAAAGCATAAAATACCTGGGTGTAACTATCACAAATGATTTGAAATGGAATACTCGTATTTCCAATGTTTGTACAAAGGCTAACAGAACTCTCGGATTCTTGAGGAGAAATTTGTATTCTTGTCCCCCAGATGTGAAAGAAGCAGCTTATAAAGGACTGGTGCGGCCGGTCTTGGAATATGGAAGCTCAGTTTGGGACCCTCACACTCATGGCCTCCAGGAAGAACTGGAAAAGGTCCAAAATCGTGCGGCAAGGTTTGTGACGGGAAATTATGTTTTTGAAACTGGGAGCATGACTGGCATTTTAGGTCAACTGAAATGGGAATCTCTTAAGAAAAGGAGGAAGGATAGTAGACTTATATTGCTATACAAAGGTCTAAAGGGTAAAGCCAGAATACCCACAGATGACCTTATCCCAAAAAATAGGCGTTGTAGAAATCAACACTCTTTGGCTTTTCAGATACCTTCAGCTATCAAAGAAGCATACAAAAGTAGTTTCTTTCCACAGACTATCAGGGACTGGAATGACCTCCCTGATTCACTTGTCTCCTCTGCTGAAATGTTTGATGACTGTGTGTCCAAGTTCGCTTCACTCTTGCGTTCAAGGGACTAATTTCTCCCCCATCCGAACCCCCTGGTGAAATAATGTCATTTGGCGTGTCACCAGTAAACTATTCAGATTCAGATTCAGATTCAGACAAACACAGGACCAAAATAACAAATATATACATAGATTTATTGCAATGCTAAACATATGATTTATTTACATATATAAATTTAAGTGAGCAATGTCTAGTTCAACCATTTCTAATTTGTGAGATGCCCTGGAATATAAAACGAAAACAAAATCAAAAACTGATAGCAAATATAATATGATTATATCTACCCGGGACCAATTATTTTTACTATGGTAAGGCTTCAGCTTTTCAACAGAAAATGAATAATCAGTATGGTCCCGGCCTATGAAACTTATTTTCTTAATCAGTATGGGATGCATTTAATATATATTTTTTGGCATTTTCATCTCAAGTAACATCTAAGATTAATAAATGACTAAGCAAACAATTATGGGATAGAAAATAGATAATGTTATGGCAACGACAAAAACGCAAACAATGAAATATGGAAATTTTTGGTCCGTGATTGGTCCCGGGTTGGTCCCGGGCTGATTTTCTCAAAGACTTGTGGGATTTTTTGCAGATTTTTTCATTCTACATTTTTATGATGTGTTTACAGTTAGCAAAACATAAAAATAATTGCTTACCGAAAGATTAAAATGACAAAAATTGCGATTTCCCTAACATCGTCGATACCGCAAAAACTGGTCCCAGGTCTAAATTTTTCGATGGGGTCCTATATTTTGGTCACAATTCCAAATATTTCGAGTGTTTTTGGAAAACAATTATATGGATCTTTGAGAAGACCCTTTAAACTATATAAGGTGTAACTTAAATGAAATTATTTGCATGCATAGTGCCTTTTTGATGCCATTAAAAATTGGTCCCGGATTTTGGTCCCGGGTCTCTGGTATTTTGTCCCGGGTTTTATTCCTTCCCTATTTTCGCAATTTAGTGTGAACTTCTTATTTTTTTATTTTTACTTCGTTACAATAATTTTACCCGACCGACTTCATTGTCACGTGACACGAAGAAGAGGGGACGTCAAAACAGAACGCTGCATAACTTAGTGAGATCAGTAAAAGCCGGGAACCGGAAATCAGGCGGAATAACCCAGTGTTTTTTCTTAGTCAAATCGTGTCAACTGGAAGTGCGTGGTTTTGACATTAAAATCGACTTTTGATGTTTTTCTTTTTTGTGGATCTTATCCATAAATGAATAAATGTATCAGCAAGTACCATTTTCGATGATTATCTCTGTTGCGATGACTTGATTGAAAATTTAATTTTTTCGCATTTTCATTCCGAATCAATCCGTATGTGATAGAACGAAGCTGTGCATGTTAGAAACAATATGTGACCAGTTTGAAATGAATACATAGCAGCACATTGAAGCGCAAGCCAAAATAAATTTTGTTTACTTCATTTTCATACCTTGCTCAGTGGCCATATTGGATTTGGTACCTTGCTCCATGGCCATGGCCATTGCATAGCTGGGAACCTGTGAGGTCACTTACAGGTCACTGCTTGACCCATGCTCTGAGACTATTTGACCTTTTGATTTTTTTTATTATTTTTCAAATTGAACAATTTTCTAGCATTTAATTTGGTTGTCTGACTACTTAAAAAACTATTTCATGCAATGTTTTGCAATAGAACAATAAAAGTAAAAATGAATTGCAGGGTATTGTTTTGGGTTTGAGGCTATCAGTCATTGTCAACCATTGTCAACAATGGTGAAGGATTTAGTGCATGTTCCTGTTGTCAAGGCAATAGTTTCTCATTTAAATGAACTTCTTTGTGGAAAAGTGATGTAATTCTATATTTCTAGAGGACTGGAGACACCATTTTTGTAAAAGCTGAGCAGAAAAGTTGAGTTTGAAAAAACAGTTGGAGTCACTACATAACTGGTAATTTGTAAGTGATCTCTTCGACTGGATGCTCATTAAGCATCCCTGATTTTCTGCTTTCCCCTTTTGAAACTTCTGATGATTGCGTGCCAAAGCTTGATCCTCTTGTTGATACTGAATCTCCCCCAGCCGAAAACACTGGTCTTGGTCAAGTTGGTGAGTTATTGGGTAGACCAAAACATAGAGCTGTCTTGACGCCAATACGTTCCTTGTCGTAAGACAGCCGTCACACAAGAATTTCCCTAATCATGACATCATTTCCCAGCTGAAATTATCACCATTTCTGTGCGTCACCCTTCAAAATTAATTGGCCGTAACATTAAAAACATAACCCGTTACGACCAGTTTACGACCGCCTACTGTCTGCACACCATCTTTCAGAAACTGCATTTTTCAAAATCTCACTTTTCTGAAACACCACAAGAAAAAGATGATCATCTCATTTTTTTGCAAACCAAAAGTCCTAAAAAGTGCCGCAAAAATTTTGTAAATTGGTTCGCGAATAAAATAATTATGCCCAAAAATTAATTTGAATAGGCCTTTTGCATGTGCAAGGGAGGTAATCCAAATGCCTTAAAAATGAAAATCAAGCAAATCTGTGGAATAATTTTAAGAGTTTGGCACTCAGCTATCCATACAATAGAATTTTGTTCTGGTTTGGTGCAGTTTTAATGAAAAATAACCAATTTAGATTTTTTCCGGGAAAATAGTTACTTCCCTTGTTGACATTTTTACAATGGAAAAAGCCCTATTCAAAATTATTTTCTGACATAAAATTTTTATTTGTTAACCGATTTTCAAAATTTTTGTGGCACTTTTTAAGACTTTTGGAATGCAAAATGGTGACATGGTAATATTTTTCTTGAGGTCTTTCAGAAAAGTGAGATTTTGAAAAATGCAGTTTCTGGAAGATGCTGAGCGGACAGTAAGAGGTTTTTTGCCCTGCTCTATTTGGTCTCATGACTAATTCCTGATATGTTTGTTTTATATCATCTATCAGCCCATGTGTAATAAACCAAGAACAATAAATATTCAAATTTCCTCCTTTGTGTCTGGGATGCCCTGATGATATGAATCCGGGTCAACTCGGCCTCGGGTCAAGTCGGCCCGGGTCAGCTCGGCCGGGTCAACTCGGCCGGGTCAACTCGGCCGGGTCAAGTCGGCCTTATATTTAAATATATATAGTTATGGTTAATAAAGCAAGTGGAGCAGATATGAGGCATTGCTTGTATATGATTATCATTTTAACCAGTTATTTTCGTCCGTCACATGAGAATTAAAATATGTTAATCATACCATTGAATATACATTTATGCCTACCGCTGCAATCGGGTGTAACCAAAAAGTAACCATACTTTATTTAATTGCGGTACTGTTTTAGGTGTGAACACTTTACTATAATACACAGATAAGTCAATGCCTCAAATTAAAACTGATTAACTTGCATGTTCGTCATCCTATAGACAGTTTACACCCTATGGGCCTTTTGCCTGCTCAATAAGGAGATTGTTGATCTGTTTGTAATACTAAAATAACGTCATCCTATATTTTCTGTGTACGTATCCGGAATATATAAACCTAAAAATCATTATTCATATCTAAAAGCATCATGCACTTATAAAGTATCCCTCCTGTGATAGGGAAAATAAAGAGGCCGAGTTGACCCGGCCGAGTTGACCCGAGGCCGAGTTGACTCAAGGGCCGAGTTGGTATCAGGCCGAGTTGACCCGCTTCCGATGATATAGAGGTGGCCGGAGGTAGGCCATTTCAGAATTTACTAACCTATTTTCGACCGCCAGGGGTAAAATGTATATGACACATACAAAAAGAACTGAATGCATTTCTGCTGTTGGGGCACAACTTTACAAAAGCAATAAACAAGCAAAATGATTTTGAGGGATCACCTAAAACCCGTGACGACATAAAACACGTGACGGTTTTACAATTTTACATATCCTAAAAGCCGTGACGCAAGGTCGTTCCGTGACGTTTTTGTCACGGGTTTTTCGGGTATGACAATTGCAAGACCGCACGTGAGATAGCTTGTTATGTGAATCGGTAATAAATGAACGACAAAGAAGAACTGTGTTGAAACATGTTATGGATATACATTTTGACGATTAAATTATATAAATTATCTATTCTTTCTGTCTTTCTTCCTCTTTGGGTTCACACATTTCCTGCAGTAGTAAGGAATTCCACTCTCTGGTATGTCGTCTATGTCGAGACCCTCGCATTCCGGGTGATACCATATATTGCCTCCAAACACTTTTCTCTATTGTCTTGTCCAAATATACAACGGAGATGATCTTTATAGATGTTTACCTCTTTTTTGGAACACCCCTTACATGTATCAGTAAGGCCAACCTTAAAAATATTCATGTTTCCCCTTTCCCGACCCTATTTTTCAGGTAAGGGTCGGTCGGTCGGAAAATTATTTTTTTTTTTTGTGATTTTTCAAATTTCATACCATCGAGTGTTTTTAGTAAATAAACCTGGTATAAGGCAATAAAATGAGCCAGACACAATTCTGAACTTAATCTATAATTTATTCAAGATAACATTGGCAATTAATTCTACTAAATAATGAAATTTTGCATTTATATTAAATATTAATTAATTTCTAATTTCCAAATATAAAAGCAAAATGCCATTTAATATATAGATGAAGAATAAATTGACCAAAGACATCATAAAAATTAAACAAACAAATCATAACAACTTTTAAACAGTGTAAAAATATACTCTTTGGACTAAATTTGATCCTGATTAGACTGAAATGGATGTTATAGTAAAAGGGTACGTGTTGAGGCTGCCAAGAACTTTCAACTCCTTAAACAACTGAGTCAGTAAAACTATTGACCATAAAACACTATTCCGTAAAACAATTAATAATGAACATTTAACATTTTGGTAAGTAGTTTAAAATAAATTCTGTCCAACTTTAAACTACCGTAGATGCAAATAACTGTGTCCATAATGATGAAAACTGTGACAATAATTAACACATTTACAAGTACTTGAACAGTGTCTGAATAGACAGTAAACTTGCTTTGAATAACATATATTCAAACGGTTGTGGAGTTTATCTTTATTGGTAACTATGTTTATTACAGCCGGGGAACTCTAAGTATGGCCAACATAACACCTAAGTTCTTTCTAATGTTGCAAACTATCTGTATAAATTCATTGATGAACTGTTGACTTCTTTGTGAAGTGGTGAAGAGATTACCCTATCAACTTGCCAAGTTAAAGCAAGTTAGATTGGTATACAATTGAAATCAGCAGATTTGGCCACCTTTTGTTGGTTCTCTTCAGGGTTGACCAGAGCAATTTGCAATTGATTTGGATCGTGGAAAAGTAGGAAATTTAAGTCTGGCCACCCTAACCAATTTAAAGATTAAGAAGTAATAAAAGAACTATTCAGTTGCTTTGCCCATAGTTTGTCTTCTTTTGGTGTAAATGTGCCTGACTCAATATTCCAGAGGAAAGGGTCAATAGTGGCCTTTTGCTGTTCATCATCAACTTTGTCTTTAGTAAATATAGTGTATGTGATGTACTTCAGTTGTTTATTAAATTCAACAGCTGTGTGGAGATAGTCTGTGTACTCAATTGAAAAAGTGTCTGCTGCATAGTCTGAACACTTAAAAAATAAATATTAAATATTGAAATTGGTGTTCGAATTATTAGAAATTATGATCTATGAAAAAAATACAGTGTTCAAATTAATAAAATGCCAGGCAAACAGCCGAAAATGACCGACCGTACAAAAAAGAAAGTAGCCAAATTTTCTTGCGTCTAGATCAGTCTGCGTAATCAACATCTGGCCAATTACGTCATCCTGAGTGGAGTCGCTTAACTTCGTATGACGTATGATAGTGTCAATTTTTAAACTAATTGGGTGTCCAGTCTAGTTTTATCTTTCAGGTGTGTGACACCACATGAGGTATTGCCTTAGAACGAATTTGACTGCAGGATACTCCCCCATTTGCCTTTGTTTACAAGAACCACATGTGAATCATACGAAAAGGCATCTCTTGATACACATGCAGATGTCATCTGAAAGGGCCATGTGGTAGCGCACCTACCAGTGCTGTCTGCGTTAACATGGCTGATCTGGTTTTGCTTTTGCTGGTAAAACGATTTCTCTTGACGCAGATGGCGCTGGTAGACCTGTGCACTATGTCCAGTTAAAAGGAAGATTATGATCAATACACAATCTTGTAAATCAACAGCTATAAATACTGAAGGTTCTATTTGCAATTAATTATTAATTAACAATCATAAAGTGGTTTAGTAAATTAGTGATAAACCATGTTGTGTGGTTTAGTAAATTAGTGATAAACCATGTTGCTGAAAGAACTAAATCACCACGCACCATTCGTATTTAATTACAGACAAAGTCAAGACCTTTTCACGTGGCGCAGCGCTGAATGACCTTTCAAAAAAAGTGTGTCATTACAACTTCCTCTAAAAATTGATTGTAACCCAGTTTATTGACTATAAGGACTTTCATTTAAAAATGCAACAACTTTTTACTTTGGATTCATATGCTTCGTCTATAGCAAGACAATTTGGGAGAGAAATTTCAGATGTTTGCCATCACACACATCTTTTGTCATGAATAATAAAATAATTAAAAAGCTGGAGAAATCAGCAATAAATGTGCAGGCATTTTACAGGAGTTTTAGGGTAAGAGATATTTTTATTGGGTCCGTCCGCAACCATGGTAATTAATGCGAGCTGTCACGAGAAAAGAAAGCTTCTGTTCTGTAAAAAAGGTACCTCGTGTCATCAAAAAGACGTATTCGTTGGACTTTATTTTACAAACATGCCAAGTTTTTCTTGTATACGAAGTAGTATTAGAAATTTAGGTCCTTGAAAAAAATTAACTGTTCAAACTATAAGAGCAGTTCCAAGATAATTTTTGGTGTTCGAACTGCTAGGGTGTTCGAACTAATTGGTCATTTACCGTAATAGGTTTCCAAGCGTCTGAAAAAACAAGATCGAAAAAATACGACATCGCGGATCTAGCTACTTTGTTTACGGGCTAGAAAGTCTACTAAAACCCGGTACTTTTTGGCGGATCTAGTGTTTTCGATTTCGGGCAAAAAAAAAAAAAAATTCTAAATGGAAAATTGAAATAAAATTTTTTCGGTCGGGGCTTTTTTTCACGGTCGGTCGGGAAAGGGGAAACAAAAATAATTTTATTTTTGGCCCAAGCCACCTACTACAATCCTGTAAGATGTGATTCCAACATCGGACATCAATTAGATTTGGAACAACCGACATTGCATTGATGATTCCAGTTTCACCGTCCGTTACACAAGCAATTGGCCTTTTTGGTAGTTTCACTTTTTCTCTCAAGAAGTTGAAGAAGATTTCATGATGCTGTTGAGAAACAATGCTGGCATGCAAGGATTTTCTCTGAAGATAATGTGCCTGAAAATCAGAGCTGATACATAGAAATCTCCTAACTGATATGTTGTGTCGTAGCTAAGACATTGTTCTGTAGTATCAAAATAAAGTACCTTTTCCAGTTCATCTAACATGAGTGAGTGTCCACATATTACAATTAAGTTCGGAAATGTGTGAATGGCATGAATGAACTCATTGCTGCTGTCCCGTGCGATGGCGTGGATGTTGAAAAGAGCATCTCTAGATATCCGCATTTGGATCTTCCGACTTTGTTTGTTTCAACCATCTTTCTAAGGAACTGGGCTTGGTTCTGACGAATGGTCTGGCGGTGTTCTTTGCATTTCCATGAGCAAGCGATTGTGAAACTTCGTCATTTTCAATATACTGTATCAGAAATGGGCCGTTATCATGTCCGGGTTCATGAAAAACAAACTTCACAAACTCTTTGGATGCTCCATTTTCAGTGGCGATATAAAAGTACTTCTTTTTTATCTTTGGATTTTTTGTTGGCAACGCCACAGTTCCCTGATTTATCCAGCGATGGCCATCGGCACGCCAGTCTTGCGCCTTTGCCCCTTCTGCTTGGAATTTATACAGCTCTCCTCCTTTAGGGCGAAATGGTAATGATGTAACTGGATCTGTGTCCGGGTCTCTTAAATTTTCTATGATTGCTTCAGCCGAAAAATTCCTAAATTGTGTTTCCATGTCGTTTCATTCTTCTTAATAATGGCGGATATGTTACTATGACGCCGACGTCGCTACGTTTCTTTCTTACGTTCCGGTAATTGTTTTAATGGCCGTGACGACTCGATGAATAATAGAGACATTTCCCGTGACCATTCCGTGACTTATATAACAAAATCCGTGACTACCCGTGACGGAAAACATACCCGTGACTACCCGTGACGGAAAACATACCCGTGACGACCCGTGACTCTGCCGTGACGGTACAAACAAAACCCGTGACAACCCGTGACAATACCGTCACGGACATAATAACCGTCACGGGTTTTAGTAGATCTGTGATTTTGAAAATAAGTAAGCAGTCTGACACACAAGGGCAATTCATACAAGGTACATGTCACTGAATGGGCTGTTGAATTACTGGGGGTAGGGTTGGGAATATTAGTATAGAAAATGTTTTACATTTCCATCAGAGACAAAGAAAGTACATTTCAACTCAAGAGAAACTATGCTTCGCTATCATACAGATGATAACTGTTGTACATGGCTATGTGGTGCTTTATTTAACATTTTTTGAAACTTTGATAATTTTAAAAATTGATGGAAACAAAGAACAGGTACTCTTCCGTGAAAAGAAATCATTATCGCTATGTGTTTACTACTTTCAGACGCTAATAAAATAATAATATGACCAAAATATTACGCATTCCTTACCTTGGAATAAATTACATCCGGAAATCTAATAGAATATGCAATGTTTTGATGAAAAAAATTCATTTTGATTCTATATTTTTATAGCCCCGCTTTGAAAAAGTGGGGCTATACTGGATTCACCATGTCCTTCCGTCGTTCCGTCCTTCCGTTATTCCGTTATTCCGTCCAAATTTCATTTCCACTCAATATCTTGAGAACCAGTTTACAGAATCTGACCAAATTTTGTATGTACATTAACATTGACAAGATCTAGCTTGAGATTGTTGACCGTCATTTTTTGCAAAATTTTGACAGAGTTACTGCCCTTGATTGACGTCAGAATTTCGTTTCCGCTCAATATCTTGAGAACGAATTCACAGAATCCGACCAAATTTTGTATGCACATCATCATTGACAAGATCTAGCTTGGGATTGTTACCCGTCATTTTTCGCAAAATTTTGACGGAGTTATGGCCCTTGATTGACGTCAGAATTTCGTTTCCGCTCAATATCTTGAGAACGAATTGACAGAATCTGGCCAAATTTTGTGTACACATCAACATTGACAAGATCTAGCTTGGGATTGTTACCCGTCATTTTTTGCAAAATTTTGACGGAGTTACGGCCCTTAATTGACGTCAGAATTTCGTTTCCGCTCAATATCTTGAGAACGAATTGACAGAATCCAACCAAATTTTGTGTGCACATCAACATTGACAAGATCTAGCTTGGGATTGTTAGCCGTCATTTTTCGCAAAATTTTGACGGAGTTACGGCCCTTGATTGACGTCAGAATTTCGTTTCCGCTCAATATCTTGAGAACGAATTGACAGAATCCGGCCAAATTTTGTGTACACATCAACATTGACAAGATCTAGCTTGGGATTATTAGCCGTCATTTTTTGCAAAATTTTGACGGAGTTACAGCCCTTAATTGACGTCAGAATTTCGTTTCCGCTCAATATCTTGAGAACGAATTGACAGAATCCGACCAAATTTTGTGTGCACATCAACATTGACAAGATCTAGCTTGGGATTGTTACCCGTCATTTTTCGCAAAATTTTGACGGAGTTACGGCCCTTGATTGACGTCAGAATTTCGTTTCCGCTCAATATCTTGAGAACGAATTGACAGAATCCGACCAAATTTTGTATGCCCGTCATCATTGACAAGATCTAGCTTGGGATTGTTACCTGTCATTTTTCACAAAATTTTGACGGAGTTACGGCCCTTGATTGATGTCAGAATTTTGTTTCCGCTCAATATCTCGAGAACAAATTGACAGAATCTGATCAAATTTTGTATGCACATCAACATTGACAACATCTACCTTGGGATTGTTGCCCGTCATTTTTCGCAAAATTTTGACGGAGTTAAGGCCCTTGATTGACGTCAGAATTTCGTTTCCGCTCAATATCTCGAGAACCGATGGACAGAATCGGACCAAATTTTGTATGCACATTAACATTGACAAGATCTAGATTGGGATTGTTGCCTGTCATTTTTCGCAAAATTTTGACGGAGTTATGGCCCTTGATTGACGTCAGAATTTCGTTTCCGCTCAATATCTCAAGAACAAATTGATAGAATCTGACCAAATTTTATATGCATATCAACATTGACATGATCTAGCTTGAGATTGTTGCCTGTCATTTTTTTTGCAAAATTTGGACAGAGTTATGGCCCTTGGTTGACGCCAGAATTTCGTTTCCGCTCAATATCTCGAGAACAAATTGATAGAATCTGACCAAATTTTATATGCACATCAACATTGACATGATCTAGCTTGAGATTGTTGCCCGTCATTTTACGCAAAATTTGGACGGAGTTATGGCCCTTGGTTGGCGTCAGAATTTCGTTTCCGCTCAATATCTGGAGAACAAATTGACAGAATCTGACCAAAATTAATATGCGCATCAACATTGTTAAGATCTAGCTTGGGATTTTTGCCCGTCATTTTTCGCAAAATTTTGACGCAGTTATGGCCCTTGATTTGAGGTCAGAATTTTGTTTCCGCTCAATATCTCGAGAACAAATTGATAGAATCTGACCAGATTTTATATGCACATCAACATTGACATGATCTAGCTTGGCAATGTTGCCTGTTACTTTTCGCAAAATTTTGACGGAGTAACAGCTCTTCATTGACGTCAGAATATAGATTCCACTCAATATATTGAGAATGAATTGACAGAATCTGACCAAATTTTGTATGCACATCAACATTGACAAGATCTAGCTTGGGATTGTTGCCTGTCATTTTTTGCAAAATATTAGAGTTTTGGCCCTTGATTGATGCCAGAATTTTGTTTCTGATCAATACCTTAAGAACAAATTGTCAGAATCTGACCAATCTTTTTATGGGCATCAACATTAACAAGATCTAACTTGGCATTGTTGCCCGTCATTGTTTGTCTCTCCCTAGCAAAAAGCTCAGAAGCGGGGCTATAGTCAGATCCTCTGACAATTCTAGTTTTTTTTTGCTCCATATTTGGTAAGGCATAGCGATAAACACCGAGTTATATACCTCCACCGAATGAGCAAGCAAACTTACCTGTATGTCGTCATCCCTGCATGCCCTATTGTAATTTGTTTGTTTGTCACATCGATGGCTCAGCGCAAAACTATGCTAACTCCACTTTTGGCCAAAAATGCTTTTATGAGAAATTATGATGGCATTTTCTTCTCCGCATAATCTCTCAAAGGCATTTAAATATATTCAGAGTATTATTAAAGATATTTGATATTTCATAAAATGTTCTAAGTCAAACTGGTTAAAGAATAATCGCAAAACTGTATTTATGTTGAGTTGGCCTTAGTTTTGCTCTAAGATTCCTCTAGGATTCCTGAAATCTGTCAGTGCAAAACTAATACTATGTAGACTTAGAGATAGTTTTGCACTGAGAAATAAGAACAAACCATGTGCTCTTTTTTTTATATTTTTATTCATTTGTGACGTAAAAATACAATTTAATCTTCATTTTCATCAGGAAATAATTACCATCACCAACAATGGAAAAAATATAAAAAGGAAAATAAAAAAAAAGAAAAATAAATTAATGAAATCTATTTTAAAAACTTGTGACCTTCAGGCATAGCTTTACCAGTTTACTCGCTGCCTTAATTTGTGACTTTCGTAAGATTAAGACAATCTTGGTCTTAAAATTAAGGTCGACGCGGAACTAGGAACGTGACGTCAGTTATGTTTCACTAACGCATTCATAAGAGCGCTGTACGTTCGTCTTTAATGTAAGAATCTTAATGACAACCGCAAGTGAATCTCACAAAGTTTGAACTTGTAGAACAGCATCTTTATTTTAAAACAAAAAGTTAAGCCCAAAATTTTAAAAGGTAATTGTGTTATAGACATTAATAAACTTTTATTTTGGTATGATAGTGTTGTCAGAATGGGAAATTAACGTTATTTGTGACATTTCATGAAAATGATGTCGCAAGGTAACATCACATTATGCACAAAATATGTCCCTGTGCAAACAGAACTGTGATTTATCTCTACAATTTTTATTCAGTTTAAGTCACTTTCAATATTATTTCAGCTCATATGAGACAGGTCAATCAGTATGTGGGGCAAAAATGGGAGAACCCCGAGAAAAACCTCCTGGTTCATCCGCAAGTAGAACTTGCCTTGTTTCTCATGTGCCACGCATGGGCTCAAACCCACACCAGACACAGCAGTGAGATAATCGAATCGTTAAGCGTGGTAATAGAATATCAGTGCTCCTTACCACTTGGCCACGGAAACCGCCTACATACATGCATATATGTCAGTTACTTTTTTAAAATTTTCACAAGGAGGCTTACCAAGGAAAATGATCTAGCTTAAAACTGTATGGCTATCAGTCATATCTACCTCATCATTTTACGAACGACATAAAGTATCAAATTCAATCCAACAAATCATCGTTGATGTACCAGTCATTTGTATCCACAGCTCCTTTAGGACCGTGAAAACGGGAGACACAGCGGGGCGAAAGTGCCGTGATGCCGGGGATGTGCTGGTTCTCTTATTTCCAGCCAATACATGATCACATTAATTCAAAGTTAAATAATAGTTGTATTCTAACATTAAATGAATTACTTTTATTGTCGTTATTTAATTGACAAAATAATGTGCCTGCATATTTACATGCAAAAAAAGAAAATGATTCTGCAGTGCAGAGCTTTTAAAACTGAAAAGTTAAATGCCCTGCTATTCCCCAGCCAGAGGGGCTGTGAATACAAATGACCGGTGCATTATCCGGCAATTTTGCAAGTTTAAAACTACAGAGCACCATTTCCTAAATAATTGCAATCCCCCAATTTTTTTTTATTTTCCACTTTATTAGCTCACCTGAGCCGAAGGCTCACTAGGTGAGCTTATAGTATACTACTCGAGCCGGCGTCCGTCCGTGGGTGCGTCCGTCCGTCCACACTTTCAAATATGTATATCTCGAAGACCAGCAGGCCGATTGCAATCAAACTTTATCAGAAGCATCATTGTGGTGGGGGATTGCCTGTATTAGGTTTTGAAGCAGATAAGATCAGAACTCTGGTTTCCATGGCAACAGATAGCTCCCATAGGCTTATAATGGGGAAAAGTTTGTCAACACTCTAGCAGCCTCAATTTTGATAGAAACTTCTTCATTCTTGCAGGTAATGAGGACAACCATAAAGTCTCGGATGAGTTCAAAATTCAGCCAGATCCATCCATGGAGTGTGGAGTTAGCTGCCCTTGAGCATTTGAAAAAATCCCCATAGACTTACAATGGGAGAGAGGTTGTCAACACTCCAGCGCCTTCATTTCTGATCGGATCTTCATTCTTGCAGGTAACAAGGACAGCCATAAGACCTCGGATGAGTTCGAAATTCAGCAAGATTCGACCATGGACTGTGGAGTTACCTGCCCTTGAGCGTTTGGAAAATGGTTGTTAAGTGTTGTCAACACTCTAGTGCCTACATTTTTGATCCGATCTTCTCCATATTTTCATGCAACAAGGACAGCCATGAGATCTTGGATGAGTTCGAAATTTGTCGAGATTCAACCTTGGACTGCAGAGTTACCTGCCCTTGAGTATTTGGAAAATGGCTGTTAAGTGTTGTCAGCACTCTAGTGCCTACATTTTTGATCCAATCTTCTTCATTCTTTCATGTAACAAGGACATTTTTGACTGGATCGTCTTCATTCTTTTAATGTAACAAGGACAGCCATAAGGTCTCGGGTTAGTTCGAAGGTAAGTGAGATTCGACCATAGACTGCATAATGACTTTTAAGCTTACAATGAGGAAATCTATCAGGTGAGCTACAGGACCCTTGGTCCTCTTGTTTTATGAACTATTAATGCCAAATCGCACTTGCGCATATGTTTTGTTAAAGCATATTTTACGCATTTCTCGTGTTTTTAAGGCCTATAATACCACAATCGTTCTAATGAGCAGAAATTGCGTTTAAATTCTTACAGTTCAAGTAACATACTTCAAATTAAAGCACACACTTCAATGGAAGATATCAGAATGCAACGAAAGAACAATTACATGTATGCATGTTTTCTGGCTTGCAACATGTTTGTAATGTAATGCATCAAATTATGATTGTGAAGTTGGCAATGGGGTCGAAATGTGCATGCTCCCCTCTATCGCAGAGATTTTCTTGATAGTACATGTAGTTGCTATTTAATCTTTATTTTATTTTCGTACAACGGAAACACAATTCATTTACTTTTTTATTTATTTTTTTAATTTATTACTAAATTATAAACACACAATTTCCTTATAATTGGCTTATATAGCCGCAAAACCATGTGCAACAGTAAGCCACACGTGTTACATGTGCCCCTCCGCCACAACATTGCTGTTAGAGTAAATCATCACCTTACATGTGCTCTGTTCTGGACTCCAATAGGCGAGAAAAAAGCCTAAAAAGGAGGAGCCAATTATCAAAACATGTAATTAAAGCAAAATTGTATTTACTGTATTATTGCGTATATGACATTATGACATGTAAATTTTAAAATGAAAAAAGAGGATTTGAGAGGATTTGGCAGCGTTCACAACTTCTGATTTTGCTTCGATTTATAGCAAAAATATGTGGTAAAATATTTTTGTGTCATGAACATTAGCTTGGCAAGGCATTGTAAATATTTTGGGTAGGTTCAAAAAGCAAATGTTAACTCCACCTACTGGCATCAATTTGGACATGCCCCCAAACCATTGTTATATCCATTAATACAGTTTGAAATTGCTGCTTCAATTACATGTGATAAAACTCGTCTTCTCGCTTCTAGGCATTTAGGGATTTTTCTTGGCTTATCAATAGAGGTTCTTTAATATCATGACAAACATGTCTCTCGAAAAAAGTCATTGCTGAGTTCAGTCTACAAATACAAATTACTTACTACACATTCAGGATGATAAAGGTTGTTTTAAGTATTGGATTATTTTCACTTTTCATAACCAAACAAATTGATGTGGGGAACACAGCAGTCCAATGGTGAAACGTCAAGCTGGAGTGCCTGGGTTTAATACATACATGTATATGTGCCTGCACATGCAGTGTCGTATTGCAAGACTATTTTTACTAGTAGTACATGGTGGGCTTTTTATGTCTTCTCTGGCTGGACGGACTTTATCCATGATCCCACCTCAAGGACGAGACTATTTTTACTATTGAAAGCAATGTATGCTGTCCTTAAGTCGTCACCTTGGTGCATTTCATCTACATCCGTGGGCTACACACAAAGGCTGGCTAAGATTAACAGGTCTTTTAATTTTTCAATTTTTACAGGACTGCTATAAAAATGCCCTGCACTGTGGGGGGTCAATATTTTCATTTTTGGTAAAGTACCTGCTAAAAGCACCCATGCCAGGAGGCTGACAATAATATGGGAGCTGTTTTGGTAAAAAAAGAAGTAGGGGCTTGAATTTTTGCATGTAAATGTACATTTGCAAATTAAATAAGGACAATAAAAATAAACATGAGAAACACAGCAAATATTAATTCATTTGAATTAATGTTGTGCCTGTGTATTGTTGGAAAATTACCCCCCCCCCACACACACTCAGACAGTACATTTCCAGCATTGCCTAGACTCATCCTAGGTTAAATCCTGCTGTTCCCGGTCCCACTTAATGCACTTAATGACTAGTGCATTGAGGGGATGGACATCTTGCCCCCCCCCCCCCCCCCCCCCCACTCCATTAGTAGGTCTATGTATGCCATTCTTTTTTTTAAAGTTAAACCCATGTAGCTGAACATCTTATCAAAGCATGTACTTTCTTGAAAGAAATAGGGCCCTGCATAAGCTTGAAAATACTAGAAAAGGCCAGTAGTAGGGTGGCACGTCCTTAAGATATGCACCAGTCATTTGTAACGACTGCCTCCTCGACCCACAGGGAAGGGGGGGATTATGACTCAGCTTTCAGTGCCTTGCTATAATCCGCCCCATGGGACAAACTGGAGGCCAAAACTTTGCACTTTGCCCTACCCTTAGCAGACTTTGCAATAAAAAATCTCCCTTGGGTAAGGATCCAAATGTCAAACCCCGTCATTTCAAAAAGTAATTACCCCTGCAATTGTCGCACAGTTTAGCCCGGCTAATCCCCACACTTCCCCATTGGCATGTGTTTGTGTGTGTGTTTGTGTGTGTGTGTGTGTGTGTGTATGGGGGGGGGGGGTTTGAGGTTTAAAACAAATGATTGTGGTATTATCATGATCCCTAGGGCTAATCATTATATGGGAGTTATCTATCCCCCCCCCCCCCCCACAGTCTATTGGGAGTTATCTATCCCCCCCCCCCCCCACAGTCTATGAACTTCCCTGTTTTGATTCATATTTTTTGATAATAGACTCTGAACATCCCTGATTTGATTCACATTTTTTTATAATAGACTGAAACATTAAATTAATGATTAATAGATGGAAACATTAAATTAATGATTAAACTTAAGTTTCAATTCTGTCAGATGCATTCAATTAATTGTAAGATGTCGAAGGTTCCATGGTGTGATGACGTTAATTATGATGATGTCATTGATTGCAAACGCAGTTGACACAAAATGGCCTTGATGAAGAATATCAACAAACACATGAAATGTGACACCGTGAAAAGTGGAATGAAAGATGTGTAGCTCATGGATTTCTTATTCATTTACTTGGCAGATGCATGTTTTTAGTATTTTCACCCATTCGTATAAAATCTTGACCTGTGCAGGAAAGGTTACATTGTAAGCATTGAAATTTTGATTGAAACAAACAGCAGTCAGTAGAAAATGGCGAAAAAAATGTCGGTTCGAATCTCTTTAAACCCGCTTATGTGTGCGAATTAATGATAGCCAGAACTGGCATTTCATCGGCGAAATGCCGGAACAGTCGCTATGACACTTACGAAAATTCTCAGACTTATAACAGCCTAATGCTTGTCCTAGACATACGATTGAACTTAAGAATTTCATGGCCAAGATCAAGTATAATGAAACGCATATTCGGTCTTAAGACCGATCATACGATAATTTTGATCTAACGACCGTTAGTGAAACGCTGCCTAAGTGCACATATTTGTGCCAGTAACCTGCAACTGCCATACCTGATTTCTTGAATCAGCAGTAGGGAGAAATATTTAAAAAAATCATTTTGACAAAAGTTTGCGGACTCCAAGGATTAAGCCTGGAACCTCCAGAATGAAAGGAAGAAGTGTAACCAGGTGCCAGCTAGGTTTAACCTCAATTTGAAACAAAGTTTACTTCACTATTTCTTCACTTTTAGATGCAGAACTCTAGCTAACTTGACTTGATGACAGTTTTGCACAAACATTTTTTTATGTAATCCGTGCGAAAACATTACTAACTTGACTTAGCGACAGTTTTGCACTAACATTTCCCTATTTTTTCAGTGCAGAAGTATGATTAAGTAAGATTAATTCACATTAATTGATTTTTCCATTTAAATAAACAATCAACACAAAAATTATCTATCTCAAAAGTTTTTAATCATTTTTCACTTCTTCAATTGAAAAATTCATTTTGAAGTCTCTAAAGTTAAACAAACTGTGAAGTTTTTTCTGTCTCCTGTAAAATTTCTGAAAATGGAGTTAGCATAGTTTTGCGCTGAGCCATCGACATGTTTGTCACTGTATTGAGGCTTATCGTCCCAGTCAACAATTTTTCATTCATGTTGGGATGGAGCCAACTCTTCCTGGGTTTAACCAGTACTGTAGGGACTTGTGTCTTGCTCAAGCTCACAACATGGTGACCCTGTGGGGATAGAAACCCAGGACCTCTTGATTTGGAGTCTGACGCGCTACACCTACGCCACCGCGCTCCCTCCATTGTAATATGCCCCAAAACAAGACTCATTCATATGCTTCTCAACTCATAGTGGACTCCCAACACATTTAGCAGACAGGAGATCGCCCCAGGCCGTGTACAAGTGCGGCAAAAAATAAGGATGTTAGCCAGCATCCAAGGACGGTATTTTTCACTGTTTAGGGACACCCCAAAATCAGCCAACAATGAAAAAGTGATTCTTCAAAAATCACTACCTCCGCAATTTGGCCATTGTATGGCAAAACAGCAGCTGATTAAATCACACGATATAGCAAAATATTCAATAAAGGTTATAACTTATGATGGGACAAAAGACGGTTGATAGATATGCATTTATGACCAATCGTAGGTAGCGTTACATCTTAAATTTACCGCGGTAGATCTGCTTACACTTCAGGCCAATCGCAACGTTACAATTACTGGTCTGGTCTCTGTCCTAAAGACACTTGCTATCCGCACGACAGTCGTGCCGATAATCGGCGTTATCCACACGACAGGGAAATCGATAATCACACTAGACTATAGTATATATGCCATTTTCACTATATTGTACACCGGTTTGTTGCACTTGAGTGTGAAAATTAAACTTTGTAAAACACTTAAGTTTCCAACTCCAGCCAAGACGCTTACTATCTGAGCTTAATGTCCTGAATGTTTTTGCTTGTAAGTCGAGCTGTTGAATTGTTATAGCTGACTTTGTAATGGGTGGACCGGTAAGCTGTTGCAGACACTACATGTTATGCATTGTTATATATAAACACTTTTTAGCTCGCCTGTATGAAAGTACAGGAAGAGCTATTGCAGTCACCCCAGCGTCGGCATCGGCGTTAGCGTCGGCGTCGGCGTTTCTCAAAATGTTAAAGTTTTTGGTTAAAGTTTTTATGAGTCTATATCTCTTGTTGTGGATGGATCAAGTTGATACTTTGCATGCTGGTAGATATTGGTCTGAAGTTTTATGCTGTCCCATCATGACCCACCTGGGTGACCTTGAGGTCAAGGTCACGGACTTAGAAATTTTGTGTTAAAGTTTTTGGTTAAAGTTTTTATAAGTTTATATCTCTTGAAGTTGTTGATGGATCAAGTTGATACTTTGTATGTTGGTAGATATTGGTCTGAAGTTTTATGCTATACCATCATGACCCACCTGGGTGACCCTGAGGTCAAGGTCACGGACTTAGAAATTTTGTGTTCAAGTTTTTTGGATAAGGTTTTTAGCTCGACTGCACGAAGTGCATAGAGCTATTGCAGTCACCCCGGTTGTCCACGTTCCCGTTCCCGTGCGTGTGCGCGTGCGCGTCACACTTGCGTTAAAGTTTTCTAGAAGTCCATATCTTGACAACCACTCATCAGAAAGCATTCATACTTGGACCATAGATACCCTGTAGGGTTAGCTTTCATTCCATGGCATGGGGCCCCTGGGTCCAGCCTGGGGGTGGGGCTGGAGGTTAAAATCTAGAACACTTTCAAAAATGGCAATTCTTGTGTTAAAGTTTTCAAAACGTCCATATCTTGACAACCACTCATCAGAAAGCATTGATACTTGGGCCATTGACACCCTGTAGGGTCGGCTTTCATTCCATGGCATCAGATCCCTGGGTCCATGCCAGGGGGTGGGGCTAGAGGTTAAAATCTAGAACACCATTAATAATAATGGCTTTTCTGTGATATAGTATTCTAGAAGTCTATATCTTGAAAACTTCTTATCAGAGGGCTTTCATACTCGGACCATAGGTACCCTGTAGGGTCGAGTTTCATTCCATGGCATCGGGCCCCTGGGTCCATGCCTGGGGGTGGGGCTGGAGGTTAAAAACTAGAACACTAAAAAATAGATGTACTGCTGTGTAACTTTTACAAGGAGGCATATCTTGACAACAACATATCATAAAGCATTCATACTTCATACACTTTAGGTTCCATGACATCGAACCTCAGGGTCGGAGTCAGGGGGGCGGGGCTAGAGGTCAAAATCTAGAACTCCCCGAATTTTTTTTCTTTTTATTTCTTAATAGAAACAACTTAGGAGTTGGTTGGTCATTCATCCTTTGACTTTGTGACACTGACTTGTTTGTCATGACGGTAAGGGTCGGTTGACCTACTTTCCATGGTTCAGTGATTTTGCCTTATATCTTGACACTCAATTAGTATATTTTCTTACTTCTTTCAGATTATGAGTTAGTACGACCAGGCCTTTGACCCCAATATACTTATAGGTCACTGTGACCTAATTTCACGGTTCAGTGATTTTGCCTTGTATCTTGACACTCAATTAGTATATTTTCATACTTTTTAAAGATTACGAGTGAGTATGACCAGACCTTTGACCCCAATATACTTATAGGTCACTGTGACCTAATTTCACGGTTCAGTGATTTTGCCTTATATCTCGGTACTCAAATGGTTTATGAACAAACTTCTTTCAAAGTATGTTTGCGTATGACAAGACCTTTGACCCTGAAGTAGTCCTAGGTCACTGTGACCTAATTTCATGGTTGAGTGATTTTGCCTTATATCTTGACACTCGAATAGTATATTTTCATACTTTTTTTCAGATTATGAGTGAGTATGACCAGACCTTTGACCCCAATATACTTATAGGTCACTGTGACCTAATTTCACGGTTCAGTGATTTTTAGCTCGACTGCACGAAGTGCATAGAGCTATTGCAGTCACCCCGGTCGTCCACGTTCCCGTTCCTGTGTGCGTTCCCGTTCCCGTTCCCGTGCGCGTCACACTTGCGTTAAAGTTTTCTAGAAGTCCATATCTTGACAACCACTTATCAGAAAGCATATCTTGACAACCACTCATCAGAAAGCATTCATACTTGGACCATAGATACCCTGTAGGGTTAGCTTTCATTCCATGGCATAAGGCCCCTGGGTCCAGGCCAGGGGGTGGGGCTGGAGGTTAAAATCTAGAACACCTTAAAATATAGCTATTATTGTGTTAAAGTTTTCTAGAAGTCCATATCTTGACAACCACTCATCAGAAAGCATTGATACTTGGGCCATTGACACCCTGTAGGGTCGGCTTTCATTCCATAGCATCAGGTCCCTGGGTCCATGCCAGGGGGAGGGGCTAGAGGTTAAAATCTAAAACACCATTAATAATAATGGCTTTTCTGTGATATTGTATTCTAGAAGTCTATATGTTGAAAAAATTTTATCAGAGGGCTTTCATACTGGGACCATAGGTACCCTGTAGGGTTGAGTTTCATTTCATGGCATCGGCTCTCTGGGTCCATGCCTGGGGGGTGGGGCTGGAGGTTAAAAACTAGAACACTGTAAAAAATAGATGTACTGCTGTGTAACTTTTACAAGGAGTCCATATCTTGACAACAACTTATCATAAAGCATTCATACTTAGTACACTTTAGGTTCCATGACATCCGACCGGGTCGGAGTCAGGGCGGCGGGGCTAGAGGTCAAAATCTAGAACACCGATTTTTTTTTCTTTTTATTTCTTAATAGAAACAACTTAGGAAGATGGTTGGTCATTCATCTTTTGACTTTTTGACACTGTCTTGTGTGTCACGACAGTAAGGGTCGGTTGACCTACTTTCCATGGTTCAGTGATTTTGCCTTATATGTTGACACTCAATTAGTATATTTTCTTACTTCTTTCAGATTATGAGTGAGTACGACCAGGCCTTTGACCCCAATATACTTATAGGTCACTGTGACCTAATTTCACGGTTCAGTGATTTTGCCTTATATCTTGACACTCAATTAGTATATTTTCATACTTTTTTCAGATTATGAGTGAGTATGACCAGACCTTTGACCCCAATATACTTATAGGTCACTGTGACCTAATTTCACGGTTCAGTGATTTTGCCTTATATCTCGGTACTCAAATGGTTTATGAACAAACTTCTTTCAAAGTATGTTTGCTTATGACAAGACCTTTCACCCTGAAGTAGTCCTAGGTCACTGTGACCTAATTTCACGGTTCAGTGACTTTGCCTTATATCTTGACACTCAATTAGTATATTGTTACGACCTAGCGTAACTAGACAGGTACAGCGAAAAACAACCAAGTAATTTAAACTTAACAATATTTAATCAAACAAATAAATGCTGCAAATACATAAAAACAAACAAACAGATAAGTAAATAAATAAATAAATAACTTACAAAGTTAATGTCAAATAAGTCCTTGTCCCTCAAATGTAAGTCCACAATCCAGTAACCAGAATATGAGCACATGTATATTTTAATCCACACAAAACACTAGTGAAACAACCAAAATTACATACTTTAAATCACTTCAAATTTCTGAATACCTACGACTGAATTGGGACCTATATTTATACATCTAAGGAAATTCTCCAGGTTTCTAGAGAATGATATAATAAACTTTTCTCTAGAAAAGAAACGAACTAAACGAAAGTTCTTTTAAATTCTCCAAAGAGAATTTAGAATTCTCCAGAGAGAATTCAAGGCCGCAACGACCATCAAGACTAAACGAGAGTCCACCAGACCCTTCGAGATCTCAGTATACATAGTCCAAATATATTTTTAACTTATGGTAAAAAAAAAAACACTCACTCCATTTTCATCTGGAATTATCCACAAAGTGCTCATAGAATTTTCTATACTTCTAAATTATATAACAGTGATAAAAATAATCAATGACATTCTTCTACAAAGTTCTAGATAATAAATTGTAGAAACATAAAAAGAAATATATATTAATTAATTGGGTTACTCCCCTTTGATTATATATATATAAATTATAAGTAATAGCTTTTAAAAGAATCAATATTATTGAATCAATTATATATAACACTTCCCCTCTTCAACGAAAAGAAAGTTTTGTGAAATAAAACTTTCTTTTGCAATACTCATATGCAAACATACAAGGCAAAACTGTCAAGCTCTTGAAAGGGTGTCTGGAATTATATTATCTCTACCTTTTATGTGTCTAATGTCAAGATTGTGCTCTTGCAACATGAGACTTATGCTCTAGCTAATACTCAGATGGAGTCTCATTTTTTCATTTTGTGATGATGATAAACTAAAGCACTTTTAAGTATGGCCCAAACTAAACAAAAAACTCTGACAAGCCTCATTCCAAACATACCTGACCTTCTTACCAAGTAAATTTGTCAAAGGCTCAGCTATAACTGAAAAATTATTACAGAACTTTCTGTAATATCCAGCCATACCCAAAAAGCGCATCAGTTGCCGTTTTCCTGTAGGTACAGGAAAATCTGATATAGCCTCAACTTTGGCTTCTACAGGTCTGACCTGACCTTGTCCAACAATATGTCCTAGAAATGTCAAACTAGCATGGCAAAATTCACTTTTCAGTAAGTTTATTGTCAGGTTAGCATCACTGAGTCTTTTGAAGAATTCTCTGATGATTTCCAGGTGTTGTTTCCACTCTTCACTGTAGATGATGGCATCGTCGATGTAAGCTTTACACCCATCCAGACCGAAAATCAAACTATTAACCAAGCGAACCAAGCAACATTTCAGCGCTTTCAGTTTATTAGCTCACCTGAGCCGAAGGCTCACAAGGTGAGCTTATAGGATGGCCATGATCCGGCGTCCGTCCGTCGTCCGTCCGTAGTCGTCGTCGTCGTCCACAATTTCAAAGATCTTCTTCTCTGAAACCGCTTGGCCGATCTAGTTGAAATTTTATGTGGAGCCTCCTTGGGTAGTGGCATTTCAAGTTTGATCGCGAAATCCAGGTCACATGACCAAGATGGCCGCCACGCCCATATATGGTAAAAACCCTTCAAAAATCTTCTTCTCCAGAACCGGTGGGCCGATTTCCACGAAACTTGGTATGTAGCATCAGGGACTTCAGCCCATCATAGTTTGATAAAATGATGACCCTTGGATGACCTTGACCTATTTTACAGCAAGGTCAAATTTGGAAACATAGGCTTTTACATGGGAAAAAGTGAAAACTATGGATTTTTTGAAAACTATTGCAGCCTGAGGCCTGAAAAGTGGTAGATGCAAACAACTAATGGAGTAGATGAAGGTATGTGATTAATTTAGGTCAAGGTCATCTCTTGACCTTGGCCAGTCTGTCGTCCATTCACACTTTTCAAAGATCTTCTTCTCTGAAACTGCTGGGCCAATCAAAGTGAAATTTTATGTGGAGCATCCATGGGTAGGGGAGACAAAAGTTTAATCGCGAAATCCAGGTCACATGACCAAGATGGCTGCCACGCCCATATATGGTAAAAACCACTCAAAGATCTTCTTCGCCAGAACCGGTTGGCCGATTTTCATGAAACTTGGTATGTAGCATTTGGGACTCCAGCCCATCATAGTTTGATAAAATGATGACCCTAGGATGACCTTGACCTTATTTACGGCAAGGTCAATTTTGGAAACATAGGCTTTAACATGGGAAAAAGTGAAAACTATGGATTTTTTGAAAACTATTGCAGCCTGATGCCTGAAAAGTGGTAGATGCAAACAACTAATGGAGTAGATGAAGGTATGTGATTAATGTAGGTCAAGGTCATCTCTTGACCTTGGCCAGTCTGTCGTCCATACACACTTTTCAAAGATCTTCTTCTCTGAAACTGCTGGGCCAATCAAAGTGAAATTTTATGTGGAGCATCCATGGGTAGGGGAGACAAAAGTTTAATCGCGAAATCCAGGTCACATGACCAAGATGGCTGCCACGCCCATATATGGTAAAAACCACTCAAAGATCTTCTTCGCCAGAACCGGTTGGCCGATTTCCACGAAACTTGGTATGTAGCATCGGGGACTACAGCCCATCATAGTTTGATAAAATGATGACCCTTGGATGACCTTGACCTAATTTACGGCAAGGTCAAATTTGGAAACATAGGCTTTTACATGGGAAAAAGTGAAAACTATGGATTTTTTGAAAACTATTGCAGCCTGATGCCTGAAAAGTGGTAGATGCAAACAACTAATTGAGTAGATGAAGGTATGTGATTAATGTAGGTCAAGGTCATCTCTTGACCTTGGCCAGTCTGTTGTCCATACACACTTTTCAAAGATCTTCTTCTCTGAAACTGCTGGGCCAATCAAAGTGAAATTTTATGTGGAGCATCCATGGGTAGGGAAAAGAAAGTTTGATCACGAAATCCAGGTCACATGACCAAGATGGCCGCCACGCCCATATATGGTAAAAACCACTCAAACTTTTTCTTCTCCAGAACCGGCAGGCCAATTTTCGCGAACCTTGGTATGTAGCATTTGGGACTCCAGCCCATCCTAGTTTGATCAAATGATGACCATAGGATGACCTTGTCCTATTTTACGGCAAGGTCAATTTTGGAAACATAGGCTTTTAGATGGGAAAAGGCGGAAACAATGGATATTTTGGAAACTGTTGCAGTCTGAGACCTGGAAGTTGCTAGATGCAGACAACCAATGGAGTCAATGAAGGTAAGTAATTAATGAAGGCCAAGGTCATTTCTTGACCTTGATCCAAAGTCATTTAAATATCAAAATTAAAATTGTGGTTTTCTCATAAATCACTGGGTTTGGAAACTATTGCAGCCTGAGACCTGAAACTTTGCAGATGCAGACAACTTATAATTCAGTAAAGGTGTGTGAGTATTCAAGGTCAAGGTCATTTCATGATGACTTAATACTGCAGGATCAGGCTTCAGGTGAGCGTTCTCAGGACCAATGGTCCTCTGGTTTCGAAATTGTCTTTCTGTAGTAACACATTCTAAAATCTCCTTTGGACTGTCTGTATATGGAATCTGCCAAAACCTTTTCAAAAGATCGAATTTTGTCACATATTTGGCGTGACCAATGTTGTCGATGCAGTCATCAATTCTTGGTATGGGAAATGTGTCAGTTTTTGTGACAGAATTTACTTTTCTATAGTCTGTGCACATTCGAAATGTCCCATCAGATTTTGGCACAAGTATACAAGGAGAACTCCATTCACTTTGACTAGGTTCTATAAAGTCATTGTCCAGCAAATATTTAACTTCTTTCCTGAGATATTGTTGTCTTTCAGGATGAAGTCTATACGGATGTTGTTTCACCGGTTTTGCTCCTTCAATAATGTCTACATCATGGTAGATTTTATCGGTTCTGGATGGAATGTCCGGAAATAAGTGCTCATATTCAAGAATTAATTGTTTTAGTTCATGTTTCTTGTCCGGATCTAGATGTGACAGTTTCTGATCGAGGTCATGCAGAATGTCAGAATTCTGGAGTTTTGAGGATAATGGTTCACAGTTCATTTCTTCAAAGTCTGTCTGATTTTGTTCATGAGGGACAGAATTAACTATGCTTACTGAGGAAATAACTGAACTATCATTATCACTATCCCTATCAATGTACTTTTTAAGCATGTTAATATGACATAATTGTTTTTGCTTGCGCCTCCCAGGAGTGTTAACAATGTAATTTACATCACTTAACCTTTTCTCAACAGTATATGGACCATAATATCTAGCTTGTAATGGCCTGCCAGGAATGGGCAAAAGAGCAATCACCTTGTCTCCAGGGTCAAAATTTCTGTTCTGAGCATTTTCATCAAAATGCAACTTCATTTTGCTCTGAGCTGACTTAAGATTGGACCGAGCAACTTCCCAAGCTTTTGTCAATCTAGTTTTGAAGTCAGACACATACTGAAGTAAGTTCAAAGGACTGTCATTACTTGAAAGAAACTTCTCTTTCATAAGTTTTAAAGGTCCACGAACAGTGTGTCCGAAAACAAGTTCAAACGGACTGAACCCAAGAGACTCTTGTACTGACTCTCTGACAGCAAATAATAGCAAATGTATGCCTTCATCCCAATCTTTTTCGGTGTCAAAACAGTAAGATCTGATCATGTTCTTCAAAGTTTGATGGAATCTTTCCAAAGCACCTTGACTTTCAGGATGATAAGCTGATGACTTGTATTGTTTAATGCCAAGTTCATGCATTACTTGCTGAAATGTTCCTGACATAAAATTGGAACCCTGATCTGATTGGACTGATTTTGGAAGACCTACAAGTGTGAAAAACTTTACAAGGGCCTTAACTATTGTTTTCGTCTTGATATTCCTGAGTGGAATTGCTTCAGGAAAACGTGTTGAAGCACACATTATAGTCAAGAGATATTGGCAACCTGATTTAGTCTTGGGTAACGGACCTACACAGTCAATGATAATCCTACTAAATGGTTCATCAAATGCAGGAATAGGCTGTAAATTAGCTTTTGGAATAGTCTGATTAGGTTTTCCTACCATTTGACAAGTGTGACAGGATTTGCAATGTTGGGAAACATCAGATTTTAATCCTGGCCAGTAGAAATGCTTGAGAATTTTGTGGTAAGTCTTATTTATTCCTAAATGACCTGACATGGGAGTTTCATGGGCCAAGTTTAAGATTTCAGGACGATAAGCCTTAGGAACCACAATTTGGTGATTTATGGTCCATTCGTCTTCCGCTGAAACATCAGGAGGACGCCATTTTCTCATTAAGATGTCATTTTTGACATAAAAACAAACAGGAACCTGAGAAATTTCATTTTCATCTAAAGCCCTTTCAAATAAAGGCGAGATTTCAGGATCACTGTGCTGTTCTTGACAAAGTTGTGACCTTGACATTTGGTCGTGACCTTGGTCAAAAATTGAAGGTGAAAGGTCATTGTCTGACCTTTGATTGTTGAAGTCAGTTTGACTTGGAGAAAGAGATTTTGAAATCTCATCATGAAAAGACTGACCTATAAAAGTGTCAGTTAAGTCAATATCCTGTATCCCATCATTCAATTTGACTTTCTTTGCCATAGCCCTTGTAACGGCACATGAAGGGTAAAGATCAGGAATTTCCTGCTCAATGGGATCAGGCAATTGATCCTCACAAGGTGTATTGGTCAAAAGTGGGTTTACCACAACCTTATCTCCGGCTAAGTCATTGCCTAATAGCAAGTGAACACCTTTAAAAGGTAAAGAAGGCCTAATACCTACAGCCACAGGACCAGAAACTAAGTCTGAAGACAAATAAATGTTATGGAGCGGTACATTAACAAATCCACACTCTACTCCCTGAATAAGGACACTTGTCCCAGTTGAAGTCTTCTCGGAAAAAGGCAGGGTATCTGCTAAAATAAGAGACTGAGAAGCTCCGGTATCTCGTAAGATTTTAATAGGGGTAGACTGGGCAGAATCACTAGTAAGTGACACAAAACCTTCTGATAAGAATGGTTCATAAATCTCCATAATACAATCAGTCGCAGACGTTTTGGCCAAAATAGGATTTTCATCCTGAATAATCGACTGTGGTTTTGACCTTAAAGAAGTAAGACCTGTTGGTCTAGAATTATTTTGATTTTGTCTCTCTTTTCTTCTTTTCAAAGTTTCACATTCAGAAATGACGTGACCGTCACCTTTACAATAATTGCAAAACAGCCGGGGTGAGTATGAGGATCTTTGACCTTTGTTTTCACTAGTATCTTTATTTTTAGGATTATGTGAAGGACTGGAACTATCAGCTGTTAGTCCAGCTTGTGGTTGTGGATTAGGTTGAGGAGAATTATTTCTCTGTTGAGGGTTAAATGGTTTTGACTGAGGTGTATTAGGTTTAAAAAAAAGTTTCTTGTAAGGAGGTTTTCTATAATATGGCTTCTTATAATGTGGTTTGTAAATAAGCCTTTTGTCAATAAAAGAACTCTTATGAGTCAAAGTATAATCATCAGCTAAACGAGCTGCTACATCTAAAGTTTCTACTTCCCTTTCGTCAAGAAAAGATTTGACATCAGAGTGTATGCATCATTTGAACTCTTCAACAAGCATGAGCTGTCTTAATTTTGCATGATCAGACTTTACATCCTTTGAAGAACACCACCTATCAAATAATTGCTCCTTAGTTCTAGCAAATTCTACATGGGTTTGGTCATGTTCTTTCCTACAATTTCTGAATTTCTGCCTATAAGCTTCAGGTACTAACTCATAAGCCTTAAGAATCAGATTTTTGACTGTGTCATAATCTGAACTTTGATCAAGTGGAAGCTGAGTGTAAATTTCTCGAGCTTTACCAATAACAACACTCTGTAGAAGCAAGGTCCAATGCTCTTTTGGCCATTTCAAATTTTCTGCTACCTTCTCAAAATGTAAAAAATACTTATCTACCTCTTTTTCTTGAAATGGAGGAACGAGCCTGATATGTTTTGTAACATCAAATACTTTACTAGGATCAAAAGACACAGGAGGCATTGATTTACTGCTTAATTCAAGCTCTTTCATTTTTATCTCATAATGCATTTTCTCTTTTTCAAGTTCTACTCTTTCTAACATTTCTCTGTGTTTTTCCTTCTCTCGTTCTTCCATTTCCCTTTGCTTTGCCTTTTCCCTTTCTTCCATATCTATTTTTTCCTTTGCAAGCCTTTCTTCTAACTCTCTTTGTTTTTCTCTTTCCCTTTCTTCAAATGCTAACTTTTCTTTTTGCATTCTTTCTTCCCTTTCTTCCTTATCTGCCCTTCTTTTTTCTTCAAATTCTAATCTTAATTTTTCCAATTCAAGATGCCTTTTTAATTCTAACTCTTTCAGCTGTATGTCGGTTTGTGAGACCATAATTAGAGATGTAGCTGAGGGTTCAAAAAATTCCTCATCAACAAGAAACTGAATGATAACATTCTTAATTTCACGTTTTAACATAGATGTTTTGACATCAGGTATGCTATAATGACTAGCAATGTCTAAAAGATCACTCTTTTTGGCCAAGTTTAACAGCTCTTGAGAAGGCGCAGCAATGAAATCTTCAAGTTTGAATAACATGGTTGCTTTTTGCTGGTATGACAAACAATAAATATCTTTTCAAATTCAGAATAAAATAGGTGCACAAAATGTTCAATCCCGGCTCAGCCCCTAAAATCTGTTACGACCTAGCGTAACTAGACAGGTACAGCGAAAAACAACCAAGTAATTTAAACTTAACAATATTTAATCAAACAAATAAATGCTGCAAATACATAAAAACAAACAAACAGATAAGTAAATAAATAAATAAATAACTTACAAAGTTAATGTAAGTCCATAATCCAGTAACCAGAATATGAGCACATGTATATTTTAATCCACACAAAACACTAGTGAAACAACCAAAATTATATACTTTAAATCACTTCAAATTTCTGAATACCTACGACTGAATTGGGACCTATATTTATACATCTAAGGAAATTCTCCAGGTTTCTAGAGAATGATATAATAAACTTTTCTCTAGAAAAGAAACGAACTAAACGAAAGTTCTTTTAAATTCTCCAAAGAGAATTTAGAATTCTCCAGAGAGAATTCAAGGCCGCAACGACCATCAAGACTAAACGAGAGTCCACTAGACCCTTCGAGATCTCAGTATACATAGTCCAAATATATTTTTAACTTATGGTAAAAAAAAAAACACTCACTCCATTTTCATCTGGAATTATCCACAAAGTGCTCATAGAATTTTCTATACTTCTAAATTATATAACAGTGATAAAAATAATCAATGACATTCTTCTACAAAGTTCTAGATAATAAATTGTAGAAACATAAAAAGAAATATATATTAATTAATTGGGTTACTCCCCTTTGATTATATATATATAAATTATAAGTAATAGCTTTTAAAAGAATCAATATTATTGAATTAATTATATATAACAATATTTTCATACTTTTTTCAGATTATGAGTGAGTATGACCAGACCTTTGACCCCAATATACTTATAGGTCACTGTGACCTTATTTCTTGGTTCAGTGATTTTGTCTTATATCTCGGTACTCAAATGGTTTATGAACAAACTTCTTTCAAAGTATGTTTGCGTATGACAAGACCTTTGACCCTGAAGTAGTCTTAGGTCACTATGACCTAATTTCACGGTTCAGTGATTTTGCCTTATATCTTGACACTCAATTAGTATATTTTCATACTTTTTTCAGATTATGAGTGAGTATGACCAGATCTTTGACCCCAATATACTTATAGGTCACTGTGACCTAATTTCATGGTTCAGTGACTTTGCCTTATATCTCAGCACTCAAGTGGTTTATGAACAAACTTCGTTCACACTATGTTTGCGTGTAAAGTAGTCCTAGATCAATATGACCTGATTTCACGGTTCAGTGATTTTCCTTTATATCTCGGCACTCAATTGGTATATGGACATACTGCTTTCAGGATATGTATGAGTATGACAAGACCTTTGACCGTAAAGTATTCCTGGGTCACTGTGACTTAATTTCATGGTTCAGTGATTTTGCCTTATATCTCGACACTCAGTTGGTATTTTTTCATACTTCTTTCTGATTATGAATGAGTATGACCAGACCATTAACCCAAACATACTTATAGGTCACTATGACCTAATTTCATGGTTCAGTGATTTTGCTTTATATCTCAACACTAAATGGGTATATGATCATATTTCTTTCACATTATGAGTAAGTATCACTAGACCTTTGACCCTGAAATACTTATAGGTCAGTGTGACCTTATTTCACGGTTCAGTGATTTTGCCTTGTGTCCTGGCACTCAGTTGATATATGAACACACTTCTTTCACAATATGAGTGAGACCTCTAAATCTTAGGTAGTTATAGTTAACTTCCATGGTTCAGTGATTTTGCCTTATTGCATCAAGGCAAGAAGATGTATGGATTACTGGTCGGGTTTGGCCTTATGTTTGACAAAGGTCAGAAGCAGTCGAGCACGCTGTCCTGCGACAGCTCTTATTGCCTTATATCTTGGTACTCAAATGGTTTATGAACAAACTTCTTTCAAAGTATGTTTGCGTATGACAAGACCTTTGACCCTGAAGTAGTCCTAGGTCACTGTGACCTAATTTCACGGTTCAGTGATTTTGCCTTATATCTTGACACTCAATTAGTATATTTTCATACTTTTTTCAGATTATGAGTATGACCTTTGACCCCAATATACTTATAGGTCACTGTGACCTAATTTCACGGTTCAGTGACTTTGCCGTATATCTCGGCACTCAAGTGGTATATTAACAAACTTCTTTCATACTATGTTTGCGTATGACAAGACCTTTGACCCTTAAGTAGTCCTAGGTCAATATGACCTAATTTCACGGTTCAGTGATTTTCCTTTATATCTCGGCACTCAATTGGTATATGAACATACTTCTTTCACGATATGTATGAGTATGACAAGACCTTTGACCGTAAAGTATTCCTGGGTCACTGTGACCTAATTTCATGGTTCAGTGATTTTGCTTTATATCTCAACACTGAATGGGTATATGATCATCTTTCTTGTACATTATGAGTAAGTATCACTAGACCTTTGACCCTGCAATACTTATAGGTCAGTGTGACCTTTTTTCACGGTTCAGTGATTTTGCCTTGTGTTGGTATATGAACACACTTCTTTCACAATATGAGTGAGACCTTTAAATCTTAGGTAGTTATAGTTAACTTTCATGGTTCAGTGATTTTGCCTTATTGCATCAAGGCAAAAAGGTGTATGAGCATAATGCTTTTGGTTACTGGTCGGGTTTGGCCTTATGTTTGACAAAGGTCAGAAGCAGTCGAGCATGCTGTCCTGCGACAGCTCTTATTATAAGTCTATATCTCTTGAAGTTGTTGATGGATCAAGTTGATACTTGGCATCTTGGTAGATATTGGTCTAAAGTTTTATGCTGCACCATCATGACCCACCTGGGTGACATTGAGGTCAAGGTTACGGTCTTAGAAATTTTGTGTTAGAGTTTTTGGTTAAAGTTTTTATAAGTCTATATCTCTTGGATATGTAGATGGATCAAGTTCATACTTTGCATGTTGGTAGATATTGGTCTGAAGTTTTATGCTATACCATCATGACCCATCTGGGTGACCTTGAGTTCAAGTGTTTTGTGACTTAAAGTGTTTTGAACTGTATATTGCTGGAGCAGATGAATGGATCTAGTCTATACTTTGCTGTTAGATATTATTCTTTTATTATGCTGTATCATCTTGACTCACCTGTGGTCAAGGTCACAGACTTAGATTTTATGTTATAAGTCTATATCAAATATGTACATGGATCAAGTTGAACTTAGCATGTTGGTAGATATTGGTCTGAAGTATCACGACCCACCTGAGTGACATTGAGGTCAATGTCTTTGGTCATAGATTTAATAGATTTAGTGGCAAAGCACAAGGCAGGCGAGCTACGCTGTCCTGCGACAGCTCTTATTACCCATATGACCTTAATGGCATTGTTAGTTCTGGTCTAAATACCAGCTGTTTAATGTTTACATACAGTCCAATTTGGATAATTCGAACGCCGATTTTTCGAAACTACCGGATTTTTCGAAGACATCTGGCGGTCCCGAAATTTTTCTCTATTGTTTATTGTTAAATTATTACCGATTTTTCGAATTTCGATTTTTCGAAAAATTCAGTTTTTCGAACAATTTTGCCGGTCCCCATCAAAGAAATTCCTATCAAAACCCCCCTTGAAATTCGAAGCCGCAAACTGCCAATCAAAGTCACGCACGATGCACATGATTTCTTTGTAGAGCGAGATTAATTATTACACACTCGAGTGAATTCACAGGTATATCCGCTTCAGGTAACAGACATCGGATTAACGGTTACACTATTAGGTGTTGATCCATAAATTGAGTAATTGATGTCTTTAATTGAGATCAATTGCAACAATTACCGTGTTTGATTAAAAAATCAGTGTAGAGACAATCAGTGATTCGTGATGTGTAATCCTTACGAAAGAGGCTGTAAAATAAAGTGGCTGTAGAAGTGTGGTTGTATCAAAAATACCAATTCCAATAAAAGTGATAATGGACAAATTTTTATTGGGCGTTTGTGATAGTGAAAGTAGGGGTAAAAAGTGTAAAAGGACTGTCTATTAATGTTAAACATGTTAAAATAGACTTTTAGTTTTGTACCAATAAGTGTGCTGCAGTCTGATACTGGTCTTTGCTATTTGACAATATTTGCCATTCATGCTCGTTTTTATATGCTAAATATTTCGTCAATAAATGATTCATTGTTTTACATTCAACCATCTTTCTTTGTTGACAAGATTTAATAAAACATGTGAGTCTCCATTGTCTTTTTTGTTTTGCGTTTGTTTTAATCTGTTGGTCGTAAATGACATTATGATAAAACTCTTATAAACACATTTTCTTCATTCCATGTGCACAGATTCTCATATATGCGCCAAAATGGCGAATTGAAGCTGTCAAATCTGGCTATACCTTTGTCTGAATGAAAATGACCGAACATTTCCGATTTTTTGATGATTCTCGAAAGTTCGAACTCTCGATCATTCGAAAGATTTCCTGCGGTCCCTTGCGTTTCGAATTATCGAACTTCGACTGTACATGTAGATAATGTTTATAAGCTGTTGCTATGGAAGTATGATTTTCGGGATCCTGCTATTCAGTTATGGTATAATTTGTTATAACATGTATGGAAAATTTGACTCCTACCATCAGAATGTGACTTATACTTCAAATCAACAAAATTTTGAAGACTCTTTCAAGCCTGCTTAGTGCTGTCAGTTCAAATGTGTCCACAGGACAGAGGTAATTCACTTTGTTAAATGTTAATAAAAGTTATGTTAATAAATGGAAAATCATGTTTGATTCCTCTATTGAAATGGCCCAGTCTGTTGGAATGATTCAACATTGCAAATAAAACTGGCCCAGTCTGTGGGAATGACTTAACATTGCAAATAAAACTGGTCCAGTTTGTGGGAATTCATGAACTTTTTCATCCAAATTTATTGGATTATCCCAGCTTTTGCAGCTTGTCAAGTATGCGAGTCTTACGTATTTTCATCAGTTGCCAGGCATTCTACATGCAGGTAGATTTATTCCAGCAATCTTTGTAGAAAATTATGAAATGATCTATTTGTGTATTGGAGAGCATACTACTATTTAACTTAATCATTTTTGTCATGCAAAACAGTTTTTTTTTTTGGAGTTAAGATTTTCAGATCATGTTACACACAGTTTAGTAATACAATGTAATGTTTTAGGACTGGAGAGCTTATATAACCACTCCAGATGGAAAAGATACATAGACATGACCAAAACATTACAGTTAATTAAGCGATGTCCATCTATAGGAGCTGCATCATGTGAAGACTGCTCTCTACAAACAGAAAACAAAGATACAGATCAGCCATACACAGTAGCTGCACAGCTGATAAGCGCCTTTTCCTCTTAAAATATGAAATTTTGGTCACATAGCCTTTTTCTTTTCCTGTTCAGGCTGCTCTGATCAGAAATATAGGAAACAGATTTTCTTGTGATTCCAGCCCATACAAGCCTGGTTGTGAGAAAGCTGGTCTTTGGGGTTTCTGATCAGGTCTGACACAAATGGTGACAAACCGGTCTTTCGGATTTAACAAAACAAGGGATTGAAAACAAAGGTGCTGATCAGCTGTGCAGTTACAACTGATCTGCGTCTTTGTTTTTGCATATGCAAAAAGACTGTTTTCTCATGATATGTTCATATAGTGCCCCCAGGCTCTGTCCAGCAAAACAGGTGATCTGTTTGAGCTGTGTCAATAGAAAACATGCTTGTTTGTCTGAAAAAAGTGCATTTCTTCAATGCTCAGTACTTGCTTTTGTGGTGGACATGCATGAAAAGATAGTACAAGCTATACGTACAGTGTATATAACTGCACATGTTGTTCTGTGTCTTACCTAATCATAATTCTCAAATGCACATTTTGTCACAATAAGCTGTATTCATTACTGCAGTCTGAAAATGACAGCTGTACTCATTTGGCCTTGTCAGTTGATGATTGTATGGGTCATCCTTATTAAATTGAGAGAGAAAATAGACATTAATATCTTATTATGCTTTTGGTGAAAGACAGAGAGGCTTCTCAATTTGTACATTGTTTTCTAAGTTTTAAGAGTGTGAAGAAAAAGGTATTACATGTAAATATTTGGTCCTGTCTTCGCGTTTGAACTTTCCTCATGCTTTGAAAGTTAATTTTCAACTCTCTTTTGGCATTTTCAAAATTCTTTTGTCTCATGCTGAGAACATCCTCTTATAAAATTAAGTGCGGTTACCGGAGAAACTAGGTGCTAACTCGGGTTAGATAAGGAAGTGCGGTTTTGAGGCTTCCTGCTGATAACAGGTGGTTTTGATTCACCTTGTAGTAATTATGGCAATAAAATTCTGCAGTAGGCAGAGTCTGATATCTACTTGGTCATTAAATGGTAATCTGATACTGCAATCAACAGAATGGAAAATATATAAAATTTTAGATTTTAAATAGTACAAAAATTGTAAGGCTATAGAGTTAAAGAGGAGGAAAAGTTAATAGAACTTTGTTTTTCAAACGTTAAATTTGACCAAAAAATAACATTTTTAGTATTTTGTTGAGGTAAAGAAAATGAGAAAAATACAGGTAGATGTAGCTAAATACTCTAGGTGTTAATTAGTTCATTTACATAATAGGTGCATAACAGCAAGATAAGAATTCTTGTTTTCAGATATAAGAGATGTTCTCATCATGGAGTGTCCTCTGCAGTACAGTAATAACAAGATGCAGTGAGGGTGGGGGATCTTATTTTTTGTGTGCCTGTGTATACTTCGCTATTGATTGTTGATTGACAGTCTTTTGTTATATTTAGGTGATGTAGAGCCTGATCAGTTTTCTTCAGCTAGCTGCTGCCAGTCTTCGCGAAAACTTCAAAACAGACAGACTGAAAAATTTTGCTGGTCAGAAAAAAATTTGTCGGACAGAAAAAATGACAAAAAAAAAAAAAAAAAAAGCTTCGTAAGCTCGTTGTTTTCCACGAATGAGCAAAAGAATTCGTACGCTTATTCTCCTTTTCGAGAGTACCAAAATCTGCCTTTCGTTTACTCATGTTATGAAGATCGAATTTCATTGCAGGGATTATATATGCTTTCGATCGGCACTTCAAAAACATACCAAAAATTTGAGTTGCAGAAATAAATTAATTTCTTCACATCCATCGCTTTTGTTTTTTAAAGTCAGTAATTTTAATTACACACAAACTGACAAGAAGATCAAAGAAGTGTTGAAATGAAGTATTCAGTGTGTAATTAAAGTCGTGGAAAACAAATATTACTAACCGCTTTTGATAGCGAAATCCTATGATCATATTGTTTGCGAGTCAAATCAATTAATGTCGTCCATGTTTTTGTGTTGAACCTTGACCCGGCATAATTGTTCACGTGTTTCAATGGGTAAATTTCTGTGACGTCAACCGAAGCGATTCTCAATACTGGTCGCCATTGGTAGCTAGCGATCATGTGTAATGAATATTTAATAGAAAGGCTGGACCAAATGACCATGTGTGCGGTACTATCGTGCAAGATAGACAGCGCGCGTCATATATTTGTTTTCAATAAACTCCATCGGCTACCGTCTTTTGATATCGATAATTAAGGTGTTACATGACCATTAGACAAGCACGCATCTCAACAAACTGCAGAAGACAATCAGAACAAAGTTGATTTATTTTATCATTCGTCGCTGAAAAGGCGAGATGATATAGTATGAACTGGCCTTTTTCTCGTCGGACGGATTGACCGGGAACATGACAGAAATCGCCGGTCAGTTTCAAAATTTGTCGGAAATGACCGAGAGACCGACACTTTTCGTGAAGACTGTGCTTCCTAGAAGCCATCATCTGTTTATGTTCCGAGTTTCAATTTAGTTGAACTAAACCAAACTTCTTTATGATTAATCTTCATTTACATTTTAACCATCTGTTACGAAAACTTGCCTATGCAATGTATAGAGATTTTTTAAGTTGTAAAAATTGAAAATGTTTAGTAGAAAATTTGTGATATTGCCGAGGCGGTTCTGACAAACACCCACAATCTATGTTTTGAAGCAAAAATAAGAAAAATAGGTAAACCCCTGTATACCACACTGTTACTATATACTCGTAAAAAATGTTATCCTGATTTTTATTGCACAGTAGTTTATGGTCAGTTTATTTGTGTTAATTTTAAGCTGAAGTTTTTAATACATGTAACACAAAATTGTAAACAGTCTACAATAATTCATGCTGACTAGGATTTGTCTGGCTATATAAAATCCTTGCAGTTCACAAGTTCACTAACCTTTTGAACTTAATTTTTACAACCTATTACATAGATATATATATAGGTAATAATAAATTTTGCCTTACTTTGATTGTGGTGCAGTTGCAAACTGTGGTGACATTAAAAACTTGTTCAAGTACTTTATTGATGGTTGTGAAGGATTTATTTGGATGAATAGATAGGTGGAATTGTCTGGATTTGATAGACATTCTCAACAAGTATGTAGACAAAGCTAAATCTTGGCCACAGCTCTAATTGCACAGCTGATCAGCACAGGTCTTTGTTTTCATTTCATAAAAGTGCTATCCCTCTCCTTGAATCTGAGATTTCAAGCTTCTAGCCTTCTTCTTTGATTGTATAGGCTGGCTTGTGTAGAGCCTGCTTTACAAACTGTTAGTTTACTCAGTCAGTAGCAGCTTTTTGCATCTTCAACAACGACATACAAATAACACAGTATAGGCAGTACCATTTGAGTAAAATTGAATTACCCCCATGATACTGCCTGAAGATGGAGAAAGAAGCACAATGATGTGTTGTGGGCATTCAATCTAATTATGTCAGTATCATTGAGGTCGCCCGAAAATCTACAAAAGGGTTGTCTATTTAGGTTGCCCAAATATCTATAAAATGTCCATCAATTAGTGCAAAGAGTGAATTTGCACATTTCTTCAATTTATAGGTTATCTTATAAAAATGTATCGGTTTCATTATGTAAAGTATTAAAGCTGATAAAGTTTGTGTGTTGTCTATATTATGTCAATTTGACTTATCAAGTACAAATAGATTATTAGTGTGACTTATTTCTTTTGCAATGTCATATTTGGTGCAAATGAACCATGCTTTATAATTAATGGGCGCTTGTTAGAGGCTATTCTAGCATGTACACTTAATCTATGTTTTGAGCAAAAAGAAGTAAACTAACAAAACCTTTCAAAATTTTCATATTTTTTAGAGCTATAAGAAAAAATTACATATCATGAGTGTGTTACTTTCTATTTTCAGTTGGTGTTCTGAAGCTGATACAGCAACATGGCGGAAGCCCATTCTGCTGTTGCCTTCTCGTTCACAGTGACACATGAGGGTGTCGATGTCAACTTGGACCATGAAGCCCTGTGGGCGGTGTGGCACAGCGGTGTCAGGTCGTGGAAGAAAAGACTTGGAAGAGCTAAGGTGAGCTGGTTTAATTTTGAGGTTTGGTTCTCAGGGTTTCATTAAGAGGAGGCTGGAGGCCAAATTGACTTCTCAAACCATTTTCGGGCGGTCTCAAAGGCTTTTGTTGCCAGTCAAAAATAGAGAAATGTTTAGAAATTGACTGCCTCAAACATTCTTCTGCCCTCTTACAAAAATTCTCAATGAAAACCCTGGGTTCTGATCAAGGAAATTTACTGTGTACAAAAATCTAACAGATTATAATGTTTTACCCTCCAGAATAAATGAGCCGCCCCATGGGAAAACCAACAATATGCATAGGCGAAAACAAAGGCGCAGATCAGCTTCGCGGTAACCGCGAAGCTGATCAGCGCCTTTGTTTTCGCTACTCGGATAGTACAATTCCTCCTCTACTTAACTCCAAAATTTCAAGCTCTAGCCTGCTTCTGTAGCTGTACAGGCCGGTTTGTGACAGACCTGTTCAGAAACCACATTGTTGGTTTTTCCACGAGATAGCTCAAATCAAGAGAGCCATTGTTAATCACAATTGTATCAGAGCATATGAGCTGCTGCACCAGAAAACCAAAAATCTGCATATGCAAAAACAAAGATGCAGATAACTTGTGCAGTAACTGCACAGCTGATCAGTGCCTTTGTTTTCACTACACAGATAGTACAATTCCTCTTCACTTAAATCCAAAATTTCTTGCCTGTAGCCTGCTTCTGTGACTGTACAGGCTGGTTTGTGTCGGACCTGGTCGGAAACCCAGATTGTTGGTTTTCTCATGCAAAGGCTCAATTATTTAACAGGATGTAATGTAAACAAGATGCAATTTAACAGGATGTAATGTTCATAGCAGCAAATTGAATTCCAGATATGATAATGAAACAATAAGATGAGTTGCTGACACGATCCAGACAAAATTGGCTCTCGATAAACATGAAAAAATTCCCAAAAAGGTTTATATTCTGGTTTTGTGGTTTCAGGCTTAACAAGTTTGATATTCTATTTATAGAACAAGTTCAAGGCTGGTACCTACCCTGGTTCCCCGACGAGCTGGCTGTTTGTTACTGTGATTGTTCTGGCACTGAAGTTGGCTAATGTTGACCCGTCATTCGGAATGATTGGTTTTATACAGAATCATACGCCAGGGTAAGAAGGTTTCTTCTTTCTATGGCTGTTAAAACCCACACTTTTCATAGGAAAAAAATCTACAAGGCCTCTAACCATATACTAAAAAGGGATTATGGTGGCCTAGAGGTAGAGTGTCAGACTTGGAATCAATAGTTCCTGTATTCAAACCACTGGGGTGTAGTGTTGGGTCCTTGAGCAAGACACAGTCTCCCCCGGAAGTTCTGGTGAATACCCAGGAAGTGGTGGCTCTGACCCAACATGACTGAAAAATTGGTGGCTGGGAAGTTAAACCACAAATCAAACCAACAAAATACACACAAAATCAATAATTTATACCTCTAAAATGCCATTTTTGCACTACTCAGTATGTAAAAGTTGATTTCAATCATACAATAGTAGCAAATTTGCCTCAACATGTATTCATATGACATAAATCCCATTTTCAGGTTATACAATGCCTCTCCGGCCGTAGGCCTGTACTGTGCTGCTCTCATATTCTCGACGTTCATCTGGTTGGCAAAGATCTTGATTCTCAAGTACACATTGAAAATGCTTCTCATGTACCATGGCTGGATGTATGAACAGCGGGGAAAAGTCTCTATCCACACAAAGTTATGGCTGGTAAGTACACATTGAAACCATGGCTGGATGTACGAACAGCGGGGGAAAGTCTCTATCCACACAAAATTATGGCTGGTAAGTACACATTGAAACCATGGCTGGATATATGAACAGTGGGGGAAAGTCTCCATCCACACAAAGTTATGGCTGGTAAATACACATTGAAACCATGGCTGGATGTACGAACAGCGGGGAAAAGTCTCTATCCACACAAAGTTATGGCTGGTAAATACACATTGAAACCATGGCTGGATGTTGTACGAACAGCGGGGAAATGTCTCTATCCACACAAAATTATGGCTGGTAAGTACACATTGAAACCATGGCTGGATGTATGAACAGCGGGGAAAAGTCCCTATCCACACAAAGTTATGGCTGGTAAGTACACATTGAAACCATGGCTGGATGTATGAACAGTGGGGAAAAGTCTATATCCACACAAAGTTATGGCTGGTAAGTACACATTGAAACCATTGCTGGATGAATGAACAGCGGGGAAAAGTCTCCATCCACACAAAGTTATGGCTGGTAAGTACACATTGAAACCATGACTTGATGTATGAACAACGGGGGAAGTGTCCATCCACACAAAGTTATGGCTGGTAAGTACACGTTGAAACCATGGCTGGATGTACAAACAGCGGGGAAAAGTCTCTATCCACACAAAATTATGGCTGGTAAGTACACATTGAAACCATGGCTGAATGTATGAACAGCGGGGAAAAGTCTCTATCCACACAAAGTTATGGCTGGTAAGTACACATTGAAACCATGGCTGGATGTATGAACAGTGGGGGAAGTGTCCATCCACACAAAGTTATGGCTGGTAAATACACATTGAAACCATGGCTGGATGTACGAACAGCGGGGAAAAGTCTCTATCCACACAAAATTATGGCTGGTAAGTACACATTGAAACCATGGCTGAATGTATGAACAGCGGGGAAAAGTCTCTATCCACACAAAGCTATGGCTGGTAAGTACACATTGAAACCATGGCTGGATGTACGAACAGTGGGGGAAAGTCTCCATCCACACAAAGTTATGGCTGGTAAGTACACATTGAAACCATGGCTGGATATATGAACAGTGGGGAAAAGTCTCTATCCACACAAAGTTATGGCTGGTAAATACACATTGAAACCATGGCTGGATGTACGAACAGCGGGGAAAAGTCTCTATCCACACAAAGTTATGGCTGGTAAATACACATTGAAACCATGGCTGGATGTTGTACGAACAGCGGGGAAATGTCTCTATCCACACAAAATTATGGCTGGTAAGTACACATTGAAACCATGGCTGGATGTATGAACAGCGGGGAAAAGTCCCTATCCACACAAAGTTATGGCTGGTAAGTACACATTGAAACCATGGCTGGATGTATGAACAGTGGGGAAAAGTCTATATCCACACAAAGTTATGGCTGGTAAGTACACATTGAAACCATTGCTGGATGAAACAACAGCGGGGAAAAGTCTCCATCCACACAAAGTTATGGCTGGTAAGTACACATTGAAACCATGACTTGATGTATGAACAACGGGGGAAGTGTCCATCCACACAAAGTTATGGCTGGTAAGTACACGTTGAAACCATGGCTGGATGTACGAACAGCGGGGAAAAGTCTCTATCCACACAAAATTATGGCTGGTAAGTACACATTGAAACCATGGCTGAATGTATGAACAGCGGGGAAAAGTCTCTATCCACACAAAGTTATGGCTGGTAAGTACACATTGAAACCATGGCTGGATGTATGAACAGTGGGGGAAGTGTCCATCCACACAAAGTTATGGCTGGTAAATACACATTGAAACCATGGCTGGATGTACGAACAGCGGGGAAAAGTCTCTATCCACACAAAATTATGGCTGGTAAGTACACATTGAAACCATGGCTGAATGTATGAACAGCGGGGAAAAGTCTCTATCCACACAAAGTTATGGCTGGTAAGTACACATTGAAACCATGGCTGGATGTATGAACAGTGGGGGAAAGTCTCCATCCACACAAAGTTATGGCTGGTAAGTACACATTGAAACCATGGCTGGATGTATGAACAGTGGGGAAAAGTCTCTATCCACACAAAGTTATGGCTGGTAAGTACACATTGAAACCATGGCTGGATGTATGAACAGCGGGAAAAGTCTCTATCCACACAAAATTATGGCTGGTAAGATAACTGGGACTGTGTGGATTTTTGGCCTGCAAACATTTAATTCATATTTTAATGTTATATCTTTTATGATAGAATTTAATTATTTTTTTTGTCATTGAAAATTTTCCATTAAACAAAGTATTTTAGCATCGTTTCAGCATGAAAAATGAATAGGTAGACAACTAATATCCTCTGGCCTCGTTATGCTTATGATGCTTAGTTAACAATTATTGAATGGCTTTGTGATAAAACCAGTTTGGACTCTATGAAATATTTCTATGTTATGAGACTCAGATGCCACAAATGGCTTTCCTTATAATAATCATAGGTGTTTAGGCATTTAGTCGATAGTATTAGGCAGATCTCCCTAGAATCTGATTGTAAGTCTGACATTAAATTGGATGGCCATACTGTATGAGCCGTGACGCGAGAAAACAGGTCTTTGGGGTTTCCGACCAGGTCCTACACAAACCGGCCTGTACAGTCACAGAAAAAGGCTAGAAGCTTGAAATTTCCGATTGAACAAGAAGAGTAATTGTACTATTTATGTAGCGAAAACAAAGGCGCTGATCAGCCGTGCAGTAACTGCACGGCTGATCTGCGCCTTTGTTTTCGCATAGGCAAACGTCTGGTTTTCTCATGACAATGTGATGCATTTCTTTTCAGGCCTTGATTAAAGTATTTGGTGGTAAGAAGCCAATGTTGAACAGTTACCAGTCTTCACTGCCAAAACTAGTTGTGCCATCTGTCTCGGAAACTATGAAGAGGGTAGGTTATACTTAGGTTATTTATGAATAAAACAGAATCACTAAAAAGGATTAGAAATTGACAGTCACAAAGTAGAATTTGATAATCTACACATACAAAAAGTATAATCAACAAATTTTCTAATGGCAATATCGCAAGATTTGAATTGATCAAGGAAAAATTGGTTTGCTGCTCACAGGAATATAATTATGGAGTGATGGGAACATTATGATGGTGCACAACTTAACTTTCTGCCCAGTTGTTCAAAATTACCGACATCGTTAGTTAACGATTCGTTAAAATTTCAAACATAAATATTACAAATACGCTGTTATTTTTGGCTCACCTGAGCCGAAGGCTCACAGGTGAGCTTATAGTATACCCATGCTCCGTCGTCCGTCCGTCGTCCACAATTTCAAAGATCTTCTCCTCTGAAACCGCTTGGCCAATCAAAGCCAAACTTCATGTGGAGCATCCTTAGGAAGGGGGAACGAAAGTTTATTTAAATGGTCTAGGTCACATGACCAAGATGGCCGCCATAGCTATAAATAGCAAAAACCTTTAAAAATCTTCTTCTCCAGAACCAGTGGGCCGATTTCCACGAAACTTGGTATGTAGCATCAGGGATGTGGGCCCATCATAGTTTATATAAATCATGACCCTAGGATGACCTTGGCCTATTTAACGGCAAGGTCAACTTAGGTTGCCAATGCATTTGAATGAGAAAAAATGGTAAAATGCTATTTAATGGGTAAAACTTACTGGGAATAGGCAAATGGACAGAAAATTACTGTTAATGGAAAATTTTAGCCCCTGGGGGGTTGTCTGCCCCTGCTCCGGGGCTATACATGTATATTTCCATAATAATGAAACATCTTCTCCCCCGAAACCGCTTGGCCAATCAAAGCCAAACTTCATATGGAGCATCCTTGGGAAGGGGGAAAGAAAATTTATATAAATGGTCAAGGTCACATGACCAAGATGGCTGCCATGGCTATAAATAGAAAAAACCTTTAAAAATCTTCTTCTCCAGAACCAGAAGGCCAGTGATTTTGAAACTTGGTGTGAAGCATCAGTGACTGGAGCTCTACAAAGTTTATATAAATCATGACCCTGGGATGACCTTGACCTATTTTACGGCAAGGTCAACATAGGCCGCTCATGCATTTGAATGGGGAAAAGTGTTAAAATGTCATTTGTAGGGAAAAACTTGCAGGAAATGGGCAAATGGACTTAAGATTGATGATTCTGAAAAAATTTGGACCCCAGGGGTCTGTCTACCTCCACCCCGGGGCAATATACATGTATATTACAGTGATATTCAAAGATTTTCTTCTCTGAAACAGCTTGGCCAATCAAAGCCAAACTTTATGTGGAGCATTCTTTGGAAGAGTGAATGAAAATATGTATAACTGGTCAAAGTCACATGACCAAGATGGTCGCCATGGCTATAAACAGCAAAAGCCTTTAAAAATCTTCTTCTCCAGAACCAGAAGGCCTATGATTTTGAAACTTGACATGAAGCATCAGGCAATGGAGCTCTACAAAGTTTGTATAAATCATGACCCTGGGATGACCTTGACCTTTTTTTACGGCAAGGTCAGCTTAGGTTGCCCACACATTTGAATGGGGAAAATTGTTACAATGTCATTTGAAGGGCAAATCGACTGAATCTTTATGATTTAAAAAAGAAATTGACTCCAGAGTTTGCACTGACCCTGCCTTGGGGTTATATACATGTATATTACCATTCTAGTCAAACAAGTTTATTGGTATATATCTCAGGTCTCAGGTGAGCGTTTACAGGACCATTGGTCCTCTGGTTTGTTAATGAAATGTGAGAATCCTTTGCACTGCAAAGGTTTCTCACATTAAATCAACAAAAAACAACAGTGTATTTGCTTATGTAGTCGGCGTTTACTTAACGATCATTTGCTACCTTGTTTACAGTATCTCCAAAGTATTAGACCTCTGGTTGACGATGCCAAATATGAGAGGATGTCTAAACTGGCCAAAGAATTTCAGCAGGGTATTGGCAACAAACTTCAGAGATATATTATACTGAAGTCATGGTTCTCTACTAACTATGTAAGTAAACAGATTATTACCAATTGAACTACCTCTCCAGTGTTTTATATGAGATCTTAAACACAGTTCCCATCCCTGTTATGCTACAGATTTGTGACACTTGCATGGCTGTCTTGTGTTAGTATTGAGAAAAATTTGATAATCATGCAAGAAAAATAAAACTACATTGTATTTGTGTGAACATATGAGACACTCTCAAGAATGTCTCAAGACTACAGATGTGTCTTACACCTATCGTATGATAGTCATGCAAACCCTAGCAGAAATAGTGAAAATTGTTGCGTACATGTCCATTCACCAAGACTGCAATGTGAAAATTGTAGCAAATCCTGATTATATTGGGAGTCTTTGTCACCAACTAGTCTCCTAGTTGTCGAGTTCCAGTGAGGTATAAGGCTAAAGATTTTCTAGAGATCTATCTCTACCATAAGATGCCTTGCAGTATACAGATGAATCATGTTTCAAGTTGTAAGTTCTGATGTTTTTGCCAAAAATATAGATTGTAGATACACGTTAGAACCGCCTCACTGAGGCAGTTCTAACAAGTACTCACTACCTATGTTTTGGACAAAAACTAATAGAGATTGTGTGCCCTGGTATACCCCAGTTGGGTTTCAGGGTAAAACATTTTACAGACATTATCCTGAGGCCATGTCTAAAACTTTTGTAGGTGACAGATTGGTGGGAGGAGTATGTATATCTGAGAGGAAGATCTCCAATTATGGTCAACAGTAACTACTATGGTGTGGTAGGTATAATATGAGCCGCGACGCAAGAAAACCGGTTTTCGGGATTTCCGACCAGGTCTGAGACAAACTGCCCTGTACAGTCTCAGAAGCCTGTTAGAATCTTGAAATTTTGGGTAAAGGTAGAGGAGGATTTGTGCTGTCCGAGTAGCATAAACAAAGGCGCTGATCAGCTGTGCAGTTACTGCACAGCTGATCTGCGTCTTTGTTTTCGCATAGGCAAAAATCTGGTTTTCTCATGACCCAGCTCATATAAAGACAAGATTTCAGTCTTCATGAAAATGTGTCTGATCGTTGGACATGTCACAGTAAAAACTACATTGGTCAAAAAGTTTTCAGCATAGTTAATAGTCCTGTGAAAAATGTAGGCCAAACTGTGGTTTTATGATGTCAGTTAAAATTCATTTGGTCAGGCAAAAATCCTTGCACGGTTTATCAATGACTTTGTTTTCGATACACATACAGGGCAATCCCTCTCCTACTTAAGTTCAAAATTCAAGTTTCTACCCGGCTTCTATGACTGTACAGGCCGAATTGTGTTTGACCTGATCGGAAACCCCCGAAGACGGGTTTTCTTGCGTCGCAGCTCAACTATGCTATGAATCAGACAGGGATCAAACACATGATCTTCCACTTCTTAAGCGGATGCTTTAACCATTACGCTAAAAGGACCAGTTAGAGAGATATGATCTTTATCAAAACACCTTCATGTAAATTGAACTATAATACAGAAAGTTTGCTGAAAAGTTTCTTGGAAACTGATTTAAAGAAAACTGAACAAGTTACTGTTTTAAAATGTTTTTTAGGATGCTGTGTTGGTGCACCCGACAAAGATTCAGGCAGCCAGAGCCGCCAATGTTACCTATGTCATGATGCAGTATAGGAGAGAAATTGACAGAGAAGAATTGAACCCTGTAAGTATATATTTACTTGCTCATTTTAACATTTTTATTTAACTGTAAATCAGCTTTTAGTAGAATTGTTTTTCCATGTAATTTAGTCAGTCACAGTTGTGGCAATCCACAGACTGCTGAACTGCGCTTGGCTGTTCAAGACCATTGCACAAAATGTCATCAAGGCATACTATGGTTACAGGACACAGCCCAAGCTAACCATGAAAACCTTTGAATTCAGAGAAAAGAAAATATGAATCTTTGTTGAATTGGAGAAATTCTATTACATGGTCACTATATTGAGCTGTATAGATTGTTACTGAAATTTCTTAAGCGTCCACAGATTCAGGCTTTGAATACATTATTGTTGTTTCCCTCAGATTCTATTGAACAAGACAATCCCACTATGTTCAGCTCAGTACGAGAGACAATTCAACACAACACGTATACCGGGTATTGAGACGGACAAGCTGGTACATTGGAAAGACAGTAAACACATTGCCGTGTACCACAACAACTAATTATTTTTCTTCCATTATTTCCTTAATAGATTCTATTGAACAAGACTATCCCACTATGTTCAGCTCAGTACGAGAGACAATTCAACACAACACGTATACCAGGTATTGAGACAGACAAGCTGGTACATTGGAAGGACAGTAAACACATTGCCGTGTACCACAAGGGTAGATTCTACAAGGTGTATGTCCATTTCAAGGGAAGATTACTCAAGCCATGTGAATTAGAGAGGTTAGGATTGCTTTTGTTTAGTCCTGCTTGTCCAAGGTTTTGCTTTGCATGGTAGCATAGTTAGTAATGAAACTGTTCAGGGCGGCCCCCGTGGCAGAGTGGTTAAGGTCGCTGACTTCAGTGCTCTTGATCATTCGATCATCTCACCGATGTGGGTTCGCGCCTCGCACGGGGCACGAATTCATATGTGAGACAAGCCATGTTCTTCTTGGGGGGGTGTCAGGTGGTTTTTCCCCGTGTACTCCGGTTTTCGCCCCACCTACCGATTGATTCGTCTCGATATGAGTGAAAAAGCTTGAAAGGGACGTAAAACTGAATCCAAAAAAAAAAAAAAAAAAAAAAAGAAAAAAAAAAAAAAAAAGAAACTGTTCAGTATGTAAATAAAGTATTTGAGCCTACTCATGAGAAAAACAACATTTTGCATATGCGAAAACAACAAAGGCACAGATCAGCTTCGCAGTAACTGCGCAAATTTTAAGCTTCTATTCATATTCTGTACAGAAACCACATTGTTAGTTTTCTCATGATGAGCTTAAATGACCATGCAAGAAGGCCTATGAAGGACACCCAAGACGTATGATGAGAAAAGTCAAGAGTTTTCAGGCAATCATTGCAAAACCTTACTTAGAATTCCAAAAATGTGTGACTTAGCAGACTGCTTAGAGTGAACAAGCAATGATAACATTTTCCCCGACTTTAAGTAGGCTATATCAAAGTTACTTGAGCCGCGTCATGATAAAAAAGCTAAAATTTTGCTATGATATGCGAAAACAAAGGCGCTACGAAGCTGCCCAGCGCCTTTGTTTTCGCTACACAGATAGTACAATTCCTCTACTTTCTAAATCCAAAATTTCCAGCCTCTAGCCATCTTCTGTGCTTGTACAGCTCGGTTAGTGTCGGAACTCTGTAGAAACCACGTTGGTTTTCTGATGATGCGGCTCATTTATCTTTTTAGAACCTTCCAGAAGATCTTAGATGATGACAGTGTTCCACTAGATGGGGAGAAGCACCTGCCAGCCCTGACCGCCGGGGATCGTACTCCCTGGGCCAAGGCAAGGACTGAATTCTTCAGGAAGGGCAAGAATAAGGCCTCCCTGGATGCTATTGAAAAGGTCAGAATATAATCTTAGATATACTTGTTATTAAGGTATCAGCTGGGTCACTTCCCAAAAACAAAGTACATGTAGTAGGTTAATTCTTAGTTTCTATTGCACTCACTTGCATTCTCTTCAACATATTTAGGGCTAGTCATAGGTCTTTGATTTAGTCACGTTTTCATGAAAAAGATTAATGTCAAACATGGGAGAGAAATACAGAAATTGATGTCAGTGAAATAGCACTCTTCAAAACTGATCAGTGGCTTGTTTCCTTTAATAATGCTTTTGTAAAACATTCTTATGTCATTCCCCGGTCATTGTTGAGAGGAGTATTGGTATTTTTGTTTCACATTTATCAGTAGAGCACAACCGTTAAATCGAAATATAATATCTCCTTTTTAATATAGTATCTAAAACTAGATGTCATATCTAAATCTAGATATAAACACAAAATATTTGAATTTACATATAGTATCTCCTTCTAGATATATAACTCTACATCCGGTTTATCTATACTTCGTTTTACATATTATATCTAAATTGACATATATTGTCAAAATATCTCCTTTTTAATATAGTATCTAAAACTAGATATCATATCTAAATCTAGATATAAACACAAAATATTTGAATTTAAATATAATATCTACTTCGAGATATACAGCTCTACATCCGGTTAAAATATATATTTCGTTTGACATATTATGTCTCAATTGACATATATTTTCAAAACATTTCGCCCCTTAGCAACATGTATATGTAATTTGTAGTCGTCAGGATGTTCCCGTCAGTGTTCCATAGAGCTAGGTGACGAAGTGAAACGGACTGCGGCTTATCTAGCTGATCCACGTAATTTGTTGATCTAGATATTCTATCCATTCGAATATCCTCGCAACTTAGTCTGCAACTATCATGGCCTAGTTCAACCTGGCGACGGACAAACATCTTAAATATCATCTTGGTGTTTAAACGATTCCGTGTGTTCAGGTTTTATCTGACAGTCAGGTCTGAAGACTAGGTACCTTGGACTTAACAAAAGGTCACACAAAGTCTGTAGCCTCGTCACAATACGTCCTTGTCAGCAGTTTATCGTGGGACCTCGTCTTAAAGTCTCACCCGGAGGAGTGGAGAAGCATGGGATCGAACTCATAACTCCTTTTTTAAAGTGCATTTAGCTTATCCGCTGTGCCTTAGAGGACTGTATTACCCCGCCACGCGAACACGATCATCGAGTTGCTTATTTTTGAAAACTACAGTGTGCTAGAACTCGCCAAGATACATAGACCATCCCATCGTATGAAGCTTTGCCATCTCGGTAAACAAGTCTGCGGTCCGTTAACAATGCTGGTTCATGACCTACTTGTTTTCCAGCAAACATTCTTATATATTTTCCTTCTCTCGTTTCAATATGTCAGAGATGCTCCGGGATATCAAAAAGTTGAGGCATCCAGACGCAGGAAGCATAAATTAAAATCGGTTCATAGATACCACAGCACCATGATGCTCTCGACATGGATGATAGCCTTGTTGAACCGCATTCTGTGTAAAAATAGGTACCAACAAGGCACATTTTGGAATTGTGACATTTGTGTATGTTAAATTTCGATGGCGGGGTGGAGGCGATGAAATTAATACTAAAATTTTAAATGTCTTCTGTTTCTGACGGTTCGAATTTATATAACGTTTGTGAAGAACTGGTATGATTCTTTTTTCAGATGTGTAGAATTGACACAAATCGGTACTAACTCTTCTAACACACGAAAACACGTTCTTGAACCACATTTTTCACATTTTGCAAAGATCTTATGTGAATTATTGGTATCAAATCCTCCCAGCCGGCGAAGAATTGGTAACGAATTGGTACATAACGAATTTCATTCCATTTCACACGCATGTGAGATAGGTGCATGTAATCAAATTTCATGTACTATTCGTACGTATTCTTCACACTCACGAAAACCACCCATCTGAAGTGGTTTTGCCTTTGATTCCAATTCTTTAATATATAACATTATATGTGAACATTTAGTACCAAGCTTTCACATCTGCGTAAAATTGATACCAGTTCTTCAAAGATGTGATGAATCCAAGCCAATTCTTCACACGTCAAAACACTGACTCGTCCCGCACGTGAAAATTTGGTACACATTTTTCACATATGAGAATAATACCAGATATTCACAGATTTTATGATTTAGTGCCGCCGATGTCACACGTTGGAAATCTGCGATTCAACAACGCTTTGAAAACGTACATAAAAGGTGCAAAACATAAAACAAGTAGGACTACAACAGAAGTACCGCCTCGAAGCGGTCAGTAATATAAATTTACTGGGTGGTATAAACAGTTTTATATATTTTCCATTATCTTTGTTAAACTAGAGCCACAAGATTAGCTTTTCTTCTCGGTCTGATACAAAATGCATGATTTTGCAAGCACCGGGCGGTCTCGGGAGATTCAATATTATAATTTATAAATCTGTGGTTTCCTCTAGATAGTACATAGCGTATAACCCAAACGCGCCCCGGGCGTATGAAAAATCTCCACACGCTGAAGATTTTGGACGTATAAAAAATGTGTTTCTTAAACTCGTTTTAGCAGTCACACATTAGCGCGTGACTGAAGCGTTTGCCAGACGTATGAAAAAAATCTCAAAACGCTGAAAAAAAAGTACGTTTTGTGTTACGTTCCAGACACACTAAGCAAGCTTGAAGACCCCGCCCATTGGGGCCTAAAGATATAGATGAGCTGCTTGTGCCTCCATGCAAAGCTTGTTCGCTGCTGACTGACCATCTGATAACTGGTTAACCGCTTAGGCCTGAGCTTGCCCAGGAAAAGTGGTATCAAGTCAAAAAGTCCACACATATAAGCCTTTGTGGCTTTGTTGGATGGTTATTCTTTAAGCGCTTGTTGGATGTCATGACATCCTCATTTTGGTTAAAAGTCCCATAAAGTGGAGGCAACGTCCCGACATGACCTTAGCTGTTGACTGGGACGTAAAGCATCAATTCAAACAAACAAACACACACTAAGCAGACGCTATAGGCGCGCAGCACACGTTAAACGGGCGTCTCATACACGCTTGGGGCACGTTGCTGAAGCAATATTTCGTAAATTTTAAACCGGAACGCGCATGAAACGTACACTGGCGTGTCTAAAATATGCGCCAAATGCTTTCAAAGCGTTTTCAATGCTCCTGTAACGCGCGTGGAACTTATTCGAAACGTATTTAACTGGCTAACCTGTTGTAGATGGTACTAACCGAGTGACGGTGGTTTCCAGCTTAGACACACGGCCGATTCACACCGTGATTCGTGAAATTTTTAAGCATGCTTAAAAAGTTTTTGAGCCCATACGCGCGTGGAGCGCGCACCGACCTACAGCGACGTATATCAACGTACACCGAGGCGTAAACTTAAGCGTACAAAGCGCGCATGTAACGCGTTTCTAACGAGTCTCCGATGTTCTGACGTATGTTGAATTTTACATTTTTGTCAACACTCCCGGCGCGCGCTTAGCTGTGTCAGCTATTTTCCTCGTTTCCTGTGTGTTCAGACCTCGTTTACTGTCCTTCCATTGGGACCTAAAAGAAATAGACGGCCTGCTTGTGCCTCCAAGCAAAGCTTCTTCGCTACTGACTGACCATCTGATTTACTGGTTAACCGCTCAGGTCTGAGTCTGCCCAGGAAAAGTGGTTCATGTCAGTCTATCCACACATACAAGCCTTGTTGGTATAGTTGGGTGGTTATATTCGAAGCGAGTTTTGGATCTCATGACGTCCTAATGTTTGGTAAATGTCCCATAAAATCGAGGCAGCGTCCCGACATGACCATTAGCTTTCGACTGGGACGTTAAACATCAATTCAAACAAACAAACAAAGAAAGAAACAAACAAACAAACATAAAATAAATAGGGAGCGTGGTGACGTAGTGGTAAAGCATGGGAATCCGAATCAAGAGGTCATGGGATCGATCACCGTGGCACTGGCAGCACTGTGTTGTCCTTGAGCAAGGCATATTAACTCCCCGGAGGACGAGGAGCCATACAAATAATGTACCCATCGCCATGTAGCGTTATTGCAACAGAGTTTGATGGCCCCTTGCCGAGTTGCATCATGGTACCGCTCTGGCCAGTGTTGATTCCGAGCCCCGCGCCGAGCGTTTGTGAGACAAGTGTGTATATGTTGTTCGATCCCGGGATTCGATCATATAGGTTTATTGCTTGAATGTGTTGCTTTACGTCCGAGTCAACATCTATGGTCATATTGGGATGTTGCCTCCTTTCAATGGGACTTCTACCCAACATAGGGATGTCGTGACATGCTAAAAATACGTGCTGAAGAAATATAACCACACAAAAACTAAAGCTTATAACTTCTCCTAGGCAGTTTCAGACCTAAGTGGTTAACCAGTAATCGTGTGGTCGATCACTCAGTTATAAGCTCTGTCTGGCAGCCCATCTATTTCTCACGGCCCCAATGCTGAATGGGCGGGGATGGGCAAAGTCGCATCGGTTTGCCGTCTTTACCCGTTTAGTTAACTTTGAGAGATCGCTGGTTTCCTTTGCAGTCACGCTCTCTCATTGAACAGCGTGTTCATCGAGGTAAATGCTTGTTGCTTGGCATAGTGTTAGAACTGTTCTTTGAAAGAAGAACGAAAGAAAGAAGAAGAAGAATAAGAAGAAGAAGAATTTATTTACGTACAGAGAGGTCCTCGGCGAGATCGTACGTTATGTTGTCATGAAGAGCCATTGAGCAAAATTTTAAGCTCCCTTGACTTCTGGTTTACATACAGAAAGCGTTGGCTCCTTCCCAAATATGTCTGAACAATTGCTGATGTGGACGTTAAGTCATATAATCTAACCAGTTCGAACATTTTAGATATAATTAACACTTCTTGGAGTTTCGCTAGCGCTTTATGTCGTTATGTTCAGCAAGTAAAATAGTGTTTACTCATATAAATCGGACGACGAGCATATTCAAATCCAAACTGTACATAACTTCCCTGGTGAACCTTTGATGACGCTGGATTTTTTGTTGGAAATTTGTTTCTGCACAAAATTCAAAACTTCCCGCTATGCGAAACTCGATGAGAGACTGCGCATGACGCAAAATGATCACGTGTTCAGATCAAGGAAATAATATATCTCGATCGAAATATATAATGATATTTAGATTGACATATTATATGTCAATTTAGATATATTATAATAGGGTATATTTCGAGTCAACATCTATGGTCATATTGGGATGTTGCCTCCTTTCAATGGGACTTCTACCCAACATAGGGATGTCGTGACATGCTAAAAATACGTGCTGAAGAAATATAACCACACAAAAACTAAAGCTTATAACTTCTCCTAGGCAGTTTCAGACCTAAGTGGTTAACCAGTAATCGTGTGGTCGATCACTCAGTTATAAGCTCTGTCTGGCAGCCCATCTATTTCTCACGGCCCCAATGCTGAATGGGCGGGGATGGGCAAAGTCGCATCGGTTTGCCGTCTTTACCCGTTTAGTTAACTTTGAGAGATCGCTGGTTTCCTTTGCAGTCACGCTCTCTCATTGAACAGCGTGTTCATCGAGGTAAATGCTTGTTGCTTGGCATAGTGTTAGAACTGTTCTTTGAAAGAAGAACGAAAGAAAGAAGAAGAAGAATAAGAAGAAGAAGAATTTATTTACGTACAGAGAGGTCCTCGGCGAGATCGTACGTTATGTTGTCATGAAGAGCCATTGAGCAAAATTTTAAGCTCCCTTGACTTCTGGTTTACATACAGAAAGCGTTGGCTCCTTCCCAAATATGTCTGAACAATTGCTGATGTGGACGTTAAGTCATATAATCTAACCAGTTCGAACATTTTAGATATAATTAACACTTCTTGGAGTTTCGCTAGCGCTTTATGTCGTTATGTTCAGCAAGTAAAATAGTGTTTACTCATATAAATCGGACGACGAGCATATTCAAATCCAAACTGTACATAACTTCCCTGGTGAACCTTTGATGACGCTGGATTTTTTGTTGGAAATTTGTTTCTGCACAAAATTCAAAACTTCCCGCTATGCGAAACTCGATGAGAGACTGCGCATGACGCAAAATGATCACGTGTTCAGATCAAGGAAATAATATATCTCGATCGAAATATATAATGATATTTAGATTGACATATTATATGTCAATTTAGATATATTATAATAGGGTATATTTCGTTCGAAATATATGGTAATTAGGCATATCTCGTTTTAGATATTGTATTTCGATTTAACGGTTTTGCTCTACTGTTTATATGGTTTTTTATCAAACATAGTGATAACAGCCTTTGCAGGTAACATTTGTGTTACTTCATTTTCCTTTTTCTAGGCGGCATTTTTCCTGACATTAGATGAAGATGAACAGGACTTTGATGCTAAAGATCCGAGCAGTTTTGACCGACTTGCCGCGTCAATGTTACATGGCAAAGGCTATGACAGATGGTTTGACAAGTCATTTACACTGGTTGTCACATCAAATGGGAGAGTAAGTTGGCATTTGTGAAATTCTACAATCAAATACATTCATTTGTTGTGCTTAAGATCCGAGCAGTTATGACCCACTTGCCGTGTCTGCGTTACTCGGCAAAGGCTATGACAGATGGTTCAAGGGACGGGGAAACAAAATACAACTGATTTCATGAAAATTTGATGGGGTTTCCAATTGGTATGGTTGAGACATCTTAAATGTCATCATATATGAGCCGCATCGTGAGAAAACCGGATTTTTGCCTATGCGAAAACAAAGGCGCAGATCAGCTTCGCGGTAACCGCGAAGCTGATCAGCGCCTTTGTTTTCGCTACACGGATAGTATATTTCCTCTTCTACTTAAATCCGAAATTTCAAGCTTCTAGCTCTTTTCTGAGCTTGTACAGGCCGGTTTGTGTCGGACCTGGTCGGAAACCCCGAAGACCGGTTTTCTCACGATGCGGCTCATATTATTCAGAACAAACCATTGACCGTGTCAGAAAAGAAGAAGTCCAAGACCAGTCAGATATCTTATTTCTTTTCGGAATCTGTGCTGAAAGTCAGAAAAAAAAAACTTTTCATTATCGGGACCAAGCAGACACCTTTGAAAACTGTCATGTATGCTTATTCAGTCTCCTTTGTATTTGAGCCGCCTCATCTGCTCATGAGAAAACCAACAATCTGCATATGCGAAAACAAAGACGCAGATCAGCTTCGCGGTAACAGCGAAAACTGATCAGCGCCTTTGTTTTCGCTACATGGATAGTACACTTTCTCTTCTTCTTAAGTCTGATTTGTGTCAGACCTGTTCGGAAACCACATTGTTGGTTCTCTCAGGAGACGGCTCATTTAATAATAATGAACCCAATTCACTTTCTACATTGCAAGCATTAACACAGAATTGACCTTGATTTTGCAGATTGGTTTCAATGGAGAGCATTCATGGTATGTATCTGTTTACTTTAAATCTTGCTCTATCATTTTGATCATGTAAAAAGGGGGCGGGGGGGAGGGGGGGGGTTGAAATGAGATTTTGAGTTGTAAATTGACATGAACTTGGCTTATTAGTGCATTGGATCAGGTCCCGATGTTATAAAACTTTTTTCATGCTCAACTTAGCTGAGATTAAAATGTAAACTGCTCATAAATAGCAAAAAAGCCCAAATATATTGAAATTGAAGGTTTAGAACACCAAAGTCTGTAATTTATCCTGCTAATGTTAAAATGCCAACAATTTTTGGCATATTAATATTTATGAGCTGGATAAATTTTAGTCTAGGCTGAGCTGAGCATGAAAAAAGTTTTATAACCTCGTGGCCAGGCCTACCTGCTCCGCCTTAGGGTTGTGACTGTGCAGAAAGATGGCTAACAATTCTATCGTTCATACACTAGTCATTTGCAACAACGGCCACCCCTCAGCCTCAGGGAATAGCGGGGACTTTGACTATAGTTCTGCAAACCCCTGCTTGCTTAAATCCCTGCACTGCGGGAACAGTCACTATTGTTGGTTGAGTTACTAGTTGGTGAAAACACAGCTGCTTTCCCCTGCTGTCTGCTATGTTTTACATTATACATATACCAGTATTCGCCAAATCTCGTCGGACCATCGGACAAGACCGATAAAAATCGCCCTGGGCCAACGAATAATTTCTGAATGCAGGACACTGTGATATACTGCTGTATTATACCTATGTACATACATTTCCCACATTGTCATGACTGTGAAAAAGTCAATGCCCAGCTATACTACCCACCCTCTCCTGGGTCGGCGGTGGCTGGGGTGGGTTTTGCTGTGGTTACAAATGACTGGTGTATTGACTGATCTGTGTATGGTCTGATGAGAGTGACTGCTGATATGAGTTGTTTGAAATGAGCAGCCTCATGAGAAAACCAACAATTTGCATATGCGAAACCAAAGGCGCAGATCAGCTTCCCAGTAACTGCGAAGCTGATCAGCTCCTTTCTTTTCGTTACACAGATAGCACAGTTCCTCTACTGTCTAAATCCAAAATTACCAGCCTCTAGCTATCTGTGTTTGTACAGTTTGGCTTGTGTTGGCCTGTTCAAAAACCTGATTGTTGGTTTTCTCATGAGGCAGCTAAAATGTCAAACAGGTATTTGTTATCCTGACAATGCTTTGATCAGCTGAACAGATGTTTTGCAAGGCAGATGCTTTGTAACAGAGCAGTGATCTGTATCTATCTAGACTTCCCTTCACTGATTCCCTCAACTTTCTAAATCCACTACAACTATAGTTTGTGTCTTTACAGCCATGTCTGTGTCATGATGGAAAATGTTGAAGCCAGGTTTTTTCATGACATGTCTCTAAGTTTATTTATATCTGAACACCTTGAATCAAGTCTGTTGTATTAGTCTATGATTGATGGTCAAAACAATCTTTGTTTGATTCTTTCTTTTGTGTCCATGATAAACAGTCTAGGTCATGTCAATTTTTCCATCCACTCAGTTATGGGGCAAGCCTCCTAGCATATAAAGTGCTGTTCTAGAATCAGTAGGAAGGAGAGAATGCTCAGTATTCTAATCTAATGAGTACAGATTAATAACATAATTTAATATTAATGTTTTGAGGACTTTTGTATATGTGCAATGAAAATCTTATTGACCCATTACAAATGTGGGCGGTGGGGTACTTGACCCTCTTTTGGATTGCGATTGACTAGATTTCTGTGTTACAGGGCGGATGCGCCAATCATGGCCCACATGTGGGAGTACTGTAACACGAGAGACGCCCACGAACTCGGGTATAGTGAAGTACCAGTCACGCCTAATGGCTGGCCTAGATTTACTGCTGTTGTTTTATAAGCCCTTGTTATAATTAATGTTTCTGGTCTGGTCAAACTTGGTTTAATAAGTGAATCTTGACTAAACAGAATTCTTAATGTCTAACCCAGTTGTTGGAAAAAAACTACTTTTTTTTACCAAATTTACTGTAATGATAGTAGCATTATTTCTTTGTTTATAGTCTAAGTTTGACTTAATGCATCCTTTATTTTGAATGGAATATCTTTTGCCTGCCTTTATTTGGAATGCATAAGTTTTAGAAAGTGGATAGATTTAAAATGCAAAGATATGCATGTCTATAGCACCTGATTGCTTCAATTTACATGTAGTTCTGGCCCCGATGTTATAAAACTTTTTTCGTGCTCAACTCAGCTGTCAGAGACTAAAATTCATCCTCCTCATAAATGTTCAAATGCCAATAATCGTTGGCATTTTAACATTTATCAGCAAGATAAATTACAGGCTTTGGTGATCTAAACCTGAAATTTCAATTTATTTGCACTATTTCAGCATATATGAGCAGTTAAAATTTTTTGCTCAGCTGAGTTGAGCATGAAAAAAGTTTTATAACCTCGGGGCCACGAATGTAACTTAGGATCACTATTAATCTCCAGCAAGAAAGGCATGTCCCTGTGCTTGCCTAATATTGTGCACCAAGCAAGGAAGCCACTGGTACAATTTTTAGCACCTCTGGTATGGCGCGGCATGGGCCGAACCCATGACCTACCGCTCCAAAAAGACATTGTAACCACTTAGCTACTGGAATGGGACAAGAAATGAAACTTGGCCAACAATTCATGCATGGTTTGAAATTCATATTCTACTCTTAGTCAGTTTATGCTTATAACAAAGAATGTGTTGATTTTCAAGGTGTTTTTTATTTTATTTTTTTTTATAATATGAGATGTGAAAAAATATTTCAGGTTACCACCAGAAGCCTTCTGAATTTCTTTATTGCTTGATATAGTTTTAATTGGTCCAAGATTGATCAATACAGGCATGTGGGTGGTCCTGTAATTTTTTTCTCATTTAGGATTGGACAGTTGAAATTTGGAAGTTTCACACACAGTTATGTCCCTTATTCAGCCATTTTTGACCACCACCTAGTTTTAAGTTTGGCTTGTATTAACATGCATGCTTTTCACCTAAACTCTAAACGTTTTGTCTGCTGTGCATCTTGAGTGGTGATTTGTTTGTTTAAAAAAGGGAAAGACTAAATTTGACCTTGTTTAGGCAAAGCCATTTCGGATAAAGAAGTCATCAAATCAATTTAGAGACAAAAAAGATGAAATTGATGTATGTCACTCCAACACGCTTGCTGCTTAAATGAGATTTGGCAAAGAAGTTTGGTTCTGTTACAAGAATACAGAGTTTTGGGTGCATGTAGTCTGCATGTTAGGACATATATTATTTTTGTTTTCTGTTTGATGTTAAATATTAGGCTATGCATGTTGGTATTTTAGGAGAGGTCAAACTTTTGTACTTTTCATTTCTGTTAATTGAGCCACATAGTCAAAAAACATCCCCCTTGTTAAATTCTAGCCCCTAACTATTCTATGGCTTTTAGAGCACCCCCCCCCTTCCCCTCCCTCACACACACACACACACACACACACCATCCTAACCAATCCACCCATACAGAATATTAAACGCCCCAACCCACACATACAGAAAACTTAACGCCCCAGTCCATCCATACGGAAACTCCCAAAAACAGATTTTTGTGGCTGAATTAACTGGTCACTTTTTTCAAGGGCATGTTGATTTAGTTCGTCTTTATTTCAGTTTAGTGTTCTCCTGTACTCCTGATTTTTCTGTTCCAAACTAACAACACAATCCAGTAGGGCCCAATTGTTCAAACCTTGGTTAACTTAATGCTGTCGTTAAAGCCCTCAATTTGTTAACTATTTATGGACTTCAAAAGCAAATACATTGTTATTTTTTGTTGATAAAATGTGAGAATCCTTTGCACTGCAAAGGATTCTCACATTTTTTCAACAAAAAAATAACAGTGTATTTGTAATATTGTCATTTGAAATTTTAACGAATCGTTAACTAACGACATCGTTGATTTTGAACAATGGGGCAGTACTTTAACAGCATCTTCTTGGAGTCATTTCAGAATCTGCTGAATCAAAGCTATATCTCCTGAAATCTTTTTAAGTTCAAAATTATAAGGATACTTTTATATTGTCTTGGAAGTGCATTGGGTGCTTGCCGTACGGAAATTGCACTCGCTGGTATGCTGAGCCTCTTGTGCTTATGGATTTAAATCAGACGTATTCTAATATTTTGTATACAGGTGCATTCAAAGATGCTTATTTTTAGGGCTCTATGTTTTGAAGCCATTGGTGTTTGGGAACTGGAAAAATGCATGAAATAACACAAACTATTTCAGGGTGTTGATTGATGGTTTCATTTGGGTAGGTAATATGAGTAGCGACATGAGAAATCCGTTTTTTTGCCTACGCAAAAACAAAGACACAGATCAGCTGTGCAGTTGCCACAGATCAGCTGTGTAGCAACTGCACAGCTGATCAGTGTCTTTGTTTTCACTACATGGATAGTACAATCCCAGTCTTCTACTTAAAATTAAAAATTTCAAGCTTCTTGCCATCTTCTGTAACAGTACAGACCGGTTTGTGTCAGACCTGGTCGGGAACTCCGAGACCAGTTTTCTGGTGTCGCAGCTCATATCGTACTGCATCATGTTTGCTGCCTCTCTTCAGGGCGGATGCTCCCACAATGGGCCATATTTGGGAACAAATGATCCCGCGGGAAAGGGAACTGCCGGCTGGGTTGGTATCCCATTTCTTTTCCAGCACATCAAGACCGATGCCCTTGGATCCCCGTATAAGTCATCTCAACCCAGTTTTGCACATGTAATGATGAAAGCAGTTAACTTTTTTTTAACTTCAACAAGTTAACTAAGTTTTGACTCAGTGCTTTGTAAATTCACATCACACTGAGTAAGGCTTAAGCTTATGAGTATCCCCACACTCAGGCATTTCAGCAGGGGTGTCAGGCATTTCAGCAGGGGTGTCAGGCATTTCAGCAGGGGTGTCAGGCATTTCAGCAGGGGTGTCAGGCATTTCAGCAGGGGTGTCAGGCATTTCAGCAGGGGTCTCAGGCATTTCAGCAGGGGTCTCAGGCATTTCAGCAGGGATATGGTAATGTTTGTATAGTATTAGCAAAACTAGCATTGGACAAAGAGGAATTTCTAAACTGGATATTGTGGAAAGAACAGTTCTGAGGTAAGTGAAAAACAGCCATCTTTTGAGAGATATTTAATGTTGTACTGTGATGAATTACTTCAGGGCGGACGCACCAATCATGGCCCACTTATGGGAAGTATGTACGGCGGAGGACAATAACTTAGGGTTCGTATGCATAACGGGTAACATATATACATGTACCTTTACACAGTAGTGAATGCTTAAGACTAATACTTTATGCTGCAGTCATACAACACAGTTAACTTTGTATTCTATGATGATTTAATGCAGTGTGTCACAAGTGGAATCATGGCTTTTTCTCTATACAAAACTGGGTCCGGTTTCCGGTACCAATTTTTTTCTCAAATTGGCTGAAAAAATTCCCAATTGACCTGGAAGATTCCCAATTAGTAGAAAAATCCCAAATTAAAAGGTAAACTTTCCCAATTTTGCTAAAAATTGCACTATTTTTCCTCAAAATCGTCGTATTTTTTCCCAAAATCACACAATTTTTTCTCAATTTCACCGGTACCAAAAATTTCCCAAAAGGTCAGAAAAAGCCATGGGAATTGCTTATTCTAATGTCTATCTCCTATATGAAAGATTTTTATTTCACAGATTTCTGTTGGTACAATGGTTTGTTTGCTCAACAAACTCTGGAAGAATTCACAACAATGCAATTAAATTTATAAAGTGTACATGTGTGTCATCCAAATGTAGTTATACACTGTTAACTGTGTGTGACTTTTATCATGAAATGCTTATAGTAACATTTTTCACCAATTGTGTACTTGCTGAGAAATTTGATGAAATTTTTTGCATCTGGAAAATTTGTTTCTGACTTCTCTGCTCTTGCTTTCTTTTAACTTTATTTATATGTTACAGTGCCTCCGCAAATTAAAACAGAGAACAGCTTTATTATTTGAGACTGATCTAAAATTCAAAATATTTTTATGCCCACAATAAGAAACATTCATGTTGGGAATACATGTAATTGAAAACATGCCCATTTAAAGCCGTGTGGTCAACTAATGTGTACGAATGCCAGATGTAAATTGGCAGGGTTAAAGAAACCGAATAATACACACAATTATTAAATCAGAAAAGTTGATATAAATATTGTATTTCTTTAAGAAAAAAATCATTGCTTTTGTGATAGTGAGATAAACCAAGTTAAATCATTGCTTTTGTGATAGTGAGATAAACCAAGTTAATATACACATATTTCATACATAAATTTATAAATTTATACTTTCTCTATTTCCATTTCCCATTTCTTTGTGACACTAACTCAAATTTGGTCTTTTGCTACTAACAAAAGGTTAAGGCTTTGCATGATTTAATAGTGCTTAGATATTGCATGACATTGTGTGTAATGGGGTCATGTACATGTTGTGTTCTATCCTTTTTGCATAGTAGATAAATGCATGTTACTCATTAATAATCTTATTGCCGCATAGAGTCCCGATCAGGTGTGCTAGTTTACAGTTTACATAATAAATGAATTGTTGAATTTTACATTCTGACATTTTGTGTTAGATCACTGTTAAATGCTAAAAGAAAACATGAAATGAGCCGCCCCATGGGAAAACCAACAATCTGCATAGGCGAAAACAAAGGCGCAGATCAGCTTCGCGGTAACCGCGAAGCTGATCAGCGCCTTTGTTTTTGCTACTTGGATAGTACAAATCCTCCTCTACTTAACTCCAAAATTTCAAGCTTCTAGCTTGCTTCTGTGCTTGTACAGGCCGGTTTGTGTCAGACCTGTTTGAAAACCACATTGTTGGTTTTCCCACGAGGCGGCTCATTTATGACATGAAATAAAATCTCTGTGCTGATACGTTACATTGTGGTTGCAACTCCCAATTTTCTATTGACAGTGTAGGTCATGCTATTAGTAGAGTCGGAAGGGAACTTTTCTATGGAAGCTAAAGAGATTGCATATGTACTGTGTAGCAAAAGTGATTCAGTGTCTATAATTTGCACCTATGTTATTGCATATGAGCCGCCTCGTGGGAAAACCAACAATGTGGTTTCCGAACAGGTCCGACACAAACTGGCCTGTACAAGCACAGAAGAGAGCTAGAAGCTTGAAATTTCGGATTTAAGTAGAAGAGGAATTGTACTATCCGAGTAGCGAAAACAAAGGGGCTGATCAGCTTCGCGGTTACCGCGAAGCTGATCTGCGCATTTGTTTTCGCATATGCAAATTGTTGGTTTTCCCATTAGGTGGCTCAATTATATTAAAAGTAGGATTTCTGCGATGATTTGGAAACAAGCTTTTTTGAAAGTGGTCATATAATTTGATTTGTTGATGTTACATGCACTCACTGTTTTATTAGTATGTATAAGTCAAGCCAATCAGCTTTACTAACTAGCAAACTGCCCTCCATGCATGATGCCTTACTGTTTAGAGATTGGTTATGATTCTGCTCTAAAGTTTGTTTTTAATATGTGAATTTACAGACACTTGCATGAGTATGACTGTTTTGCCTATTTTAAATTAGTATATTGAAATATAAATGCAGTCAGAGTCCAACGTTAAAAAAAATGCTGCTATGTTTTATGATATTGAAGTAATAAATTGACAACTTAAGTATTTGTCAAGCAAAGTGAATACCGGTAAAAAAAGCAGATTTTTATTGGACGGATGTTCTCAATTTTTTCAGGTCAGTAAAAAAAAATGTATAAAAAATAATACAATCTGAAAGTATGAATACTTGTATTGATGATGTCTTGTCTTACCTAGCTCTGAAGTTTATTTAAAAAAAAAATATATTTCATGTTCTGCTAAGTTGAGACTCATATTTTAACTACTCAGAAATATGAAGAAAAACAAACAAATTTTCATGTCTAAATTACCAAAGCCGTCAATTCATCCTGTCAATATATGTAAAAATTTCCTTCCATTGTTGACATTTTAATATTAATGAGCACAATAAATTTCATACTCAGCTGAGCATGATAAATTTCATGCTCAGCTGATTTTAGCATGTAAAAGTTTTACAACCTCAGGGCTTGGTCCAGGATGTGTTTGTGTGTGTGACCTCAGTTTGAAGTCTCTTTATTTCTACCATTACAGATACACAGAAGATGGCCATACAGTTGGAGAGCCAGAGATGACGCCACCCAACCCTATCAGACTAGAGTGGGAGCTACCTCAGCCTGTAAGTTGATTACAAGAGCTTGCCTTTTGTTATGAGCAGTTACATGAGAAAACCAGTCTTCAGGGTTTCTGACCATGTCTGACACAAACTGATCTGTACAAGCACAGAAGCAAGCTAGAAGCTTGAAATTTCGGATTTAAGAAGAAGAGAAATTGTACTATCCATGTAGCAAAAACAAAGGCGCTGGTCCGAAGCTGATCTGCGCCTTTGTTTTGGCCTAGGCAAAAATCTGATTTTCTCATGGCGCGGTTCATATACAGTGAAAAATTTCATGAAGGTGAAATTGACAAGTTTTAATACATAAAATTTTGATAGTTTTATTATACCCCGCCACTTAAAAAAGTGCGGGGTATTATGTTATACCCTCCAAAAAAAATTTGCGTTCGAGTGTCCGTCCGTCCGTCTGTCGGTCCGTCCGTCTGTCTGTCCGTCCGTCCGTCCGTCAGCATTTCGTTTCCGGGCTCTATCTTGAGCATTTATTGACCGATTTTCTTCAAACTTTGTATAGGAGTTCATATCAGGAAGCAGTGGTTTGGGATTGAAGATGGGTAAACTTCGTCAAATAAGTACAGAGTTATGGCCCTTGATTTATGTTAAAATTTCGTTTCCGGGCTCTATCTTGAGTATTTATAGACCGATTTTCTTCAAACTTTGTATAGGAGTTCATACCTTGAAGGAGTGGTCTGGGATTGAAGATGGGTAAATTTTGTCAAATAAGTACAGAGTTATGGCCCTTGATTTACGTTAAAATTTTGTTTCCGGGCTCTATCTTGAGCATTTATTGACCGATTTTCTTCAAACTGTGTATAGGAGTTTATACCAGGAAGGAGTGGTCTGGGATTGAAGATGGGTAAATTTCGTCAAATAAGTACAGAGTTATGGCCCTTGATTTACGTTAAAATTTTGTTTCTGGGCTCTATCTTGAGCATTTATTGACCGATTTTCTTTTAACTTTGTATAGGAGTTCATACCAAGAAGGAGTGGTCTGGGATTGAAGATGGGTAAATTTCGTCAATTAAGTACAGAGTTATGGCCCTTGATTTACGTTAAAATTTTGTTTCCGGGCTCTATCTTGAGCATTTATTGACCGATTTTCTTTTAACTTTGTATAGGAGTTCATACCAAGAAGGAGTGGTCTGGGATTGAAGATGGGTAAATTTCGTCAAATAAGTACAGAGTTATGGCCCTTGATTTACGTTAAAATTTTGTTTCTGGGCTCTATATTGAGCATTTATTGACCGATTTTCTTCAAACTATGTATAGGAGTTTATATCAGGAAGGAGCGATTTGGGATTGAAGATGGGTAAATTTTGTCAAATAAGTACAGAGTTATGGCCCTTGATTTACGTTAGAATTTTGTTTCCGGACTCTATCTAGAGCATATATTGACCGATTTTCTTCAAACTTTGTATAGGAGTTCATATCAGGAAGGAGTGGTTTGGGATTGAAAATGAATAAATTTTGTTAAATAAGTACAGAGTTATGGCCCATGAATTACATTAAGATTTTGTTTCCTGCCTCTGTTTTGTGCATTTATCAACCAATTTTCTTCAAACTTTGTATAAAAGTTCAAATCAGGAAGTAGTGGTTTGGGATTGAAGATGGATAAATTTCGTCAATGTATACAGAGTTATGGTCCTTCATTTATGACAAAAAGTTTGTTCTGCTCTTTATCTTGAGAATTTTATGGCAAACATTTTTGCTAAATTAAATTTGCGTGGCGGGGTATCATGCATGCCTGCAGCGCTTTTATTATTTTTGTGCAAAAACTTGATTTTGTGGGTACACATTAGACTAGAGCCACTTACTGATACCACTCTGCAAAATCAAGAACTGGCTAACAGAAAAATTAACACATTATATACACGCACAGTACAAACATACATCTTTATTTTCACAATGTATGATGAATTTGATTTATATGTTACAGTGCCTCCAAGTGATTCAGAACAGTCTCCAGGTCGCCCAGCAGCTTCTGAATGATGTAGAACTCCGCCTACTGAGACATAACGCCTTCGGGAAAGGTCTGATGAAGAAATGTAAAACTAGTCCAGATGCATTTATACAGATGGCGCTGCAGTTAGCTTACTACAGGGTAAGGTTAGCTATTGAGTTTCAGTGTACAAAAACAACAATGTGAAACATCCTTTGGCATAGTGTAATTTAAGATCAAAGACTTAAGGGCTTAAAAGACATGATGAGTTTTGTATGCACACCCATGTAACATACAGATTTTTCTTTAGTCGTAAAAATGAAAATTTTCAGTAGAAATTTTTTTATATTTTTCTTCTTTTTTCTTTTTTTTATACCCCCCGCAAAACGAAGTTTTAGGGGGGTATACTGTTTTCAGCCTGTCCGTCATTCCGTGATTCCGTGATTCCGTGACTCCGTGATTCCGTCATTCCGTCATTCCGTCAACATTTTGACATCTTTGCTGAATAACTTAAGTAGTATTTGCCCGATGTTCTTCAAATTTTCAACACACCTGCACCATGAGACAACACATGTGTGATATGAATTTAGGGGCCAAAGGGTCAGTTTTGCAAGAGTTATGGGACTTTTTAAACCTATACATAGAATGTTTGCCATAGTGCTAATAGTGCATACTTTGTGAAATCAACTCCTCCTACAGCTTTCAATATTCTCTTTTGATACTTTGCAGATATGTGCCAGAGATATTGAAGATATGCATGAAGAAGTATTATGCAGAAGAAATGAATTTTGACAAATTTACAGCATTTTGAACTTAGCCAATTTTCAATAATTGCCATATTCAACAATGGTTGGTGGTGCATAGTTTGTGAAATCAACTCCTCCTAGGGCTTTCAGTATTTCTTTTCAATACTTTGCAGACATGTTCCACACATATTGAAGATGTGCATGAAGAATTATAATGATGAAAAAATAATTTTTGACAAATTTACAACATTTTTCAACATAGCCATTTTTTGACCATTGCTTATATACAATAATGATTGGTAGTGCATAGTTTGTGAAATCAACTCCTCCTATAACTAGGGCTTTCGGTATTTCTTTTCAATACTTTGCAGATATGTTCCACACATATTGAAGATGTGCATGAAGAATTATAATGCTGAAAAAATAATTTTTGACAAATTTACAGCAATTTTTAACATAGCCATTTTTTTACCATTGCTTATACAATAATGGTTGGTAGTGCATATTTTGTGAAATCAACTTCTCCTAGGGCTTTCAGTATTTCTTTTCAATACTTTGCAGACATGTTTCACTCATATTGAAGATGTGCATGAAGAATTATAATGATGAAAAAAAAAGTTTTGACAAATTTACAGCATTTTTCAACATAGTCATTTTTGACCATTGCTTATATACAATAATGGTTGGTAGTGCTTACTTTGTGAAATCAACTCATCCAAGGGCTTTCACTATTTCTTTTCAATACTTTGCAGACATGTTCCACTCATATTGAAGATGTGCATGAAGAATTATAATACTGAAAAATTAATTTTTGACAAATTTACAGCATTTTTAACATAGCCATTTTTTTACCATTGCATATATACAAAAATGGTTGGTAATGCATAGTTTGTGAAATCAACTCCTCCTAGGGCTTTCAGTATTTCTTTTCAATACTTTGCAGACATGTTCCACACATATTGAAGATGTGCATGAATGATTATAATACTGAAAAAGTGATTTTTGACAAATTTACATCATTTTTCAACATAGCCATTTCTTGACCATTGCTTATATACAATAATGAAATCAACCTCAAGCTTTCAATATATTCTTTTAATATCTTATAGATGTGACTGGCATACTGAGGATGTACATGAAGAATTATAATGCTGAAAAGATATCTTTGACAAATTTTCTGCATGTTTGACTTAGGAAGTTATTGGCCAGCTCCAGATAATTTTGCGGGGGGTATACTGAAAGCCTTGCTTGCAGCCAATTTCTAGTTTTTTTTTTTTTTTTTTTTTTTTTTTTTTGCTCAAAACACAGATTGTGGGTACCGGTATATGTTAGAACGGTCTCGTCGAGGTGGTTCTAATGAGTACCCACAATCTATGTTTTGGAGCAAAAATAAGAAAAATAGGTACACCCCTGCATACCCCAGTTTTGTTATATAAAAGTGGGGTTCAAGGGGGTATACATTGCACGGACATGTTTTCATCATGGTATACTTGACATTAACCTCCCAGTAAAGATTTAAGATATTCCACCATCACAGTACAATATGCCCTTTTAGGTACTGACCACTTGAATGTTCTAATCAACAAGCACCAAAAGTATTGATCAGACTGCACAGATTTGCATTTGATTAGATTGTTTGACTGAAAAAATATTGGCTGGAAAGTTAAACCACCAAAAAAATAAACCAAGGCAAGCGTGTTTGTTGTTCATACATTGCATGTATCTCACCAAAAAATCAGGCCCAGTTGTTCAAAACTAACGACGTCGTTAGTTAACGTTTCGTTAAAATTTCAAACATTAATATTACAAATACACTGTTATTTTTTGTTGAAAAAATGTGAGAATCCTTTGCACTGCAAAGGATTCTCACATTTTTTCAACAAAAAATAACAGTGTATTTGTTACTTTAGCTGATATTTGCTTAACAAATTTATGTCTTAACGATATCGTTAATCTAACGATGCTTTGAACAACCGGGTCCTGATTTCTTATGGAAATCTTTTGTTATTATTTCCCCAGGATGCTCAGAAGTTCTGTCTCACCTATGAGTCGAGTATGACGCGACTGTTCCGTGAGGGTAGGACCGAGACAGTGAGACCGTGTACGCTGGCGTCTTGTGAATTTGTCAAGACCATGGATGATAGCAACAAAACGGTAAGATTCGAAATGAGCCGCATCGTGAGAAAACCGGATTTTTGCCTAGGCGAAAACAAAGGCGCAGATCAGCTTCGCGGTAACCGCGAAGCTGATCAGCGCCTTTGTTTTCGCTACTCGGATAGTACAATTCCTCTTCTACTTAAATCCGAAATTTCAAGCTTCTAGCTCTTTTCTGAGCTTGTACAGGCCGGTTTGTGTCGGACCTGTTCGGAAACCCCGAAGACCGGTTTTCTCGCGTCGCGGCTCAAATGATAAGCGACGGGAAAATCCGTTCTTCAGAGTTAACGACCATCTGACACGAACCAGCCTGTGTAGCCACAGAAAATGGCTAGAAACTTAAAACTTTGGATTTATGAAGATTAGGGGTTATACTATTTGAGCCGCGACGCGAGAAAACCGGTCTTCGGGGTTTCCAACCAGGTCTGACACAAACCGACATGTACAGTCCCAGAAGCAGCATAGAAGCTTGAAATTTAGGATTTAATAAGAAGAGAAAGTGTACTATCCGTGTAGCGAAAACAAAGGCGCTGATCAGCTTCGCAGTTACTGCGAAGCTGATCTGCGCCTTTGTTTTCGCATAGGCAAAAATCCGGTTTTCTCATGACGCGGCTCATGTAAGAAGGGAAAACAAAGGCACTCATCAGCTGTGCAGTTACTGCATCTTTGTTTTCGCAACATGGGAAAATATGTTTCATTATGCGGCTTAAATATTGCAGAACAAATAAAGCGCATGTATTTGACAATTTTAATACAAAGAATACATGACTATGAAACACAATAAAGTACAAAATAGATGTATGAAAATATGATATCTATTAATCTACTGTGGGTTTGCACTGTTTGCTATGATTTGCATCAAAAAGGCAATTATCTAAATTGCTTTACTTACTTACTTACTTACTTACTTACTAATTAAAAGTACACTCAGATAACTGCTGGTCTTTTCCCACAAATACATTCAACAGTAGTAATGCCATGGTGCAAATGTCATAAAATAATGAGCCTCATCACGTGAAAAACAGATTTTTGCCTGTGCGAAAACAAAGGCGCAGATCAGCTTCGCAGTAACTGCGAAGCTGATCAGCGCCTTTGTTTTCGCTACACAGATAGTACAACTCCTCTACTTTCTAAATCAGGAATTTCCAGCCTGTAGCCATCTTCTGTGCTTGTACAGGTCAGTTTGTGTCAGACCTGGTTGGAAACCTCGAAGACCGGTTTTCTTGCATCGCGGTTCAATTAAAGTGATACATGTAGTGTCAAACAGTAATGAAAACATTTTAATTTTGCTTACTTTACCATAACAGAAAGCTGAGAAACGAGAAGCGTTGAAGAAAGCGTCAGACAGACACCAGCAGGGCTACAGGGACGCTATGACTGGTAAAGGTATCGACCGACACCTCTTCTGTCTGTACGTCGTGTCGAAATATCTCGAAATAGACAGCCCATTCCTAACAGAGGTGCTCAGTGAACCATGGAGATTATCTACTAGTCAGGTTAGAGACATTGTGCCTCTTGGTGAACCTTTTCCTCCCTAAAAAAGATTTCCTTGTCATTTAAATGATTCGTTTTACAGTTTTTAGCCAAGTATCAGAATGTTTGCCCAAGAGATGTTTCTTGTGTCTTATACCACAAGTATCTTTAAATATTTGCTATCATTGATATTTTGTTCATGGAAATCCCGATAAAATAGGTTACAGGCAAACTATGAATGTCTGAACACAAAGCTACTCAATGATCAATCTATTCAGGATTGCTTGTTTCTTACAAGACCCACTAGTGAGAAAATTAAGCATTGTTGCTATATGAGCCGCGATGGGAGAAAACCAGTCTTCGGGGTTTCCGAACAGGCCTGACGCAAACCGAGCTGTACAGTCACAGAAGCAGGCTAGAAGCTTGAAATTTCGGATTTAAGAAGAAGAGAGATTGTACTGTCCGTGTAGCAAAAACAAAGGCGCTGATCAGCTTCGCAGTTACTGCGAAGCTGATCTGCGCCTTTGTTTTCGCACAGGCAAAAATCTGTTTTTCTCGTGATGCGGCTCATATTATACTTATTATGTTCCCAATATATTTTGTCATCTTTGTCACTCACTTTTATGACAGGGGAGGTTGTGGTTAGTGTGTTATACCAGATAGAGAGGTCAAAGGTTCAATCTCCACTGGCACTCTGTTGTTGCATTGAGCAAGACACATTCATTCCTTCTCCATAGGACTTGTTAAAAAAACCCAGGAGGTGGTGGCTCTATCCCAGTATGACAGAAAAATTATTGACTGGGACATTTATAATCTTTTCAGACCCCTCACCAGCAGACTGACAAGCTGGACCTTGTGAAGAACCCGGACCATATCTCGGGGGGTGGGGGGTTCGGACCAGTTGCCGACGATGGGTATGGTGTGTCGTACATCATCGCGGGAGAGGACAACCTGTTCTTCCATATATCGTGTAAAAAGTCTTGCCTGTCAACGGTAGGTATTAGAATAGTATTACACTTTTGTGTAAATGTTTGTAGAATTTTAAAAACTGGTCTAAGGAAATATGGAAAGTAAGAATAGAGGGATCAGGAATCGATGCAATTAAATTTAAAGTTCCAACATAGACACCAGATGGGAAAGAAAATACATAAAAACATAACAAAACGTTTTTCCAACAACATACTGGAAGAGTAGAATGACTAGGTCTTTCCAAACAAGGTATGTTTTACCACTGAATTCCATGTCTTCACATATCAAAGCCAAATTGCATCCCGACTTGACAGAAATTTGTTGACTGAGATGTTAGCTTTGTATGAGCTAATTTGGCACTGTGTGAGTTGTTACTATATTGATAATTATAAGAAAGTGTAATTTATAAATTATCAATGATAATAGTGGCATGGATGTTGTTACTGGTTCCAGTCTATGCCGGTTGCTTATATTGAGAATTAATGAGAAAATCACTTCACCAGTTCTGCCTCTTGTGTCAGTACAAGGGTAGTAGTTGCCATTGAAGGCAAATGTTCCTTTCCTCATTGACTAAGACATTTTATTCATGATAGAGCCTAATGAGCCGCGTCTTAAGAAAACCAAATTTTCTTAAGACGGGAAAGAAAATACATAAAAACATAACAAAACATTTTTCCAACAACATACAGGAAGAGCAGAATGACTAGCTCTTTCCCAACAAGGTATGTTTTACCACTGAATTCCATGTCTTCACATATCTTTTTTTTTTTTTTTTTTTTTTTTTTATCCGCAAGCTTCTCCGATGGATGAGATGATATGACAGAGTGGAGAAGGGACAGAGATGATTGATGGATCGATGATGATATCAAATTTGTTATTTTTATTTGATGTTACATGGAAAAACATTTCAGACACATTGTTTTCATTCACAATAAACATGATGACGTGTACATTTTGACAAATTTAAATTGAGTTAATTTGTGTTTTATTTTGGAAAACATTTTCAAAACAAGTTAATTCATATAATTACATCTTTTATCAGACTTAATAGCTTTTTTCCATGTGTAGTAGAAAAATCACAGTGATTTGCGTCTTCACATATCAAAGCCAAACTGCATCCCGACTTGACAGAAATTTGTTGACTGAGATGTTAGCTTAGTATGAGTTAATTTGGCACGTGTGAGTTGTTACTATATAATATTGATATTGATAAGAAAGTGTAATTTATAAATTATCAATGATAATATTGGCATGGATGCTGTTACTGGTTCCAGTCTATGCCGGTTGCTTATATTGAGAACAAATGAAAGAAAATCACTTCACCAGTTCTGCCGCTTGTGTCAGTACAAGGGTAGTAGTTGCCATTGAAGGCAAATGATCCTTTCCTCATAAACTAAGACATTATTCATGACATAACCTAATGAGCCGTCATAAGAAAACCAAATTTTTGCCAATGCGAAAACAAAGGCGCAGATCAGCTGTGCAGTAACTGCACAGCTGATCAGCGCCTTTGTTTTCGCTACACAGATAGTACAATTCTTCTTCTGCCTAAATCCGAAATTTCAAGCATCTAGCTCGGGCCGGTTTGTGTCACCTCGTGGCTCAAATTTAACTTTGATTTATTTTTTTTTTCAGAATGCGCACAGATTCGGAGACCGGATTTGCAAGGCTTTAGCTGACATCAAAGAGATCTTTGAACTGTGATGATACTGAACATTAGTTGATGTTGATTTCATTTGACCAAGTTATGTTGTTTAAACTGGAACAGTTTGTGATAAGACTAGAAATGTGTCAAGTCGAGACAAGACAAGATTTTGACGTGTGTTCAAGCAAGCTGAGATCAGCCAATGAGCATGAAGCTTATTATGGCTGATCTTAGAAATATTTAGATTTGATGTTTAACGACCAAGGCATTTCATTTTGCCCCATACCAGATATTTTTTTTCCCTTTTTGGAAAAAAATGTAACCTCTTTCTATCAAATTTTTATTTCTATCAAATCTTATACCAGGTTTACTAGAAAAAGTGTTTTTCTGGAAGTGAGTAAAAAATTCTTTGTAATGGGACAAGTTTCAAAGTTTTGGTCGGTAAACTGAAAAAAACAACAAAAAAAAAAATAAACTTGGAGCGTAAGCAGGCTAAAGAGCTTGCTAAGTCATGAACTGTTCATATATGGCAAATGCTTGTTATCTCTTGACTTGGCTAGATTGTCCTACAGAATTGTACATATCTTTCATTTGCACATGTTCACATCTGTCTAGAATATGTGTACACATTGTATTTTATTAGGTGTTCTTATTGAGAAATCTACGTAGTTTTAATGCTACCTCAGTCAAACTACCTTTTAGATGAATATCACTACTTTAGCATTATATACACTGGCACATATGAATTGGCACTTGACACTGAGTTTTGCGTAACTAGTCTCTCTCTATAGCAACACACATATGCACAAGTTTAAGATCAAATACAGTTCTACCTCGCTATAACACGCCCCCAAAATAATGCAGTTTTCAATATGACATTGCCATGTCATGGCGTTCGAATTAATTGAGCCGCCTTATGAGAAAACCAACAATCTGCATATGCATATGCATATGCGAAAACAAAGACGCAGATCAGCTTCGCGGTAACCGCGAAGCTGATCAGCGTCTTTGTTTTCGCTACACGGATAGTACAGTTCCTCTTCTTCTTAAATCCGAAATTTCAAGCTTCTAGCCTGCTTCTGTGACTGTACAGCCTGATTTGTGTCAGACCCGTTCGGAAACCACATTGTTAGTTTCCCACGAGGCGGCTCAATTATTATGTCTATTGTTCAGTATAACACTATTTCACTTATTACATGGTCTGTACCTATGCACCTCATAGGTAATGTTATAATAAGGTTGACCTGTAAAGATTATTCAAATGTGTTTCAAATTGCAAGAATATGTCTCAGGACTTTCTGCATTTCAAGAAAAATGATTGAGCATGGGCAAATGAGTTAACGGGGAGCACAGTAGCCCAATTGACTCCTCCGCCAGCAAGGTATAGCCACGCCCACCCCTATTTCCTTAGACAAACATTGTGTTTTTGCACCTGTACTTACCTGTAAAAAGCATGTGTTGGTTTATTTGTCTAACCCACGTGTTGTCTAACCGTCATTGACCGTTAGCTAATGTGCAAATTTGAATGGTCAATATAAAAATGAATATTAATGATGGGTGGTTTTACGGAGGACTCAATTGTCAGTTAACGATTATTTAAAATTTCAAGCATGAATATTACAAATACACTGTTATTTATTGTTGATAAAATGTGAGAATCCACACATTTTATCAACAAAAAATAACAGTGTATTTGCTTATGTAGTTGGCATTGACAAACAAGTTGCGGTCTTAACGATGACATTAAGCTGACGAAGTTTTGAACAACTGGTCCTTAATCGTGAGGTTGTGGGTTTGAACCCCACTTGCACGTGCAAGAGAATCAGAGAAAAAAAAGGTTTTGACTTGCATTAAGCCGTCTCGTGAGAAAACCAACAATGTGGTTTCCGATAAGGTCCAACACAAATCAGGCTATACTGTCACCGAAGCAGGCTAGAAGCTTGAAATTTCAGATTTAAGAAGAAGAGGAAGTTTGCAATCCATGTAGCGAAAACAAAGGCGCTGATCAGCTCGCAGTCTGCGAAGCTGATCTGCGTCTTTGTTTACGTATATGCAGGTTGTATGTTTTCTTACGAGTCGGCTTATATTATTTTTTGCATATCCATCACTGTAAATGTACATATTTGCTATAGTAGTTTATTCAGGAAGTATGTTATCTTACATATGTGTCATTATGTAAAAAGTGAGGACACAGCGACTGATTGTTAGGATGTTGGCCTCAGTAGCAATATTATAGGTTACGGGTTTGAAACCTACCACTGCGGTGTTGTGTCCTTCAGTAAGTCACTTAAACTGGTAGATGCCTTAGCAGCATCATGAGAAAAACGAATTTTTGCCTATGCGAAAACAAAGGCGCAGATCAGCTTCGCAGTAACTGCAAAGCTGATCAGCACCTTTGTTTTCGATACAGGGATAGTACTATTCCTCCTCTACTTATATCCAAAATTTCAAGCTTCCAGCTATCTTATGTGGCTGTACAGGCTTGTTTGTGTCAGACCTGGTCGGAAACCCCGAAGACAGTTTTTCTCACATCGCGGCACCCTTAGAAGCAGTGAATCCATTCTAAAACAACAAAACATTTTTGACTGGTACATTTTAAAGTCATATATTAGGCAACCAACCAGTCTGTCAAAACAAAAATGAATGATGACATGTTAAGCTCTTTCTTTTAAAATTGTGAACTGCCTGAATACATATCTGTGATTATCGAGATGTTTTTGTAAATAGGTTACATTTTACATTTATTACATTGTTTTAAAGTGATTTTTAAAATGTTCTTTTTTTCTTAAATTTTGTGTTTTATTGAATTTTAAGATACACATCTGTTTTATTTTATTGGGCACATTGTAAATTTTTCATTTGCTAGAAACAGAAAGACAGTCTATATGTATTAACTGCAGGGAAAATGGGAAGAACCCTTGTGTAACACGATAGAATTACTGTATCAGTATGCTCTATTACCAACAAACAGAATTTTCCTTAACTTATCTAAATATAATGATGTAAATTTTAACTTACGTAAATTTTATTTACTCTATTTTCATGGCGACTATCACTGAAAGCAAAGGATTGGCATGCTGTCTTGGACTTTTGAAAATGTTTATATGAGCCGCCTCGTGGGAAAACCAACAATGTGGTTTCCAAACAGGTCCGACACAAACCGGCCTGTACAAGCACAGAAAAGAGCTAGAAGCTTGAAATTTCGGATTTAAGTAGAAGAGGAACTGTACTAACCGAGTAGCGAAAACAAAGGTGCTGATCAGCTTCGCAGTTATCGCGAAGCTGATCTGCATCTTTGTTTTCGCCTATGCAGATTGTTGGTTTTTCCATGGGGCGGCTCATATATGTTTTGGTAAGAATTAAAGATGGAGCTTTCCTTTCTGTTCAATACAAGATTGACCATTAGCCCATTGAGACAAGCCAGATGATACATAATGATGAGGTTTGCTTTTTTCCTTGTCTTTTTTTTTCCCCTTTTTGTTGTAAAAAGACATTTTGTTTCTAACTTCCTATACTACTTTCATATGGTGCTTAATGAAGATAGGGCACATTATCTTTGTGTTCTGCCATCTTTAAACGAGCAAGTCAAAATTGTGAATCAACCTTTGTTTTGCATGACTCCACAATGCAAATATTTTGGTTTCTTACATTATTTTAAAATTTTGCCCATTCGATGTTAATACTCCCATTTTGTTTTCATATTATATTTAGTTAGTTTCCTATGTAGATATTTTTAGTTTATGGTGTGTGTTTGTGCATGTGTGTTACAAATGTATATTACAAAAAGTGGGTAGTAATAATAATAACAATAATAATAATGATAATGACTTTATTTAAAGAGGAAACTTGGTAAGATAAATGAGCCGCCTCGTGGGAAAACCATCAATGTGGTTTCCGACCAAGTCTGACACAATCCGACCTGTACAGTCACAGAAAAGAGCTAGAAGCTTGAAATTTTGGATTTAAGAAGAAGAGGGATTGTACTTTACCAGTAGCGAAAACAAAGGCGCTGATCAGCTTCGCGGTTACCGCGAAGCTGATCTGCGTCTTTGTTTTCGCATATGCAGATTGTTGGTTTTCTCATGAGGCGGCTCAAATGTTTTAAGTTGCGCTCACACTTGGCACTTTAAACCGCATTAGTTTGATCCTGATTTACTTTAACTCATCTGTATAACATGTTCGTATAATGAATACCCCCTTCGTACCTCACCATTAATTAGTAAAAGGGTGTGGGTACTCATTAGAACTGCCTGCTTAAGGCGGTTCTAATGTGTACCTACAATGATTATTTTAAGTGAAAATATTAAAAATATCAATCTGGGGTTAATCTGTTTGCTTATTAGAATTTCATCACTGAAAATCACTACTGATCCCCCTAGAAATGGAAGTGGACTCATCCAATTGACAGTGATGGGAAAATCCATTTGCCACTAGTGAGGTAATGTAGCATTACGAAAACATGCCCATGCAATATACAGTAAAATATTTGCTTGTCAAAATGAAACTTTTCACTGGAAAAAAAATTGATATTTTTCATATTTTTGCTCAAAACATAGATTGTGGGTACACTTTCTATGTTTTAGAGCAAAAATAAGAATAATAGGTATACCACTGCATACCCCAGTTTTGCTATATAAAAGTGGGGTTTAAGGGGGTATATATTTCACTGACATGTTTTCAGGATGGAGTCCAGTTAATCCGGATCAATCTGGGGCCAGTTGTTCAAAATTAAATATGTCGTTAGTTAACGATACTTAAAATTTCAAACAGCAATATTACAAATACACTGTTATTTTTTGTTGAAAAAATGTGAGAATCCTTTGCATGGCAAAGGATTCTCACATTTTATCAACAAAAAGTAACAGTGTATTTGCTTTTGTAGTCGGCATTTACTTAACAAGTTGAGGTCTTAACGATGACATTATTATTAGCTAACAAAGTTTTGAACAACTGGCCCCAGCTGTGGACTAAAATGACTAATGCGAGCACATCCTTAGTGTGATAGGAAAGGTACTGTGCAAGCTCAAAAAATGTTTTCTTTCCCAACTTCAACCAGTTAAGAAGGCATAGGCCACTTTATAAAAGCAGGATGAATTACAGGCTTTGGTAATCTTAACCTGAAATTTCAACCAATTTTGGTTATTTCAGTAATTATGAGCAGTTTAATTTTCATGCTCAGCTGAGTTGAGCATGAAAATTTTTTTTATAATCTCGGGGCCTGGTCTGATGACTGGGCTCATATGCAGAATTCATGATGAGCATTTAAGTTGATAATTAAAAGACAAATATGGGGAGCGAAATGGCATAGTGGTCAGACTCTGAATCTGCAGGTTCTGGGTTTGATCCCCACTGAAGGCACCATGTCGTGTCCTTGAGCAAGGCATATCCACTCCCCAGAGTATCGATTTATATCCAGGAAGCAATGGCTCAGTCCCAACATGACTGAAAAATTGTTGACTGGGAGGTAAAACCTTGAAACAAACAAAATAAAAAAAATATCAATTTCTTCATATATTTGGGTACTCATTGAAATTGTCTACTTTCGTCTGATTTGTGGCTGATAGTATTTGAGCCACATCGTGAGAAAACCAGATTTTTGCCTATGCGAAAACAAAGGCGCAGATCAGCTTCGCTGTAACCGCGAAGCTGATCAGCGCCTTTGTTTTCGCTACACGGATAGTACATTCCCTCTTCTTCTTATATCCGAAATTTCAAGCTTCTAGCCTGCTCCTGTGACTGTACAGGTCGGTTTGTGTCAGACCTGGTCGGAAACCCCGAAGACCGGTTTTCTCGAGTCGCAGCTCATTTGGTATTAGTTATAGAAGACTCAGGAGAGCAAGATGGCTCAGTTCTAGAGTATCAAATTCGGTACTAGAGTATATGAGCCGCATCATGAGAAATGCGGATTTTTGCCTATGCAAAAATGAAGGCGCAGATCAGTCTTTGTTTTCACTACATAGATAGTACATAGATAGTACAATTACTCCTAATTATAGACAAAATTTGAAGATTCTAACTTTCTTATGTTGGTGTATAGACTGGTTTGTGTCGGACCGAGTCAGAAATCCCTCAACGGTTTTCTTGTGTTGCGCCTCATATAAATTTTTGACAAGAGGTTATGTATCCTGGATTCAGGGGCTTTGTTCTGGCATGGGTGAAAAATTGTTGACTGGGATGTTAAGCAACTACTTTATCAGTTATCATATGATGGCCACTCTTTACTTTGTATACGATGTACTGTTTGGTTTTCACACTTATCCGGTGAAAAAAAATAACAAAAGTTCAAATTCCAATTGTTTTGTCTTTATTTATACATAAGCATTGTACCTAAACATTTCTACAACAAACCCTGTTCATACCTACCAAACATTCGATGCTCAACAGATGGTCAAATATGACAATAACCTGCTCTTGGAGGAGAATCAAAAATTGGATGACTAGGTTTGTGGTATAAATATCATGGCGAAAAATTCTCTCATTTTGTCACTTATTTTTCACATAATCGAGGTGTATCTGAGTCCAACAGGACTAAGTTAGAAAATGAATCTCAGTGATAAAATGACAGAAATTTCTGACATAATATTTAAACCAAAAATGTAGAAATACATAAAGCTACTGCTCATCCTAGGACAGCTGTTTTTCATATTTGACTGTCGGTTGAGCATCAGACTATTCTGACTATGCCTCTTGAAAGTGTATTCACGACGGCCAAAAAAACAAATGAAGTGATTGGAACGAAAGCCCAGATGTCTGACAACCATACCTGGTAATAATATCAATGCGAGTAATTTTGTAATTACTGGTATACTTTGTCTGGGTATGGTGGACTCCACGTTGTTTGTATTCCTTGTCAACCCTTACCTAACAGGGTTACTGTATGCTATATTAACGCCTCATTTTCCCAGATACAACATGATGATGACTATTTGAGGTAGAGGAAAGACATGACACATCTTTTTTTTTCTGGGATATGCCTGTGAAACCACTACAACTAGGATGTGATATCATAAGAGACTGTGCATGAGAAAACCAACAATTTGGGGTTCCGACCAGGTCTGACACAAACCAGACTGTACAGTAACAGAAGCAGGCTAGAAGCTTGAAATTTCGGATTTAGGAAGAAGAGAGATTGTACTATCCGTATAGCGAAAACAAAGGCGCTGATCAGCTTCGTGGTTACCGCGAAGCTGATCTGCGTCTTTGTTTTCGCATATGCAGATTGTTGGTTTTCCCATGAGGCGGCTCATAATTGAACCTGTATCTGAAATAGTATATCTGTATGTAACACCTGAATCGTGAATCATACCCCTGAGCAATATCAGCACCCAACAATCAAAAGTAAACCAACAAATTTCTCTTATGAGCATTTCTACCATGTATCTTTATAAAAATAGCAGTGGCTTGTTTCACATTACTTACTGGTTCAAAGTGATCTTTACAGTATGATTATCTCTCTTATTTTAAGTGACCTTGAGCACAATGCATAAACAACGGGAGTGTATTTTGATTAATATGTAAAACAAAGCTGTTTTGGTCGCCATCTTGGGCGCCATCTTGTATCTATCAAACTGTCCAATGATGAAATAATGCATAACATTAAATTTCCCAATTTAATGACCATGAAAGTGCAATTTAGAAATAATATGAGTGTTATATGGGTCCATTTCATGCAAATAACACTTTTGACCGCCACCTTGGACGCCATCTTGTTTTATTACCCAAGGATGCCAGAGTATCATCACTTGGTTTTGTATTGTACTATGCATCCTCTTTCAAAAATGCAAAAACATTTTCTATAGATGCTATTGCACGCTTTGGCTGATATTGGACTCCTACCTTTTTGTCCAGTAATTGCGATTAAAGATATTAAATTGTTAAAAAGATTATGAATTTGAATTTATGTAATTATACCTCCGGCATTTATGCCGACGGGTATATAGCTTTCGCTTTTCCATTCGTCCGTTCGTATGTTAGTTAGTTAGTTAGTTAGTTCGTTTCTTCGTTCGTAATTCCGGAACGTTCGTGGAATTTACGTCAAAGTTTTGGTTAAAGTTTCTCTAGAGGTGTATATCTCATGAACCAATGGTCAGAAACCATTCATATTTGGACCATAGGTACCCTATAGGGTTTGCTTTGTTTCCATGAGTTCGGACCCCAGGGCCCATGCCCGGGGGTAGGGCTGGAGATCAAAATCTAGGTCACCTTTAAAATATGCTATTTACAATTTTAATGTTTCTTATCTAAGTCTATATCTTAACAAACAATCATAGGGATGTATTCTTATTTAGTTCCTAGATACCCTATAAGGTTTGCTTTCATATTCCATGCTCGGTACCATCTCCAGGGGTGGGGCAAGAGGTCAAAATCTAGGACTTATTTATAATACCGTATGATAAATACCATGATAAATTTTCTGCAAGTCTATTTTCTTGACATCCACAAAGTCTTGTCAGAAAGCATTCATACTTAGACCATAGGTACCATGTAAGGTTCAGACACTAGGGTCCATGTGCGGGGGGGTGGAGGGGGGGTGGCTAGAGGTCAAAATCTAGAACTTCTTTAAAAATTGTATTTTCTCTACTTTTCTTTAGAAATGATTTGTATATGCACCAAGGGGACTCTATAAGGTTTGCCTTGTTCCTAATGACATTAGACTGTAGGGTCCGTGCCCAGGGTGGGGCTAGAGGTCAAGATCTAGGACATCTTATTTTTATGTCCCCCCTCCGAAGGGGTGGGGGACATATTGTTTTTGGTGTGGATCCCGTCGGCGTCGGCGGCGTCGGCGTAGCTTTTTGTCTGCACTATATCTCCTGAACCACTGGATGGATTTAGACCAAACTGGCACAGAAACTTCATTGGGGCAGCCGAATGGAGTGATTAGATTTCGGTGACCTTGACCTAATTTTGAAGGTCACAAAGGTCAATTAACTGTTTGAAAATCCAGGTGTCTTCATTCGTTTCCGCTCTCTAATTTGAGTAGTTTTTGACCGATTTTCTTCAAACTTTGCATATGAGTTGATACCGACAAGGAGTGGTTTGGGATTGTAGATGGGTAAATTTCGTCAAATGACCTTAGAGTTATGGCCCTTGATTGAGGTTAAAAATTGCATTTTGTTCGTTTCCGCTCTCTAACTTGAGTAGTTTTTGACCGATTTTCTTCAAACTTTGCATATGAGTTGATACCGGCAAGGAGTGGTTTGGGATTGTAGATGGGTAAATTTCGTCACATGACCTCAGAGTTATGGCCCTTGATTGAGGTTAAAAATTGCATTTTTTTCGTTTCCGCTCTCTAACTTGAGTAGTTTTTGACCGATTTTCTTCAAACTTTGCATATGAGTTGATACCGACAAGGAGTGGTTTGGGATTGTAGATGGGTAAATTTCGTCAAACGACTTTAGAGTTAAGGCCCTTGATTGATGAAAAAAATTGCATTTTTGTTCGTTTCCGCTCTCTAACTTGAGTACTTTTTGACCGATTTTCTTCAAACTTTGCATATGAGTTGATACCGGCAAGGAGTGGTTTGGGATTGTAGATGGGTAAATTTCGTCAAATGACCTTAGAGTTATGGCCCTTGATTGAGGTTAAAAATTGCATTTTGTTCGTTTCCGCTCTCTAACTTGAGTATTACTCGTTTTTGACTGATTTTCTTCAAACTTTGCATATGAGTTGATACCAGCAAGGAGTGGTTTGGGATTGTAGATGGGTAAATTTTGTCAAATGACCTTAGAGTTATGGCCCTTGATTGAGGTTAAAAATTGCATTTTTTTCGTTTCCGCTCTCTAACTTGAGTAGTTTTTTTACCGATTTTCTTCAAACTTTGCATATTAGTTAATACCGGCAAGGATTGGTTTGGGATTCAGTGGCGGATCCAGGATTTTTGAAAGGGGGGTTCAAATTTGCCAAGGGGGGTTCGTTTTCCAATTTTCATCCATATTTTCTTAAATTTCCCCATGAAAATGAATTAATTTGGTTCCAGAGGGGGGTTCGAGTGAACCCCCCGAACCCCCTCTAAATCCGCCACTGGGATTGTAGATGGATAAATTTCGTGAAACTTCAAACTTTATAAATATGGAAAGCTGAAACATGTGATATTTTAAAATGTCTGTCGGTATATATTGGTTTTAATTTAAAATGTCTGTTGGTATATATTTACAAAATTAAAAGTGGGTTGGAGCAGAGAGGGGGGACATATGTTTTCCTCTGAAAACTCTTTCTAGTTTATTTTTTTTTTAATGGAGAATGACATTCTATTACATGTACATCTAGGACCGAGGACCTGACCCTCAATGTCCGCGATCAAGTCCTAGATTGAGTATACAAGTCAGCTCTGTATACTGTTCTAAAATAGATCTGTCATTCTACTACACTCCCCCCCCCACCTTCCCATGGTTTTAGACAGTGCTTTTTGAGGGCGCTCTCTTTCATCAGGAATTGAAGTTCAATGAGCATGTTTGGATTGGAGGGCGGTGGGCTAAGGGGTGGGGGCGTTGGAGGGAGCTGCCAGCCGGGGGTATACGTGCCTCTCAAGGCACTTTTTCTAGTTTTATCTCATTTTCATCAGTCCAAAAGAAAATCAGTTTTCTTGTAACAAAAGCCAGTTGATGAATGTCATGATTTATTCTCTTCTCAACAATACACACCAGTCACCAGTATCAGGAAAACATGTCCATGAAATATATACTCTCTTAAATCCCACTTTTATATATGTAAAACCAGGGTCTCTATAGAATCTATAGAGACCCTGGTAAAACTGGGGTTTGCAGGGGTATACCTAATTTTCTTATTTTGGATCCAAAACATACATTGTGGGTACTCGTTAGAACCGCCTCGCCGAGGCGGTTCTAACGTGTACCTGCAATGTATGTTTTGAGCAACAATATTAGAATATCATCTTTTTCCAGTGAAAATTTTCATTTTTACAACCCCCCCAAAAAATCTGTATATTGCATGGGCGTGTTTTCGTAATGAGTCTTTTAGCCCATCCAGCCACCACGGAACTTGATCTGATAATAGTCGCACAACCAGCAAATTCTCTTTCTCTTATCTTCACCACTATGCCCACAGTGGTTCCGGCACAGCGTATAAGCAATTTTCTTATCCTCAAAACACCTGTCACAGATTTTATCCAGATTTTCCCAGAGGACCTCATCATATTTCCTGTCCCGACAGGCTGTCACGCACATAGTGAAAGTAATTGGTGGGTCGACAGCGCACTGGTCGCACTTGTCGTTCTTTTCGTGATACGTGCAGGCACTGATGCATTTTCTGGCGGAGTACTCTGAACACTGTGAAACGCTTGTTAGAAAAACAATCACGAATAAAACTGGAAGATGGATTTTCCACATTTTCTGGAAGTAAAAACGGACTTGTTCCATCAGGAAAACGTAACCGTGAAATGTACACCCCTAAACCCCGACTTTTATATAGTAAAAATGGGATATATAGGGGTATAAAATTTCTCTTATTTTCTATCCAAAACATAGATTGTGGGTACTCGTTAGCCTCGGAACCGTTAAAAATGACGCATATGAGCCGCGTCATAAGGAAACCAAATTTTTGCATGCGCGAAAACAAAGCCGCAGATCAGCTGTGCACCAACTGCACAGCTGATCAGCGCCTTTGTTTTCGCTGCACGGATAGTACAATTCCTCTTCTCCTTAAATCTGAGACTTTCAAGCTTCTATCCATCTGTGGCTGCACTGACCGGTTTGTCCAAAATTCCCACCGTTTATGGAGTGGGAATTTCTTTCTGATTGCGCCATTTCCTGATCATTGCCTACTTATACCTTTTTGTGTCGGACCCGTTCGGAAACTCCGAAGACCGGTTTCTTGCGTCGCGGCTCATTTGAAAAGATGACTAGCTGTTCCCCAGTAAGGTACCCATATAGTTAGCATCAACAAAAAACAAAGATAATGAGCATTATCCATATACACTTCAACCTCATTAAAAGACGTCTCACTATAATGCGGTATTCAATAAAAGCAACCATGTTATGGCTACCAGATTAATAATCTACGTAGTGTAGTAAGTAACCTCATTATAACACGTTTTCACTTATAAAACGGACTGCTTTTATTGGCCCCAAAGAAAGCGTTATAATGTGGTTGTACTGATATACACAGACAGAATAAAGAAGCAACAAAGAATCACAGCGCGGCAGAAACTGCCTTTGAATCTTTTATTTTACTGAAACCAATGTGAGCAGTCACACATCAGCGTATAAGTGAAACGCGCGCCGGGCGTGTTGAAAAAATAGCAAAATTCCTCACACGCCAGACGAACGTCGGAAACACGTTCAAAACTCGCTACAAGCGCGTTGGGTACGCTTGGTGTACGTCCGGCGCGCGTCGCTGTACGTCGCTAAGTCTCTGCGCGTTTCGCGCGCGTTTGGGCTAAAAAAAATTTAAACATGCTTAAAAATTTTCTAAAAGCTCGGCGTGTCCCGGGCGTGTGACTTATACTTCCGGAATAAGTTCCACGCGCGCTACGGGCGCGTTGAATACGCTCTGAACGCGTTTGGCGCGCGTTTGAAGCACGCCAGTGTACGTTCCATGCGCGTTCCGATTTTATTAGATGTTGCTTCAGAAGCGTGCCCCAAGCGTGTGTGAAGCGCGCGTTGAACGTTCGATGCGCGCATGTAGCGCGTGCTTAGCGTGTCTGGTACGTATCACAACCGTTCTCCAAAACTTTGAAATTTTTTATACGTCCGGCACACGCCCCAGTTGCGCGCTAATGTGTGACTGCTAAAGCGTGTTATAGGAACAAATTAATTTTTATACGCCCAAAGTCTTCAGCGTGTTGAGATTTTTCATACGCCCGGCGCGCGTTTGGGTTATACGCTACAGCGTGACTGCTGTTTTAGTAAATTAACAATAAATAAAAAGTAAAGTTATTTTATTGTAATACCTACTTTTCCGCTGAAAATTGACAATAACAGTAAGTAAGTGTAAGTGTTGACAGAATTGAGCCGCATCGTGAGAAAACCGGTCTTCGGGGTTTCCAACCAGGTGCGACACAGATCGGTCTGTACAGTCACAGGAGCAGGTTAGATACTTGAAATTTTGGCTATGAGTAGAAGAGGAATTATACTATCCGAGTAGCGAAAACAAAGGCGCTGATCAGCTTCGCGGTTACCGCGAAGCTGATCTGCGCCTTTGTTTTCGCCTAGGCAAAAATCCGGTTTTCTCACGATGCGGCTCAATTTATAAGATACATTACATGAAAACAAAACCAAAGAGAATAGGGGATGTTTGTATGTATGAAATTTCATATTCCCCCCCAAAAAATAATGTCTATATGGAGAAAACGATGTTGCTCATCAGCTGCATGCTTACCAGGCTTGTATCAAATAAAGGATTTTTTTACGTTTTAACAAAAAATAGGTTTTCTTATGACTCTATATGAAATGTGCCGATCAGACTGCAGCTATGCATATTTCATCACCATATAATGACATAAAACACTTTAATTCATGACATTGCTCAAAATTATAAATATGATCTGAGTCGCAACGCGAGAAAACCGCTCTTCGGGGTTCCGACAAGGTCCGACATAATCGGCCTGTGCAGTCTCAGAAGCTGGATAGAAGCTTGAAATGAGCCGCCTCGTGGGAAAACCAACAATGTGGTTTCCGAGCAGGTCCGACACAAACCGGCCTGTACAGTCACAGAAGATGGTTAGAGGCTTGAAATTTTGGATTTAGAAAGTAGAGGAATTGTACTATCCATGTGGCGAAAACAAAGGCGCTGATCAGCTTCGCGGTTACCGCGAAGCTGATCTGCGTCTTTGTTTTCGCCTATGCAGATTGTTGGTTTTCCCACGCGGCGGCTCAAATGTTGGATAAAGTAGACGAGGAATTGTACTATCGGTGTCGCACAGACAAAAATTCGGTTTTCTCGTGACGCGGTTCATCTGATATAATGATACTTTTATGAAAACAAATCTGAACTAGTTAAATCATTTTAGCTGTGTCAAGAGAAAAATCTGCCTCCGACCGGACCACATACAGATTGGACTACGGTCACAGAAGACGGTTAGAGGTTTACCAGAAATCAGATGGTCGGTCAGTAGATAAGAAGCTTTGCCTGGAGGCATAAGCATCCCATCTATTTCTCCTAGGCCCCAATGGGCGGGGGCCCCGTCACAGCTGGGGGAAACAATTTTAAAAGTTGTGGTAATCATGTACATGTTTTTTTTTTTTTTTTTTTTTTTTGTTTTTTTGTTTTTTTTACATTCGATTTCAGGCAAAAACAACGGCCTGGTGCTTGTTCCTCGGGCTCCAAAAACAGAGGTTGGGAATGTGAAATACAACTGGTGCAGAGTTGAGACTTGAGCCGCATCATGAGAAAACCGGAGTTTTGCCTATGAGAAAACAAAGGCGCATATCAGCTGTGCAGTAACTGCACAGCTGACCAGCGCCTTTGTTTTCGCTGTACACGGATAGTGCAATTCCTCTTCTTCCTAAATTCGAAATTTCAAACGTCTAGCCATCTTCACAAACTGGCCGGTTTGTGTCAGACCAGGTCGGAAAACCCGAAGGCGGGTATCCTAACATCGCAGCTCATTTTATTACCGCCGTACAGTACTGATTATTAGTAAACGGTGGCTCCCTCCTGGCATGACTTAAACATTCCGCCAAAAAAATAAAAAAAAAATAAATAAATAAATAAATAAATAAATAAAAAATAAAAAAAAAAATAAAAAAAAAAATAAGTAAATAAAAAATTGAAAATAATAATAATAAAAACAATAATTCCATGCGATGATCTGATATATAGATATTTTTAAAAAACAAAATTTTCACTATTTCCCATTGCCTGACCACAAAAACATATGTGACGGGATAGCCTCCCTTGGAAAAATACGTTGGTGCAACGTATTAGCGGAATTTATGATAAACGCGATGACTTTGACTTTGATATAGTAAACTTTCCGTTTTTGGATGGTGACGTTCCTCGCCGTGCTTCGTATGGTGTATGTATACATTTCGCAACTTATTAGGTTTGCTAGAGTCTGCAATCATGTAGCGGACTTCAACGCGCGAAAAAATGTTTAACAGCCAAACTTCTCCAGCAGGGCTATCGGTATCATAAACTTTGAAAAACATTTTCTAAATTTCATCGCAGACACTATGAGTTGATTTCCAAATTTAATCTTGTGCTAAAGACCCTTTTACGCGAGGGCCTTTCGGAACCAGAATTTTATGGTGAATTGGTTTACAAATTTAAGAAGCTTAAAGGAAAGAATGATTTTCCTTTTCAGTTCAGAAAAATCATAACTCGTTACAGACGTATAGGTTATAACTTATTAGTTTTTAACCCAATCATGGTTGATAACTTTGCTGCCTTCTTTAATAGTTAGTTGATCGGTCCTCGTGGTGAATCTCTAACTAGTCAATGAATCATCAAGGTCAAACGAATAAATCATGATAACCACCTTGATGAATCAAAAACGTCTCAGTAAGCTGCCCGACGATAGAGATCCCTGGGCGCCGAATAACTTACTGAAACTCGGAGCAAAAGAAAAACACCAGTTGAACCCCGGTGGGCCAAGCAACAGACAAGAAGCTCCGACCCCAACCAACTCAAATGAATAGCTTTATGTCGGTGCCATCATAGAGTCTAACGCCCGACCCACCGGCATGTTTTCATGGTATAAGTACTTTTAAAAGTGTCACTTTAGTTTTTTCCCACCCCTCGGTTTATGGAGTGGGAATTTATTTCTGATTCCGCCATTTCCTGATCGTTGCCTATTTGTACTTTTCAAACTCGAAACTTTGTGAAGCGAGTAAGTGTAGAGTATATATAGCGCAGTAAACCACCCTTGGTGGATGAGCATGCTTTTCCAACGACGGGGTTTGCTGTGGCTTGGCTCGGCTGTTCGTTACACATAACAGATGAGTGTCTTTAAACATCCGTAGCTATAAACTTTTTGTACTTTAATATGTAGGGCCACCAGCTTCTGTTTATACAAACGAGCTGCATCATGAGAACACCAGCATTTTTTTATAAAGAGGACAATAATGAAGTTTATTTGAGCCGCCTCACGGGAAAACCAACATAATGGTTTCCGAACAGGTTCTACGCAAACCGGTCTGTACCTTCACAGAATAAAGTTAGAAGCTTGAGTATAAGTAGAATAGGAATTGTACTATGCGAGTGGCGAAAACAAAGGCGCTGATCAGCTTTGCAGTTACTGCACGGCTGATCTGCGACTTTGTTTTCGTATATGCAAATTGTTTGTTTTCTCATGCGAAGTCTCATTTTCTTTGGTATTAGTCAATGTCTTTGTTTTATTTGTAGGGCGATCATCCAACCACTGGGCTTGATGCGGTCGAGCTGAAACGAACAAAAACATGCGGCATATTTAATGCTATACACGTAAAACTAGATTTTGTTTTGTGGTTTTGCGCCCCAGATAACAATTTTCAGGCATGTCGGGACTACGCCACCACTTCCTCTGTTATTAACCGGTATTTTAGGGAGTGAATTTGTCAATGACGCAACACGATATCCCAGCGGGGTTCGATACCAAGACCTTTCTCGGAGTCCGACGCTCTTCAACCTGGCCATGTTCCCTCACGGTAAATCTAGTGAATTGGGTTTTGTCACGGTGCAATGCAAAAGCCAAGCTGGCTTCTTCACTAGTGAATATATTCTCTAGATTTCTTTATGCTGAACGTCTGTTTGTCTATATGTTTGTTTGAATTGATGCTTAACGTTCCAGTCAACAGTTATGGTCATGTTGCTGAACGAAGGATTTGCAGGCTTCACGCTTTCTAGAAAATTACAAATACTAATACTGCATCGAGAACTATACACATCTTTGCGCCTTACTTTTTCTCACAGATCGGTTTGTATCTACCAGTGCAGTTGACGTCATTCCACCTATAGCTGGCGTAACTGGCGAACGTCGCACAATCCTCATCCCCGTAGTAAGAATCGGGTGAACCCGGGACCCAGTCAGTAAACGTTACGTTCACGTTGGTATTGTTCCAGACCCAGATACCCTCGGTCCCGGCGTCCGTGAGGTCCATCCAGAAATCTACGAAGCCAGCTGAAGGGAATATTAATTTGATTCAGATATGGCATCAAGGTTATTATAAGACTTCATGCTCAACTGCCTAATTATATCCTTCGGTAGGCAATCTCAACCCAAACACTAGGCGGTAAAGCAATGACAATAGTGGATATCACCATGAAGAACAAGATGGCGTGAGTAGCTCTTTTCCATTGAGGTAGATATCAGAACGAACTGAAGCCAGTTTAGGTGTACGAAAGTAGTTGTGGGGCCTCAATGTGTGTTTGTGCGTGTGTCGTGGCTTTGCAGGTTTTGCAGGCTGAAACAATTCTAAATTAACATCGCTGGAAACGTTTTCTTTTGTAAGAATTAAAACGTTATTTCTTATCTTTATATAGCGTTTACACTATGTTTCCGGCGGTCACGGGAGCCACGTTTCAGGCAACCGTGATCAAAACGGGATAAACGTGAGCCAGCGCAGGGGAACGGGATAGGCAAACGTAGCAGGCCGTGATAACCGTGGACGCCGTGGCAAATCATTTGACAGTTAAAAATCTGCCACGGCAGTCACGGCGGAAATGAGAGACGCACTGGGCCGTGATAAAACGGGCTGAACGTAACAGGCCGTGACAGTACGTAACAGTACGTAGAGAAACTTGGAGGCGGTCCGTAGTGCAACTAGTGAATAGCCTGGCAAGCTACGAATCTTCCACGTTCAGCTGCGTTTGATCACGGTATGTTCCGGTTATCGTGAAGCGTGAAGCTTGAAAATATAAAATGACATATCACGGGGACAAGTTCCTTCATATAACCTTCACTTCAGCCCATTCCGGTACGTCGTTCAATTTCCGTGAGAGTGTGGCGGTATCACGAAACACTGACGGGAGCATCCCGTTTACCAAATAGCAGCGATGTTAAGAATTACCTTTCAGGTGTTCCAGGTGATGTTTCAGAAACACATTTTCTGCTTTATTCTCCACGGTTACAAGATGACTTTGTTGCTGTTTACAGAAAACCTGAAATAAGACATGTAGCTGAAGATTTTTTTTTTTCGAATTAAAATCCATTCACCTAGATATCGAGAACATTATTGAGCTGCCCCCGTGGTCTCGACCGGATGGAATTTTCCATCCCCATCATTTGGATTAATCCACGTTCATTTTAGCTCACCTGAGCCGAAGGCTCACAGGTGAGCTTATAGTATACCCATCCTCCGGCGTCCGTCCGTCGTCCGTCCGTCGTTCGTCGTTCACAATTTCAAAGATCTTCTCCTCTGAAACCGCTTGGCCAATCAAAGCCAAACTTCGTATGAAGCATCGTTAGGAAGGTGGAACGAAAGTTTATATAAATGGTCCAGGTCACATGACCAAGATGGCCGCCATGGCTATAAATAGCAAAAACCTTTAAAAATCTTCTTCTCCAGAACCAGTGGGCCGATTTCCACGAAACTTGGTATGTAGCATCGAGGACGCGGGCCCATCATAATTTATATAAATCATGACCCTAGGATGACCTTGACCTATTTTACGGCAAGGTCAACTTTGGTCGCCAATGCATTTGAATGGGAAAAATGGTAAAATGCTATTTTAATGGGTAAAACTTACTGGGAATATGCAAATGGACAGAAGATTAATGTAAATGGAAAACTTTAGCCCCTGGGAATTGTCTGCCCCTGCCCCGGGGCTATATACATGTATATTTCCATAATAATGAAACATCTTCTCCCCCGAAACCGCTTGGCCTATCAAAGCCAAACATCATTATCATCATATGGAGCATCCTTGGGAAGGGGGAAAGAAAGTTTATATAAAGATGGCTGCCATGGCTATAAATACCTTTTAAAAATCTTCTTCTCCAGAACCAGAAGGCCAATGATTTTGAAACTTGGTGTGAAGCATCAGTGACTAGAGCTCTACAAAGTTTATATAAATCATGACCCTGGGATGACCTTGACCTATTTTACGGCAAGGTCAACATAGGTCGCGCATGCATTTGGATGGGGAAAAGTGTTAAAATGTCATTTGTAGGGGAAAACTTGCAGGAAATGGGCAAATGGACTTAAGATTGATGATTCTGAAAAAAAATTGGACCCCTAGGGTCTGTCTGCCGCCACCCCGGGGCAATATACATGTATATTACAGTGATATTCAAAGATCTTCTTCTCTGAAACTGCTTGGCCAATCAAAGCCATACTTTATGAGGAGCATTGTTAGGAAGTGGGAATGAAAGTGTATATAAAGGCTCAAGGTCACATGACCAAGATGGGCGCCATGGCTATAAATAGCAAAAACCTTTAAAAATCTTCTTCTCCAGAACCAGAAGGCCTATGAATTTGAAACATGGCATAATGCATCAGACAATGGAGCTCTACAAAGTTTATATAAATCATGACCCTGGGATGTCCTTGACCTTTTTTACGGCAAGGTCAACTTAGGTTGCCCACGCATTTGAATGGGGAAAATTGTTACAGTGTCATTTGAAGGGCAAAACTTGCAGTAAATTGACAAATGGACAGAATCTTTATGATTTAAAAAAGAAATTGACTCCATATATTACTCTGACCCTGCCCTGGTGTTATATACATGTATATTACCATTCTAGTCAAATATATCTCAGGTCTCAGGTGAGCGTTTACATGACCATTGGTCCTCTGGTTATAGTAATCGGGATTCTGGTGACAAGTCATTTGGTCATTGCTTGCCTTAACTATCTCTTGTTTAGTACCACATGTTTATATGAAGCGGCGGTCAAGGCACCCAGACATTATATGGCGCCATTTTATACTTGTACCTCTGATTCGGCGAATGTTTTTGTCATGTTTCCAAAGAAGTAACAAGATGACCTGAACTGAGTCCATTGGAGAGGACAAGAACACCATACGATTCCTAGAATAAGAAAAGGTTGACCATTACGAATAATTGCCCATACCTCGTGGAAAAACCAACAATGTGGTTTCCGAACAGGTCTGACACAAACCGGCCTGTACAGTCACAGAAAAGAGTTAGAAGCTTGAAATTTTGGAGTTAAGTAGAGGAGGAATTGTACTATCCGAGTAGCGAAAACAAAGGCGCTGATCAGCTTCGCGGTTACCGCGAAGCTGATCTGCGTCTTTGTTTTCGCCTATGCAGATTGTTGCTTTTCCCATGGGGCGGCTCATATGGAGATATTTTCTAGCTGTAAAAATTGAAAACTTCATTGGATTTTTTTTTTTTGGTATTTTTCTTATTTTTGCTCAAAACATAGATTGTTTGTTTGTTTGTTTGTTTGTGTTGAGGCTTAACGTCCCAGTCAACAATTTTTCAGTCATGTCGGGACGGAGCCAACGCTTCCTGGGTTTAACCAGTACTGTAGGGAGTAGATGTGCCTTGCTCAAGGACACAACACGGTGACGCTTGTGGGAAAACATAGATTGTGGGTACATGTTAGAACCGCCTGTAAACCCCAGTTTTACTACATAAAAGTGGGGTATGAGGGGGTGTACATTATACAGACATGTTTTTGTGATGATCATGCGAAGTAAACTATGATCAATTACGCATAAGCGGGTGTCAGACAACTTGCTGCTTACTTCAAGAGCTACTGACTTTACATACTCATACTGGTTGTGGTATCTTCTGGTTCCCGAAATCAGGAGCTGTTGGCAGTGAGAAATGATCCTTAGTAAGAAAAGCCTCCTGTCTCAGGTCATTCTGTTTGTACTGAAGCGAACCTAGCCTCCCGCGAGATCTGCCATTCTTTCTGTTCCGATGATTTAAGAAGAGCATTGTCAGTTAGCAGTCAATGCGCACTTAGCACTGGTAATCTGCTTCTGCGAGGCTTGTGCAGGGAGGTAAGTCTCAAGTAAGAACGTGCTTTGAACATGGAAACATATATTGTAGACCACTAGACCTAAATCATTTGAAAATGCATCGAACCCCATGTTCTTGTCAGTGAAGCATTGAACAACGGTTCGTTTTTGAACGACAGCGAATTTTAAAAACGTGAACATTTGTGATAGAATAATCATGGAACAATGTTGAATATTCTGGGGCCTCTTATTAACGACCAAACTTCGCGTAAAAATTCGTAGCGCTTACCCAATGAAATCCAAATAAATAGGGAATATATGTGCCAAGTTTGCATTTTGAGATTAAGTTTCTTTGTTTGGTTTGATCTTTAATAAATAGAAGATAATGTCACTGTACGATAAGACAAAATAAATGACATCTAACGGTACCAAAACAGCACCAAGTTTAGATTAAAATATGGGCCGCCGCATCAGGGATGTGCAATAAATTTTAGAATAAGTGGCCAGTCGCTAGAGACACAAGCAGCCCATCTGTTTCTCACTCGGGCCCAATGCCGACAGGGCCCAGTAATATTTCTGTAAGTAGATACGGTATATTAAATTGGGCGACTGAATGGACATTATTTGAGCAGCATCATGAGAAAACAGGAATTTAGTCTATATACGAAAACAAAGGCGCAGATCAGCTTCACAGTTACTGCGAAGCTGATCAGCGACTTTGTTTTCGCTCCTCGGATAGTAAAATTTCTCTTCTTTCTGAAACCAAAATTTCAAGCTTCTAACCATCTTCTGTAGCTGTACAGACCGGTTTGTGTGGGACCTGGTCGGAAACCCCGAAGACCGGTTTTCTCGCGTCGCGGCTCAATTGGGAAAGAGCTCTTTCGGTTCCAGGTCATTGCTTAGTTGTTTCCCTTTTCAAGGACCAAGTTGTTTTTTGATCGCTCAGCGATATTTTTTAAACATGGGTGTACATAAAAAACAACAAAACATTTTTTTTTATTTATTAGAAATAAAAATCAGAACTTGCATAAAACAACACCAGCAATATCAAGTGACCAATTACAAAGAGCCGAGAGACGCAAGAACAACATTTTTTTGCATATACGAATACAAATTAGCTGTGCAATAACTACACAGCTGGTTATTGCGCAGCTGATCAGTGATTCTCACTTCGCGTATACTAGTCAGTACAATGCCTCTTCTTGAATATCAAATTTCCACCTTCTAGCCTTGTTGACGGGTTTTGTGTCGGACATGGTGGAAAATCCAAAAGTCACGTCTATACCACATAGGATCTGTTCTTTTGAGAGGACAAGTAAAAACAAAATGCACAGATCAGCTACGCGGTAACTACGCAGCTGATCTTCAACTATGTAGAATAGTACTTATTCTCATATCTTAATATTATATGAGTCACTGCATAAGAAAACCAACAAAATGCTTTGGCGAAAACAAAGACGCAGATCAGCTTCGCGGTAACCGCGAAACTGATCAGCGCCTTTGTTTTCGCTACACGGATAGTACTACCCCTCTTCTACTTACATACAAAATGTCAAGCCTCTGGCCATCTTCTCTGACTGTACAGTCCGTTTTGTGTCGGACCTGGTCGGAATCCGAATTGTTGGTTTTCCGACGCACAGGCTCATTATTAAACCACAGTCTATGACTGTACCGTTCAGTTTGTGTTGGAACGGGTCGGGAACAGAAAAACTGAGTTTCTTGCATGAGCATATGTCACAATGGCAAAAGTTGTACAAAAGTAATGTTTCAAACAAAAATCAAAGGATGTTTCAGTTTTAAAGTGTAGAGGCTCTCAGAAATTTGATTGTAAATAAAACACAGGTGGTCATATTTTGTTTGAAGCACATGAAGATAAAACAGCACTAAAACATAATATGCACAAATAAACAGTAAGAAAACTGAAACAGAATGACTTCACTCATGCAGATTTAGAAAATTAATGTATTTTTATATAAATATCCTGTGTTGGTTACATGATATCTGCCTTGATGTTTGAATATGAAACTAATAAGTTGAACTGAGACATATGGCATATATACTTGTTTTAGCTAACTTGGGTTTGTGAATACAAACTTATTAAACTTATTAAACTCATCATGAGGCTTAATCATAAACGTATATACATTTCCAATATCAGTATTAAACATCGAATTGCAAGTAGCACATTTTACATACCTGTACAAACTAGCATTTTAGAAGTAGAATAATATTACTGTTTGTATCACACCACAATTATAATAATAGTCATTTGATTCTTTGCTTCTGGTATTCGTGACTGAGTCAATTTGGTAAAGCACTTGAATCTATTCGTAACTGAACTTAATTATTATTGATTAGCACCATTTATTTATATTATTAGTACGGTTTGGAAGCACTTGTTATTGAAAGTTTTCATTATAAATCAGTACTGTCTGAAACACTTGAACCTATTTGAGCCGCCTCATGGGAAAACCAACAATCTGCATAGGCGAAAACAAAGACGCAGATCAGCTTCGCGGTAACCGCGAAGCTGATCAGCGCCTTTGTTTTCGCTACTCGGATAGTACAATTCCTCTTCTACTTAAATCCGAAATTTCAAGCCTCTAGCCTGCTTCTGTGCTTGTACAGGTCGGTCTGTGTCAGACCTGGTCGGAAACCACATTGTTTGTTTTCCCACGAGGTGGCTCATTTGTAAATGAACTTTATCATCATTAATGAGTACTGATTGATTTCTACCGTGTCCACATTCAGTTTCCATTATGTACCGTCCATTTTGAGAATACACACTTACAGATCCGACTTAGCACTTAAATTTAAGGCGCCGTCGTAAGGAACTTGGTACCATCTTGAAGCCTCGTTCTGATACTGCTGGTGTCCGTACACAGAAGGGTAACCATACTGAAAGTCATACGTCGGGTAACCATAGGAAACAGGAGCCTGATACGGGTAACCAGTCTGATGATACCATGGAAACTGTTCCGGTGCATATCCAAACGGAAGTGAGGGCACAACTCTACCTGGCGGGAATGAGACACTCGTGTTGTCGACGGGAGGCCAACACAGGGACTTGACGCTGTCGATCGAGAATGGAGGTAGATACGACGATGTCGCTGACACAAACGGCTGATATGATGATTCTGTCGGCGGGTAGAAAACAGGAGCTAACGACGTCTGGTGCGGAGATTGATCCCGGGAAGTGACGTGGGTCGCTGATTTCTTGGCTTTCTTGTTCTGCTTCATACCAGTGTTGGTCCGGGATCGCTTTTTCGTCTGTGACTTAGTCGACGCAGCAGGCGTAGATGGTGACGGACCAACGGACGGACAGTGTCGGTCTGGAACCTCTGTGTCTCGGTACATGTCATGTGGAATCGGTGAAGCGATCGGCGAGTCGAGAATATACGTCGGCAAACCCAGATCCTTGATCGTTTCTTCTAAACGGGAAAAGGGGACGGCGCCTGGTACCGTTGATTCATTTTCGACGTTGTCTGGCGTCGGAACACTTGGTTGGTTGGTGTTGGTCTCTGTGGCGTGGATGCTGTCGGGTTTAGCACCGAGGAAGTCATCAGGATCTGCTGCAAGCGTAGACATGGAACTCAGCTTGTAGTTGGCAGGCTTGGACGGTAGAGTGACGTCGAAATCGCTGGACATGGTCTTCAACTCGGGAGTTGGCAGCGGGAACGATGTAACGTCGGTAACCTTCGTGGTGTCAACGTGCTGGTGTTGAAGCAGGACGTCTCTCATGGCTCTGCTGACGGCGGACGGTGTAGTGGCGGTGTCGCTGTCACAATGTCGCTCTGGTAGAATGACCGGTGGTAGATTCAGCTGCTGGTGGAGATACGGCATAAACTCGTGCTCTGTCTTCCGGATGTTTTCTTTGGTGGCCTGACGCATGAACTCCTCCGGTTTGACTTTGGTGAGATCAACTGTCCAGCTGTAGCAACTTCTGTTGTTGAGCTCGTCGAACTTCTTCTCGTAGGTGAAACACTTCATCCGGGACAGCATGTGGCGGACCGACTTCCTCCAACCCTGGTACTCGCCGCCGAAGAACTCTGGGAACATGTCGTGGATGGCTTCTGTGATCTCGCGGTACATGAGTGACTTGTTGGGAGAGTTCTCGATCGCCATGATGCTCATAGCGGCGTAGCTGTACGGTGGCTTGGGGTGGCGTTTGTAGGGCTTCGTCTCGGTCAGTGGGTCGAGTCGACTGGTGATGACTTTCTGTACTGTCTTTGGTTTTGGTAGTTTGGTGGCGCTGAGGTCAACAGGAGGTGTGACTGGAAGCTGTTGGTCGAAGCGTCCCGAGTTGACATTACAGGAAGTCCAGGATAACACGGGTGGCTTCTGACTGCTATCGGAGCTGTAGTCTGAGTCTAGGACGTAGTTGTAGTCAGGGGTATCCCAGAACGAGAGTGGCGCATGCTGGCTTGGGAACGAATCTCGTGGGAATGTGGTTGTGACGTCACCGGATCTTGTCATCATCGTTTCAATCCCAGGTAGCGGTTGGTGACTGGATTCTGTGTCTGAAGATGGTGGGAGAATGTTCTCAACGAGGAATGACGGCGACGTTCTGGACAGCCAAAGCGTCGACGAGGAGCTGACGTCTGTTGTTTCATGACCTTCTGCCTGGACCGAAGGGATCTCGTCGTGGTCTGTTTGGAGAGGAGTAGAGCCTTCATCGTCATCGTCGTCATCGGTATCTGAACCATTCTGGTACACTTCGACTGTTAACACCGTTGGTTCTTGGTGCTGACTGACAGTGACGTCATCTGGCCGTTGATTTACGTCATCGCCGTTGAGAGGTGTGAAGGGTGTGAAGTTGATCACCAGTCGTTCACTGTCACCAGACATATCAAGGTCAAGGTCGTCGAAATGTCTTTCAGCCATCGCAACAGTTGAATCTGAAAAATAAGTGAAGTGGTCATAGTTTTCCTTATTTTGAAATTGTTTTGCTTGGTTATTGGTTGTTGCTATGATTGAGACATCGCACGATATGGAGGTTAAACAAAGGCGTATACATGTATATTTCCTCTACATGAGGGTCTTATGATTACCTCTGAAATCGCTAATCAGTAAAATTTTGACCTAAAAATCGCTAATCAGTAAAAATTTTGCAAAATCAATAAAATAGCTTTTCAGAATTATACTTTACACTCAGACAATAGCGTCAGATTGTTATTATAAAACTATATGTTTAAACAGTATATAAGATGGAAAATTTTCTCTAGTACAACATCATTCATTGGGACTTATAGTCTGATTTTTTTCAATGTGCAGGGCGGAGCCTGTCAATTTTTGATTGACAATGACAAAGTTGACCATTACATTTAAAAATAGGTAGTTCTCACTTGGACTAATACTTTGACCCACTTGTTATTGTTGAACCAATCAGTGTCAAAATTTAACCTCATGCACCGAAAATGATGGGTAAACACATACTGTCACAGAAAAATATTCTGTATTACATGACTGTATTTATGTATGAACATATTGAAAATTCCCTTAGCCTGGTAAACATTCTTGTTGTATGACTCTGTTTAAAACTTTAATTTTGATACAAATAAATATCAAAGATGCAGGTTTACATTTACTAATGAAGGCGGCAAAAAAGTGCACTAACTTCTTACTGGAAGTCACAGTATGGATCTGTAAAGTGTTGTGCTGTCATACTACAGATTTGTTAAATTTGACTGACAGCTCAGTCAAGTTATCAGCAAATCTGTTGCTGCAATCTGTTGCTGCAGCAGCAGCAAGAAAAAAAAAAAAAAAAAAAAAAAAAAAAAAAAAAAAAAAAAAGGAATAAACAGTCAAGTTAGCTGCAGCGAAACTTTTTGTCACCTATTGATTTTGTTTAAATATCCACAAACACACCTTTTCTATCCCTCCTATTACCCAAGTTACAGACAAAAGTTCCCTGTCATCATTAAAAGAGGAAAATTATCGTCAACAACGTTTTTTTTTTTTGTTTTGTATGACTGTGAGCGCATTAGAAAACAACGATGAATGTCGCAAACATGATTTTTCTATGCCGCCTGTGACCCAAGTTCTGAACAAAAATTTCCTGTCACTAGCATTAAAAGTGGATTTTTGTGGCCGATATTTTAGCTCACCTATGCCCTCACAAGGTGAGCTTATAGGATCAAGGTACTTGAGCCGGCGTGCCTGCATCCGTTTGTGCGTTCATCCGTTTACCCTTTCAAATATGACTTTCTCTAAGACCATGCCAAATGCGATCAAATTTTATCTGAAGCATCATTGAAATGGGGGAATGATTGCATTAGATTGAAAACAAACGTTTTCTAAACTGCAAGGCCCATAACTTTCATATTTAGTGCAAATTAGTGTATAGTACTCCTCTTTATAAATACTGTCAATTGTGCCCATGGGGTCCATACAAACAAGGCTCCAGAGTATCATCGTCTATCTTGAAGCTTACATTGATAAGCAAATCACTAAGGTGAGCTACAGCACAATTTGGTCTCTCGTTTTCTTTTAAGTCTGTCTATGAGCGCATACATATATAAGAAATGATGAATGTCATCACAAACAGACATTTTATAACCCACATGATTTCCCAGTTTATGGACACTTTTACTGCTGGCAGGGAACTTTTGTCCGGGTGGGATAGAACGGCATAAGTATTCGTTTCCTATAGCGCTCACAGCCAGACGAAACTGTAAAAAATCTGCAACGTTTTCCATAACGTTGGTAAAAAGTTCTGTTGCAGCATTCATCATCATTTTCTAAATAGCGATCACAGCCAGACGAAAAAAAATGTAATAATAAAAAAAAAGGCGACAAACATTTCCACTTACATGGAACTTTTTGTTGAACGTTGGTTGTAGGTGACGTTGAATGGATGTGATTGTGTCATTAATTGTCATTTTCTTATGCGCTATCACCTAGATTAAAGCCAAAACAATCTGCTACAAAACTGTTCGCTGCAAGCGAAATTGCCGCTTACTTGATTGTTTTTTCGCTGTGGCAAAATAGCTGCTAACTTTACCAATTTCGCTGCAGCAAAATCCGCTAACTTGACTGTATTTTCTATTTTGCTGCAGCAAATTTAATTCCAACGCTGCAAGCAAAATCGCCGTTAACTTGACTGCTTTTGCTGCAGCAAAATTGCTGCTACATGTAACATGACGTTGCTGCAGTAAAATTGCTGCTAACTTGACCGTTTTTGATGCAGCAAATTTGCTGCTAACTTGACCGAGCTGACCTTGTAGGAAAAATATGTAAAATCAGCTGGTTCTCTGAATCGCTTTATTTTTTTTCGAATGGTACTTTATTGACCTTCTACTGCGGTCATGTACCATCAGTAAAGCAAAGAGTTGTTGACAAAGATAGAGGCATTGGCTAACTTGACAGAAATATTTGAGTGTAGTGTACGGGCTGTATGGTTATATTTAAGAAACAAAATGTTTATGTTTTTGTGTGTCTACCATACACTTCACATATTTTGAAATCATTCAGGTGAGACACAGGTATAGCACAAAGACAACACCTTTACCTCAATTATACATTGTCAGCTATGGGACCCTTTCTCAACAATGAAATCACCCAAGGCTGGGCTTAGCTAAGCCCTGCCCTGCACATTGAAAAAAAATCCAAGTATAAGAAATGCAAAGATTTTTGTTTTTGTTTTCAAAGATAAACTCGCTTGCGTCGTGAAAAAACGCATGATTTCCATGGTAATATAGGGTGTAAATACTAAATTGGTCATGTCTACTAAACCACTGAACTTGGTCTCAGCTGAATGGTTAGATATAACCCTTTTATCGTATGATATACTTGGATTTTTTTCAATGTGCAGGGCAGGGCTTAGCCAAGCCCAGCCTTGGATTATTTCATTGTTGAGAAAGGGTCCAGAGCTGACAATGTATAATTGAAGTAAAGGTGACTATACTTGTCGTCTTTGTGCTATACCTGTGTTTCACCTGAATGATTTCAAAATAGGTGAAGTGTATGGTAGACACTCAAAAACATAAACATTTTGTTCCTCAAATATAACCATACACTCAAATATTTCTATCAAGTTAGTCAATGCCTCTATTTTTGTCAACAACTATTTGCTTAGCTGATGGTACATGACCGCAGTAGAAGGTCAATAAAGTACCATTCGAAAAGGTAAAGCGATTCGGAGAACCAGCTGATTTTACTTATTTTTCCTACAAGGTCAGCTGGATCAAATTAGCAGCAAATTTGCTGCATCAAAAACGGTCAAGTTAGCAGCATTTTTTCTGCAGAAAAATCGGTCATGTTACATGTAGCAGCAATTTTGCTACAGCAAAAGCAGTCAAGTTAACGGCAATTTTGCTTGCAGCGTTAGAATTAAATTTGCTGCAGCAAAATACAGTCAAGTTAGCGGCAATTTTGCTGCAGCGAAATTGGTCAAGTAAGCAGCTATTTTGCTACAGCGAAAAACAATCAAGTAAGCAGCAATAGCGCTTGCAGCGAACATTTTTGTCGCAGATTGATTTGGCTTTAATCTAGGTGATAGCGCATATTAAGAAAATGACATTTAATGCCACAATCACATCTTTTCGACGTCACCTACGAAAAAAGTTCCATGTAAGTGGAACTGTTTGTCGCCATTTTTTTATTATCTTATTCTTCTTTTTTTTCTTTTTTTTTTCTTTTTCGTTCGGCTGTGATCGCTATGGAGAAAATGATGATGAATGCTGCAACAGAACTTTTCTAGACCACATATTACCAACGTTATGGAAAATGTTGCCGATTTTTACAGTTTCGTCTGGCTGTGAGTCCTATAGGAAACGAATACTTATGTCGCAAACAAGACTTTTCTATCCCACCCATAACATAGCTTAAGGACAAAAGTTCCAGTGTCCATAGACTGCAGGGTAATAGGTGGGATATAAAACGTCTGTTTGTGATGACATTCATCATCGTTTCTTATAGACGTTGCGTCAGAAGTTTCCGTCATAGCGCTCATAGACAGACTTTAACGAAAAGGAGAGACTGAATTGGGCCGTAGTTCACCTTAGTGATTTGCTTATCAGTGTAAGCTTCAAGATAGACGATGATACTCTGGAGCCTTGTCTGTATCAACAATAGACAATAGGTGGCAAAAAGTTTCGATGCAGGTAACTTGACTGTTTATTTTTTTTTTATTTTTTATTATTATTTTTTTATTTATTTATTTATTTATTTTTTTTTGCTGCTGCTGCAACAGATTCGCTGCTAACTTGAATGAGCTGTCAGTAACACTTTACAGATCCGTACTGTGACTTCCAGTAAGAAGTTATTGCACTTTTTCTGTTGCTTTCATTAGTAAATTAGTAATTTAAAGTAAGCCTGCATCATTTGATATTTAATTGTATCAGAATTAAAGTTTTAAACTTGAAAGGAAAAACAGAGAGTCATACAACAAGAATGTTTACCAGGCATTTACTAAGGGAATTTTCAATATGGTCATACATAAATACAGTCATGTAGTATATAATATTTTTCTATGACAGTATGTGTTTACCCATCATTTTCAGTTTTGACACTGATTGGTTCAACAATAACAAGTGGGTCAAAGTAACAGTCCAAGTGAGAACTACCTATTTTTAAATGTAATGGTCAACTTTGTCATTGTCAATCAAAAATTGACAGGCTCCGCCCTGCACATTGAAAAAATCAGACTATAAGTAATGTAAATTATCTTTCTTGCACATTCATGAAATTTAATGAAAACTTTAAAAAAGACAGAAAAATCGTTAAAAATCCACAAGTAAACTACTTTCAGGCTCAAACTAACATTGTGTCACTTTGTTATTGGTCCAGTAATATCATATCACAAACTTATTGATGTCATGGGCCTAAATGAAAATTATCCTCATCTGCATATTCTTGAATATTAATAAAAATGTCGAAAATCTAGAAAAAAAACGAGGGAAAACTATGGTCATTGCAAGGTTTTGGATCGGTAACAAGATCTATCTTGCATTCCTGAAAGCAATTCTCATGGGTCAGTGGGACAACCTTAATAAAATATTGTCCTCAACAATTTACACATTTGCATGATGTAAAATTACATAGTTTCATCACCCATCCCTAGTGCTATCTGATTCTAAAGAATGAAATGAATCAAATGAAGTTGTGCCAATGTATTATGACCCTAAAATCTGATGTTAGTATGGTCTGAGTTTCAATTTCATGAATTGTAATGAAATCTTCATAAATAGGAATGAAAAGGTGTAGCAATTTAGCGGAGAAACCTACAAAATGATTTATCTCGGCAACCAAAAGCCCTAACATGCTGAAAATGGCATTAATTGGTTGCTTGGACAATATCATACCATCCTTTACTACAAAATGCAAGTCATTTGATTTTCTCTTTTTTTTTCATATATAGTAACCAAACCTTTCGAATCAAGACGAAAATTACGGAAAACTTAGGTGGTATACATAGAAAATCACATGTATTTTGGCTACTGATAGACCTAGTGAGCTATAATTGGTATGAAATGATTGCTAAGACAATATTCTTTTATAATAATCTGATATATAAATTATATTAAACTATTTCTGTTGTATGGATGTTAGTGAGATCTTTAGAAATAAGTGAAAATCAACGAAAAACGAAGGGGGTATACCAAATGGCTTATATCTCGACCTCCAATAGCTGACATCAATTTATAGCTAAGACAATATTTTATTGCCATAAATTGAGATATACAGGGAATACGTGCTGGCAACCAAGATTCAATAAATTTTGTTGGCGTACATGCTTCAATTTTCTGTTAATGATGCAAATTTCCGAAATTTTACGTCACATTCGCAGATCAGACTCCAAGGTAATAGTGCATTATCCTTGCTTTCTATTGGTATCATTTTCAGCGCTCTAATTTGGCAGCTGAGATATGGACCTTGTATACCCCTTCCTTTTTTGTTGATTTTTCTCTTGTTTATAAAGATCTCACTAATACCCATACATTTAAAATCACAAATGATTTGTATATTAGATTATATGGTTATAAAACATTGTCCTAGTAATCATTTGATACCAAGTATAGCTCTATAGGTATTTCAATATGCATGTGATTTCTATATATACCGACTTATTTTTCCGTAATTTTCATCTAAATCGAAAGGGTTTGTTAATATTCATTAAACAAAAATATCAAATGACAAACGTATATTGTAGTACATACATGATAGTATAATATTGCCCTAGCGACCATTTGCTACCATTTTTAGCATGTTAGGACTTTTAGTTGCCGAGATACAAGTCATATTCATTCCTATTTATGATGTTTTCATGAAATTGAAACTCAGATCATGCTTCTGTCAGACTTTAGAGTCATAATAAATTGCCACATCATTCATTTGATACTTATTTCAGCATCCTTGGTTTGTTAACAGCTCTGGTACAAGTTATTTTGTAGTTCACCCTATTCTTTAGATCACACTAGGGGTGGGTGTGGAAACTGGCCACACTGGCAGCCATAAGAATTCGTTTCAAGGAAGCAAGATAGATCTTATAATCCATCTAAAACTTTGCAAAGGCTATAGTTTTTCCTCGTTTTTTTCCTCTATTTTCGACATTTTATAAATATTTATAAATATGCAAATGAGATAATTTTCATTTAGGCCCATGACATCAATAAATTTGTCATACGATATTACTGGTTCAAAAACAAAGTGCCATGATGATAGTTTGTGCCATTTTTAACGATTTTTCTGTGTTTTCATTAAAATTCATGAATATGCAAATTAGATACCATGCATTAATTACCATAAGATGAGATGACTATGTCTAAGCTTTTCAATGCGTCCAGGTTCAATGGTTTAGAATAAGAAACAACGTATATCTGACCAATTTTGTATATACACCCCCATTGTCAAGAACCCCGTTAACGATTGACATACACAGTGTAAACAAGTTGAGGACAAAATTTCTTTGCATTTCATGTTTTTCTAGACGTAAACATATCTCTCCGTATTCGCATTGTTTTAGCTGTAAAGAACGAGTCTAAAGGTCATATATTAATAGCTCTGTTACACATTCACGTATCAGCGGCGTATCGCTCGCGTATCTATGAAAATTTCGATACGTCGAGGTCTGAGCCGTATAACAAAATAATCATGATTAACTCCATGATGAATCAAAAACGAGGACTCTCAGGTTGAGTAAGCTGTCCGACGATGGAGATCCCTGGGCGCCCAATAACTTACTAACTCCGGAGCAAAAGAAAAACACCAGATGAACCCCGGTGGGCAAAGCAACAGACAAGAAGCTCCGACCCCAAACAACTAAAATGAATAGCTTCAAAACGTCTTATGACAATTTCAATTAATTATTTTGGTTTTTAATTTTTTCACCAAGGGAGACTACTCTCACATGAAAATAATGCTGTCATTTTCATATGGCCCCATATTTTATGAGCCAATGGGAATATTGATAAACATATCCCAAGAACAAATGGGATCAGTAGACAAAGAATAAAAAAGGATCTAGAAGAACTTTTATATTTCCCTTTTTTATATAAAATTCTGTATACCTATGCCGCACTTTTTCTTAAACAGTTACAATATGGGACGGTTGTACAAAACGCTTGCTCCTGAAAAATTGCTACCACATGTTGTAGAAGGATAGCTCTTATCTTCTATACAGTCAAACCTTTTCTGGCAGGTAAGTTGTGCGGATCGACCTTTCAAATTTCTAGCTCCTTGACTATTTATGGATAATTATTGTGTATGATGTTAAGAATCAGGATATTATGTCTATTTTATGATTTAAGTTCAACTTTAAATCAGCTTTAAGCAAATGCTCGCCGATGTTGAGTGTTACGTTATTTAAGTCCGTCAGTATACCTAAGGCTTCGCTATTTTCTGTGTCAACAGGCACGATTTAAACAGACAGCGACACCATTCTTTAGGCATATTCTTTATCATATCTAGACACTAATCTGGCATGATTTTTGATTGTTGTTTCCATGGTGTTGAAGTGTTTGCAAGCGTCTTTTGAGTTCTATACAAACATTTATGTGATGGCTGATATTTACGAGATTTTGGAAATATGTGAAAAATGAACTTGCTGGCAATAAAGTTTAACTCGCACAACAATGTCGGGATTATTAAATTTCTTTTTGTCACCTTTGTACATGAATGTACCTTGTGAATTTCTGTACGCTTTACCATAAAAGACTTCCGAAATTTTTGCTCGAAGTTCATTTTAACTCAATTATAATTGATATTTTCTCAAATATCCATAAAATGACTTTGTATGTTCGGAACTCAAAAGGTGTTTGATGCACGTCAACAGCATGCAACTCATCATAAAATGTTATGTCAGGCTCTTATAGACTTATCTAATATCGTATTGGTTTTTTAGCTCACCTGAGCCGAAGGCTCACAGGTGAGCTTATAGGATAGGCAGGCATCCGTCGTCCGTCGTCGTCGTCGTCGTCGTCCGTCCACAATTTCAAAGAAGAATATTTCTGAAGCTAGTAAGCCGATCTTGATCAAATTTAATGTGAACTATAATTGGGTTTAGGTTTTGGAGCAAATTGTATCAAAATTGTGGTTTCCATGGCAACAGATAGGTCCCATAGACTTACAATGGGAAAAACTAAAAAAATCTTCTTCTCTGAAACCACTAGGCCCACAGCTTTGATATTTGGTATGTAACAATCGCTAATGGTCCTCTACATAAATTGTGCCATTCATGCCCCTGGGGTCAAATTTGGCCACGCCCCGGGGGTCGATAGTCTCCATAGACTTACTATGGGAAAAAATTCAAAAATCTTCTTCTCTGAAACCACAGGGCCCACAGCTTTGATATTTTGTATGTGGCAATGGCTAATGGTCCTCTACACAAATTGTGCCAGCCATGCCCCTGGGGTCAAATTTGGCCACGCCCCGGGGGTCGATAGTCTCCATAGACTTACAATTGGAAAAACTAAAAAAATCTTCTTCTCTGAAACCACTAGGCTCACAGCTTTGATATTTGGTATGTAGCAATGGCTAATGGTCCTCTACATAAATTGTGCCATTCATGCCCCTGGGGTCAAATTTGGCCACGCCCCGGGGGTTGATAGTCTCCATAGACTTACTATGGGAAAAAAAAATCTTCTTCTCTGAAACCACAGGGCCCACAGCTTTGATATTTTGTAGGTGGCAATGGCTAATGGTCCTCTACATAAATTGTGCTAATCATGCCCCTGGGGTCAAATTTGGCCACGCCCCGGAGTCGATGGTCTCCATAGACCTACAATAGGAAAAAAAACTAAAAAAATCTTCTTCTCTGAAACCACTAGGCCCACAGCTTTGAAATTTGGTATGTAGCAATGGCTAATGGTCCTATACATAAATTGTGCCATTCATGCCCCTGGGGTCAAATTTGGCCACGCCCCGGGGGTTGATAGTCTCCATAGACTTACTATGGGAAAAAGATTAAAAAATCTTCTTCTCTGAAACCACAGGGCCCACGGCTTTGATATTTTGTATGTGGCAATGGCTGATGGTCCTCTACATAAATTGTGCCAATCATGTCCCCGGGGTCAAATTTGGCCGCACCCCGGGGGTCGATAGTCTCCATGATAGACCTACAATAGGAGAAACTAAAAAAAATCTTCTTCTTTGAAACCACTAGGCCCACAGCTTTGATATTTGGTATGTAGCAATGGCTAATGGTCCTCTACATAAATTGTGCCATTCATGCCCCTGGGGTCAAATTTGGCCACGCCCCGGGGGTTGATAGTCTCCATAGACTTACTATGGGAAAAAAAAATAAAAAATCTTCTTCACCGAAACCACTAGGCCCACAGTTTTGATATTTGGTATGTAGCAATGGCTAATGGCCCTCTACATAAATTGTGCCATTCATGCCCCTGGGGTCAAATTTGGCCAGGCCCCGGAGGTTGATAGTCTCAATAGACTTGCTATGGGAAAAAAAAATAAAAAATCTTCTTCTCTGAAACCACAGGGCACACAGCTTTGATATTTTGTATGTGGCAATGGCTAATGGTCCTCTACATAAATTGTGCAAGCCATGCCCCTGGGGTCACATTTGGCCACGCCCCGGGGGTAGATAGTCTCCATAGACTTACAATGGGAAAAACTAACAAAAATCTTCTTCTCTGAAACCAAAAGGCCCAGAGCTTCTATATTTTGTATGTAGCAATGTTTGGTAGTCCCCATTATAAATTGTGCCAGTCATGCCCCTGGGTCAAATTTGGCCATGCCCCGGGGGTCAATAGTGTCCATGCATAGACTTTCATTGGTCGATTCACAATTAATTTAAATCTCATGAGCTTACAATGTGATAATCTCTCAGGTGAGCTACAGAACCAATGGTCCTCTAGTTTATCCTCGAGATATGCATGACTTGCTCTTTGCTGGTCAATGGAGGACACAAAAATATTGAAATTTCGTATAAATTGAAATTGTGGGTTAAGACATTTGACGTGATAATATTATATAACTGTAGAGGACCATTAGCCATTGCTACATACCAAATATCAAAGCTGTGGGCCTAGTGGTTTCAGAGAAGATTTTTTTAGTTTTTCCCATTGTAAGTCTATGGGACCTATCTGTTGCCATGGAAACCACAATTTTGATACAATCTGCTCCAAAACCTAATGCCATCAATCCCCCAACCCAATTATAGTTCACATTAAATTGATCAAGATCGGCCTACTAGCTTCAGAAATATTCTTCTTTGAAATTGTGGACGGACGGACGACGGACGGACGACGGATGACTGCCTATCCTATAAGCTCACCTGTGAGCCTTCGGCTCAGGTGAGCTAACAATTAGCGGTTGGTATATCGCCATCAAATTTACTCAGAATGTAGGTAAGAAGCCAGCTAATCTAAGTCACAGCTCATAATTTGAACTGGCCGTTTCTGAGTTACATGAGATTAACCAAGTGCTGCGTTTCTTTTAAAAACTCTACTGGGCTTATGTTGTACTGTTTAACATATTCAAGTTCCTATGTTTATGTCTATGTCTCTCATTCATCGGTAAGTAATGCAAAAATCTATTTTGTATATTCATATAGGGGTCAAACATGATTTCCATACATTAACATTCGCTACGTCTCGAGGGGAGTGTTGAAAACCGAGGGCAGTTTTATTTATTTAATGCGCATTTATCCCCTGTCACGCCAGGGTGGCGTTCTCGCAGCGCTCTGGCGGCGTTCTGGAAAAATACAGTCGGCTAAAACACAATCAGGGTGGACATTTCACAAAATACATGTTATACGCCAGTATTTTGCCCTGATGCACTCCTAGAATGATGTTATTGCCATAGCTCAATAGGAAACTTCTCAAGCTTTCCAGTGATATATAATATGTGTGGGTTATTAGTAGCGGAACAGTTTACTGCCTAGTCAAAAGGCTACAATTTGGCCATTTTTGAGTGTTATAAAGTTTCACTTCAAAATTTCTATTATTTTACATGACTCCAGCTATTATAATTTCATCTTTAGCCAATAAGTTTATGTCAGAAATTCAAAAGGAATACCTTAACTCTTATCTGATGTGATTAATACATTGGTACATGCCTTTGCATTAATTCCTAAGAGCTTTTCATAAAAGTAGCCCTTTGTTATACATTTTGGCTTTTTTAATATCCCCAAATCAGGGGCTTCCAGACTTAATAAACTGCAAAATATATAATCACAAATGCCATATTAAGCATAAGATACTTTTTGAATTTCGATGGAAAAGCCCTAATTGAATAGAAAGTGATTATGGAATCTGCCAGATGCAATTTTGTAACATCATGTAAAATGTCGTGTCCGTAGCCCCCTATTTTCAAGCCCCTGTTAAAGTATGTTATCAATGCTTTATATAAACATGACCTTCACTTTCCGTTGCGGGTCCAGGGATTTAACATTTTATAAGAAAAATTTTGTGGCTAGCTAAATGGTTTCATCAGATATCGCGGTAACTATGCTGTCCCTAGCCCTGTCGTGTCCGTAGCCCCCATTTTTGTTGTTTGCTTAAAATGATCATTTTAAGCTTATCTCATTTTGTTTGGGTTTTAAACAAACAAGAACACCATTAAAAGTCATAAATGTACCAGTAGATATGAATATTACAATTTAATACTTATGACAAAACTATATTAAAACAGATAGGGCTACGGACACGACGCATTTTCATATTTGTCCATATGTTGAAAATTTTCAAAGATTTTTCAGATTAAATCTGTTATCTAACACCAAAAAGTGCCCTAAAAGTAAACATTATCAATACAAGATAAATTGCATTAGCCAAAATGCATGTTATATTTTCAAATATTTAGGCCCGTAGGCCCTAAAGGCATAGGTATGGTGAAATTTTTGAAAGCCTGTAAACAAAATGAAAATTTCTGCATTTTCGCACCTACAAGATGTATCTGAAAACAAAAATGCCATCTTAATATGCCCCACTGAAAATTCATTTTTTGACAAAAGTGAAACCCAAATGTCCACCCTGATTGTGTTTTAGCCGAGTACGCTGAGATTAGCATGGTACAAACGCCACAAACGCCGTAGCAACGCGGTGGGAACCCCATCGAACACCGAGGGTGGGAACGCCAAGGGTCAGCTTCGACATGCTCAAAACAAACGCCGTCACTCGGCGTTCTAATAAGAGCGCCATGGGGACGCCGTGCGAACCCCGTGGCAACGCAGTGAGAACTTCGTCCGCGCGCCAGAAACTCCGCGGGCGCGCAGCGAGATCGTAGTGCAAACGCCGTGGTAGCCCATGAGATGCTACGGCGTCCATCGCTGTCTCAATGCGTTTACACCGCGCTAATACGGTGCTACTTTGACGTTTTAACGGAGGTCATGGTGTGTCATTTATCTGCACTCTTGTGGCGTTTGCGTGGCGTTTGCGTGGCGTTTTCACGGCATTCATTGCGCTCGCATAGAGCTTCTACCGCGTTATCAAGGCGTTTCTACGATGTTCATTGCGCTCGCGTGGAGCTACCGCGTCCTATGGCGTTATTTTTTTTTTAACTCAATGTTGTTTATTTTATTTTTTTTTTCATTTTTAATTCAATAAAAGTGATCATTTTCAGAGTTATTTTTTACTCAAAGCCTTGCTATCTTGAACATAGTATTTTGCACAAATATAGGGTTTACATAAAATAAAAAAAATGGCCGTTGACTCGCGAGGGGGAATAAGAATGTTTGTTAGTTTCTTGACTGATAAAAGAGCAAAGACTTGCAAAGAACTACTATAGTGAACCTTGTCTTTATTATTGAAAAAGTGGTGCTATACTGGATTAACCCTGTCTTTCCGTATTTATGTAGTTACCTGTTTCCGTTACCACTAAGATCGTGAGAACCAAATGATAGAATTTAGAGTTATGACCTTTGATAAAAAAGGTCAGAATTTCGTTTCCACTCGATATCTTCAGAATGAATTGACATAATTGGATCAGCTTTTGTGTGCACATCAACTTTGACAAGATCTACTTTGGGATTTTTAGAAGCCTCCGTGGTCTAGTGGATAAGCTACTGCATGGCCTTGTAAACCAGGGGTCGTGGGTTAGATCCCAGGCTTCTCCATATGACCATAGCTGTTGAGTGAGATGTAAAACACCAAATCAACCAACCAACTGAGCCTGTGCATGAGAAAACCAACAATTTGGGGTTCCGACCAAGTCTGACACAAACCAGGCTGTACAGTCACAGAAGCAGGCTAGAAGCTTGAAATTTCGGGTTTAAGAAGAAGAGAGACTGCACTATCCTTGTAGCGAAAACAAAGGCGCTGATCAGCTGTGCAGTTACTGCACAGCTGATCTGCGCCTTTGGTTTCGCATATGCAAATTGTTGGTTTTCTGATGCATTGGCCCAACTAGCTTGGTATTGATGAGAGCCTTATTGTTTGCAAATGGGAATGTTACCCGTCATGTTTTACAAATTTGTAACAGAGTTATGGCCAATGATTTTGTTTTCAGCTCAATACCTTTATTACACAGCGCTGAAGCTTGGCTATTATAGTCAGATTCTCTGACATTTCTAGTTTTCCCAAATTTGCAATGGGGTTAGGTACATAGATTGATGTAGGAAAAATATGGGCTGAATGATCAATAGCACAAGAGTTATGCCACTTTGTAATTCTTAATGTTAGATATTTGCTATTGTACAAACAGTGCATACTTTGTGAAAACTCCTCCTATCATTTTAATACTTTGCAGTTAGCTTTCAGACATATTGAAGATAATAATAAAAAAAATAATTTTTTAAAAACTTTACAGCGTTTTCAACTTATTTAATTTTCATTCATTTTACATATACAGCCTACTTTGTGAAATCAACTCCTTCTAGAGTTTACATTAGATCTTTATCCTTTAATAAGTTGCAGAACTTATCTTTCAGACATAATTGAAGCTGTGCATTAAGATTTTTCTCGGTGAAAAAATATTTTTAACAATTTTACAGCGTTTGAACTTGGCCTATTTTCGTTCACTTTACATATTGAACTATGGCATGTCGTGCCTACATTGTGAAATCAACTCCTCCTAGACTTTTCAGTGTATCCTTTTAATACTTTGCAGTTAGCTTTCAGCCATATTGCAAATGTGCATGGAGATTTTTCTTGATGCAAAAACTATTTTGAACAATTTCCAGTGTTTTAAACTTAGCCGAATTTTGTTCACTTTACATATTGAATAATGGGATATAGAGCATACTTTGTGAAATCAACTCCTCCTAGAGTTTTCACTGAGTATATTCTTTAAAGTCTCATTATACTTTCAATCAATTTTATTTGTGAAAAATAATTATTTTGGTTATAAGTTTCGTGCTAAAATGGTGCCTAAACATGAGCATTGCAACCTTAATTTGAGCTAAAATTAAGGGAAATACATTTTTCGTCTTTAGCCAAATTATTAAAATGAGTTAAAGGCGTGGCTAGAGGCGTGGAAACGTAGTAGGCTTGCGCACTCAAATAGTCTCGCGTCATCTTTAAAATATAAACAAGATGTATCCATGAGTGGTTCGTCAATGTGGAAGCAATAATGTATTTAAGAAGTCAGTGATTCTTTAACGGGATATGGAGGAGATGCTGAGGGAAGAGGAGGAATACTATGCGAGGTCCCATGACGAGGCGTCTTCAAAACTTCTAGACATGTGGTAAGGGTTAAGTCTCAGTTCTGTTTATCAAACATGTATAAAACTAAAAATTACCCATGTATATTGAATGCATTTAGCTTTGTGTATCGTGCTTAAAGAGCCAAGATGCCCCATGGATGGGCGGGGATATATTCTGTTGAATCGCACATTGTCCACAAGGCAAATTTAGACATTGTAACAATTGAAAGCGGTATAAGAACAGGATTTTATCATTATGTACATGTACATTAATTTTAATTGAGGTTCACAGTGGGGTATGTCTACTTAAGACAAGAATTCGCTTCTCAAAAAAAAAAAAAAATAATTATAACGTGTCGAGCTGTACTTTGAGATTTTTATCGATAATCACAGATCATCACACTGTGCCCATAGCCAGTAATGCTCTTGTCATTTGTAACCACGCTCCCCCGCCCTCCCCCGGAAATCCCATGGCGTTATGATAAAACACAAAAATAGAGTAGAGCGGGTTAGGGTATTTCCGAACAGCTAAGGCTTAATTTCCGTAAAACTGAAAACAAGACGAGCCTAGCCTTACTTTGTGTCAAATGACAGAAAATCCAATGCAGAACATTAGCGGCATATCACGGATGGTTAAATCATTCACCCCTTCCGATCACGTGCCTTTAAGTTACAAGACCATCGCCAGGTATTTCCGAACGAGCCGGGTCATCCGAACGAATGCGTCGTCTAATTCCGAACAACTGTATATTCTTGAAAAATAAACATGAAGATGGAATTATAATTGAGTTGAAACGACATTTTATGTTGGAACATAACTATTTTAATGTAGAAGAAAATAATGCCCAGAGACCCGGCATAATGCCGGTTTGTGACAGCAGTCTTTAGTGTAATGCTTTTGTATTTAGAAATCATGATAACTCGGAAAATGCCGTAATTTTTATCAGCATCCTTACCATTCACTTAAGTCTCTCCAAGAGATTGAGATTAATTCATTTTACGATGAAACGCGAAAGATCAAGTCCCTTTCCAGGTTCCGACTCGAATTCATCAAAACATACACACACTTAGTGACGACGGCAAGAGTCGTTCGGAATTAGCCAGCCAGTGTATTTCCGAACAGTTGACGATAAGAATAATTATAGGACATAAGTGATGGTTGCAAATTGAAATCAAGAATTCATTTATTTGGTGGGCTGATGATACATTGGATAACAACTCTGGACATCAAAACGAGAGCTTAAGCCCGATGACAAGTGGCCTTATGCACTCGCACACGGCGGATGCGCAGTCGTTACTAACACGTTTTAATTTTGATTTAAAAGATATCCACTATATGCAGCAGCAGCCGATGCATGGCAGGGAGACAGGAAGGAACTAAAAAGATATCATTTGCAAAGAAAAGTCTGTTGAAGCCAACACTGAACTAAGACAAGGACTTGAAAAAATCGTTTGGAAATTGCCGGCGTTCGGAAATAGACGGACCCGCTCTAATATTTTTAATTCAGTTTAACGTTCCTTTCAAGATTATTTCAGCTCATATGAGACGGACCAATCAGCAGGTGGAGCGAAAACGGGAGAACCCCGAGAAAAACCACCTGACACACCCGCAAGCAGAACTTGGCTTGTCTCACATGTGGCCAGAGCGGGGCTCGAACCAACACCAGACACAGCGGTGAGATGATCGAAGGGTTAAGTGCGGTAATGAAATATCAGCGCTCTAAACCACCCGTTGTGGCCGCCAAAGGAGTAATAAAAAGATATGCAACTTTTGAATATGACAAAAGCAAACAAAATACTACTTGAATGAGATGCACATATAACAATTTCTTTCACTATGTCTATCGAACAACAAGCTGGTTTACCACATGTGTATATGCAGGCGCAGCAGATACAAATTGCTACTGATGTTGCCAGCCCAGTTCTGCGAAAACGCAGATGGAGGAGGGTGCAAAGACGTAGGATGCTTTGGGTCCGACCATGGCTGGAGGCAGCTAGACGTTTTCAGCATGGTTATTATCACAGACAGATGCCAGAGCTGAGATTAGATGATTATCTTGAAAACGTACAAATGAGTGAAACTTCGTTTCTGTTTTGCCTACAAGCCGTCAGCGCAGTGCCAGAACGTCGTGGAAGCGCGGCGGTGCGAACGCCGTGCAAGCGCAATGAAAAGCAAAAGAACTCCGTAGGAACGCGGTAGAACGCAACTTATACTGAAATCAGATATACGAGCGTACATGACTGAACAAAAGTGAAAACGCTACACATATTTTCTATTTTCTGTCTCGCATTTCATATTATTGCAAACGTTTTCATAACACATAAGAATTTCACTCTTTGGCTATAATTTATTTGCACTTGATTTTATTCTGCGAAAGCAAACATGCCATCTAACAGGTAATGGGTCAGGAAAATGACTGACTATGTCACTATGTGAAGCTGAGCGCACGGTATCAGCAGTGAATAGTGTCAAACATAGCCGATTCCAAGGCGATACTTATGTGGTGGTTCTTTCGTTTTATGTCTTGGCGTTTTAAATTTATTTTTGTGCTGTTGGCACCTTATGTACATGTATGTTTTCATATTTTTAGTTAAGCTTAGGTAACTGAGTGGCCACCTATTGGGAAAACAGCTGCCCATTCGGCTTACGATATGTTTTCATGGTATAAGTACTTGATTGTTAATTTAGTTTTTTCCCATCTCGGTTTTTGGAGTGGGAATCTTTTTCTGATTGCGCCTTTTCCTGATCTTTGCCTACTTGTACCTTTTCATGCGCTCATTTTGGCGAGTTTAGAAACACGTGCTTCTAAATCGACACGGTCTTTTTTTGACCCACTACTTTTTAAAATGCCCGTAGAACGGCTTGTTTTGCTTCGAAAGAAACGAATCAAAGTTAAAGTCCAAAGTATGAAATTCTTATGTACAATATTCTTTTGTAATCAAATGATAAAATCTGGGATAAACATTTGTGTGAGAACTACGCCCTATACAAACAAACGATAAAAAAAACAAAAAACAAAAAAAAAAAAAAAAAAAAAAAAAAAAAAAAAACAAACAAAAAAAAAAAAAACTATGGTCAAACCTGTATCACCATCGAAGGACCAGACACACAATCACCCTAGAGTTGTGTGACCTTGACAATTGAGCCGCGACGCGAGAAAACCGGTCATCGGGGTTTTCGACCAGGTCCGATGTAAAGAGCCGGTTTGTTCAGTCTCAGAAATAGGCCAGAAGTTTGAAATTTCGAATAAAGGAAGAAAAATAATTGCACTATCCGTATAGCGAAAACAAAGGCGCTGAGCAGCTTTGCAGTTACTTCACAGCTGATATGCGCCTTTGTTTTTGCATAGGCTATAATCCCGTTTTCTCACGACGCGGCTCATTTTATATAGTATTTCGTTGTTGTTTTTTTTTCGCGTCTCATAGAAACCAGCATGAAATTTGGTCATGTGGTTTCGAACAGTGACATATTTTGGATAATGGTGGACGACGAAGAGCGAACAGACGGACGGACAGACGTCATGACATGGGTATACTATAAACTCACCCTAGTATGATCGATGAGTTAAACGGTAAGACTATTCAGAACACAGCTGACGGGCCGACAGATTTGCTGCTATTTGAGCCGCCTCGTGGAAAAACCAACAATGTGGTTTCCGAACAGGTCTGACACAAATTTTATCATCAGGAAAACATGTCCATGAAAAGTACAGTCAAGGACCAAAAGTGTTTCCACAACGTCGGAAATGTATTTTCATGTTTGCAAGAAAAATTATCCTGCATCTTCTGATCAACATATTTGCATGATTTTGGTTTGGTGTCATTTGAAAGTTTAAAAATACATAAAGCAATAAACAAAGGTGATTTGGTGAAGTTTCAACGTTGCATTTTCTATATACGAAAAGTTTTAAATTTGAGTAAATTTTAAAAAAGTCACTTTCCCATTGACGTCAATGGTGACGCTGACCAAAAATTGTCAAAATAAATATCACATGTTGTTTAAAAATTGGTAGCTTTAAAATGCATGAACGAAATTGATTGAAAATACCTTGTGTATTGCTTTATTTGTTCACCTTTCAAATGACATCAAAATCATGAAAATATGTTGACCAAAAGAGACAGGATAATTTTTCTTGTAAACGTGAAAATACACGTAAGTCTATGGAATTTCTGACATTGTGGAAATACTTTTTACCCCCTTGAACCCCTGGCCACGTTTATGTAGAAAAACTGGGGTTTTTAGAGGTATACATCTTTTCTTATTTTTTGCTCATTCCTTTTTTGGCTCAAAAACATAGATTGTGGGTACTCGACGATGCGGTTCTAACGTTTACCGGCCACAATTTATGTTTTGAGCAAAAATAAGAAAAATATCAAAAATTTTCTACACGTTTTACAACTTTAAAAATCTCTGTTTATTGCATGGGCATGTTTTCGTAATGGAGCCACGCCATGAAGAAACATTTGCATTACTTAATGATATAATACATGTAACATACGGAAATAAAATCATGGTCTGCACTTGTACAGTCTCTGTTCGGGTTGTCCGACATGTACGACTTAACGAAAACAAAATATGCATCGAAATAACATGTCTGTGAATGGTTTACACCACTTTTCTATATAAAAACACAAGTTGAATGTACAGTGGTAACATTTTCCTTATTTTTAGTCCAAAACATAGATTATTGGTACCCTTAAGAACAGCAGTTTATAAATGTTTTGAACAAAAATAATAAGAAAAAAAAAATCTTTTTTTTTTTTTCAAATGACAAATTTCAACTTTTACAGCTGTAGAAAAATATGTATCATTGTATAAGTATGATTTCGTAAAGTAACTCACCGTTCTCAACTCAGTTGACGATCTTTGTATCTGTTTTTCTCTATTTCAAAGGTGATGACGAAACAGCGTAGAACTTAAAACAATAAAAAAGAAACATCAGGAAAACATGTCCATGTCATATATGCCCCCTTATACTCCACTTTTATAAAGGGTGCCTATTTTTCTTTTTTCTTTTCCTCCACAACGTAGATTGTGGGTACTCGTTAGAACCGACTCGACGAGGCGAGGTGTACCCACAATCTATGTTTTGGGCAAAAATAAGAAAAAATATCAAAAATTTTCAGTAGAAAATTTTCAGTTTTTACAACTTACCCTAGTATATTACAGGACGTGTTTACGTAATGTAGGTATAAATACAAGATAAGAAAAATGTCATTACACTAAAATCTCGATACCACAAAAGACACGTATGTGAATTTAATATTTTTCAACTCATTGAAAGTGCTAGCACTCTTTTTTGGAGTTCCATTGCTTTTGACTGTTGAGCAAGCTTTTCCGTTTAAGGGGTCTACTGTACTTTCTCACTTGCTCAGGAAAATTTAAGAAACATTGACCAAAATAGGTATGAGTCCACTTGACTAAGATACGATGCGACTTAGGTACGAGTTGACTTGTTACCGGAGGAAATTAACCTTCTTCATTTTTTTTTTTTTTTTTACCTAGAACCCATCATAATATAGGGTTATTGCACTGATATCGGTGAATATTGTCCCGAGTTGGGATATCGAAGGACGCGAGCTTGCGAGCGTCCGTAGATATCCCAACGAGGGACAATATTCACCGATATCAGTGCAATAACCCTTTTATTATATAGCTATAAATATCTGCTTCTCATATTTGATGTTCTGTTGAGAGTTAGCCTTACAAAATTTAAATATCTACACGAAGGCCGCGATAATATCCATAAGTGATATCATTTTTGCACTAGTGCAATATCAGATGATGTTTCGATGGTTTTCTATGTTATCATTGTTCGATGACTAAAACACAAGGCGATGGTGAATTTTCTGGTTTTAATGAATTTCTATGCGATGTGATGACAAAACGACATTATTTCCCGCAATTTTCTGTTTTTCTGATCGGCTCGATTATTACTAACTATATGTAAGCCGTTCTCTGGCTTTCACTATTTCGGACAAACTCGACCGAGACTTTTCGGACCAAGACTTTTCGGTCCTTACTACCGGACTGAGCTATTACGATCTATTTCTATACGAATCTATATCGATAAACGACCTCTTCAGACCATTCTCCCCTTCTTTGATAAGTTGCACTCTTATCAAACAGACATTATTGAGTTTATCTTACATGTAAAACATGTAAACAATTAACGAACGATTGAAAACACAAAAACATAAACAAATGTCACATTTAAAGCAATTAAACATGATGGTTACAAAATTTTCACTATTCATCTAATGCTTAACTTGTGCATCTAATGCTGAACTGCTCACTCTAATGCTACACCAACCATCTAATGCGTAACCAAATAGAAACTTTGCTTTTACATCAAATGTCTACATTCAACTTGAAAGTTCAAACTTAAGTAAAGTGTAACATGATTCTAATGATTGTCTGTTTTTCAATCAAAACTTGCAATTGAAAGTTTTTAGCAATACAGAATCTATAAAAATATATATATGACATATATTAATGACAAATATCTGTGACGCCTCTGTAAACAATAGTCTTCCCAAAACTGTTCATTCTTGTCCGTTCAGCAGTTCTGTTAATTTCTGTCCACAGTTCTGATCAAAGCATCGTTAATTCAACAATTCAACAAGTTACACTAAGGAAATGGTTATTACATCTATTTACAAGTTTACTTAAAGCTATGGAGTAAGCCTATATGGCTTACATGGGTGTACGGGGATTATTATGCCCCTTAACACAGTACAACCCATCTTAATGGCAAATCTTAATCACTATATTTTCACTGTCTGTAACTGTTTGATTGATATTAAGCCTATGTGATTAAGCCTATGTGGCTTAATGTAGAAGTACGGGGATTATTATGCCCCTTAAGCACAGTACTTCTACCTTTATTTACTGTTCACAATTACAATTGTTAATCTGAAGCTGGACAACTCTCGATAAATGCTAGTCTGGTAACTGCTCTCTTCAGAATCATTTTTCCAATTTGCACATTTACGACTCGCACATTGTCATCTGGTCCACGAAACACCTCCGTAATACGACCCAGCGACCAATGACCCCGATGCGCCTCTGGTTCCATGACTAAGACTATGTCACCGACTTGAAAGTTACGATGCGTCTTATGCCATTTCTTTCTCGACCCTAACGTTGGTATGTATTCCCTTAACCAACGTTTCCAGAAGTGTTTCACCAGTTCCTGTACACGTCTCCAACGTTTTCTAGGACTGAATGCTGTTTCGTCCACTGATTCTGGTGCAAATACTCCGCCAATTTGCCCGAACAGAAAGTGATTTGGCGTGAGTACTTCCTCATCGCTTGGATTGGCACTCTGATATGTTAAAGGTCTACTGTTCATTAAACCTTCAGCTCCAACAAACGCGGATAACAGTTCCTCATCAGTAATATCTGCTGACCGAAGTATAGCGACTATTGCCCGCTTAGCACTCTTGATCAACGACTCATGAATACCTCCGAAGTGAGGTGCTAGCGGAGGGTTAAACTTCCACTTAATTCCCTGGTTAGCGGTTGAATTAACTATTTTGTCTCTATCCAACCCCTTCAACAAGTCTTTCAGTTCACGATTTGCTCCAACAAAGTTAGTACCGTTATCTGAAATCATCACTTTTTGCAGTCCTCTTCTACTCACCATACGATAGAATGCGTTTAAAAACGAGTCTGTATCTAATCCATAAGCCATCTCCAGATGTACAGCTCTGGTTTGAACACATGTGAATAAACACAAATATCGCTTAGTCTTTACTTTTCCTGGACCCTGTTTGGTGAGAAACGGCCCAGCGAAATCCACAGCTGTATGGGTAAAAGGTCGAAGTGATGTCCCGACCCTGAAATCACTATGATTTCCATTTTCATGATATTTTCTCACTATGAGTTTTGTCACATAACTTTTTCTAGGCAGTATAACTGGGAACTTTGCATCATACGACATATGTTCTGCATATTTCAACCGGCTGCTACAACGCAACAAACCATCATTGTCAATAAACGGCTTTAAGCCCACAAGCTTGCTCTTACTATTAATTTCTTTCCCAGATTTTATGGCATCAACCTCAGCCTGAAATTGTTCTCCTTGTGCACTTTTAATCAGTTTTATTTCTATGTCTCTAATTTCTTCTGGCTGCAATTGTCCTGAGGTACGGAGCTGTTTTGACTGTGTTTTGCAGTTTTCAATGAACCGATAGACCCATGCGTATATTCTGACCATGTGATTCCAATCAGAATATCTTTCCACATCTAAGCGGTTGACACTGTCCGACACATGTGTAGAGTTCTGACCCACCAGCTGAACTTCACTTGCTACTAGCGAAACATGTCTGTTATTCTTAATCTTGCGTTCTTCATTTTCAGAAGCCTGTAATTTCTCTACCTTATTTTCTGGCCACTGATCTTCACTACTTTGTAAGAAATCAGGACCATTCAACCATGTGTCTTTGTTCAATAATTCATCTGCTGTTAATCCCCTAGTTACATAATCCGCGGGATTGAGTTCAGTGGGTACATATCTCCATTGTTCAGGTTTACTGTTTGTTTGAATTTCTCCGATTCTATTTGAAATGAACGGCTTGAAGTTCCGACTGTGATTCCTCACCCACCAGAGAACATTCATACTGTCCGACCAAAATGTAACATCACTCATTTGAATGTTAAGTGTTTTTGACACATCTTCGGTTAACCTTAACCCTAGTACTGCAGCTGTCAGCTCTAAACGAGGTATACTTATGGCCTTTAAAGGAGCTACTCGCGCTTTTGCTGTGACAAATCTTGTTATTACTTCCTCATTCTTCAATACATGTCTGATATACAGTACTGCTCCATAAGCTTCTGTTGATGCGTCTACAAATGTCTGAATTGTCGAAAATTCTACGTCCTGAGTAAACTGCAGACAGCGTGGTAACCTTAAATTATCAAGTATTGGCATTTCATTTAACCAGCATCTAATCTTAGACTGCAATTCAGTTTCTAAAGGTTCATCCCAGTCACAGCCTGATATCCATATTTCTTGTAACAACATTTTTCCGCGAATAACGTACGGAGCTGCGAACCCTATCGGATCGAAAATTGAGGCTATTCTCTTTAACACTGTCCGTTTACTTATTTCTGACTTGGGACTAATGTCTGGACTTTTGAACTGGAAATTGTCCTCTGAAGCAATCCACTGAACCCCTAGAGTTTTCATTAATGGAAAATGTCCTGTTTCTAAGTTCACAGATTTTACTCTATCTTGTGGAGGAATGTTGTTAAGTACTTCTGTCGAGTTTGAAAGCCACTTTCTCGCATACATAGCGGCTTTACCCCACACATCTGATAGCTGATGATATAGTTCGATAGCTTGTTCATTGTTCATGACCGAATCCATACTATCATCCATATATGTGGAATTTAAAATAGTATCTGCTGCCAGTGGATATTCATTCCCATACAGTCTTGCATTTTCTTGTGACACATACTGTGCTAAGAAAGGCGAGCAATTTGCACCAAAAACTAGCCTATTGAATTCATAAATGTCTGGTTCCTGACTATAGTCTGTACGCCAAAGGAAACGATGAAACAGTTTGTCATTTTCTTTCAGATTAATCTGCAAATACATTTCTTCAATGTCACAAACTAGAGCTACAGGGTGTTTCCGAAAGCGAAGAAGTACATCAAACAAGTCATTCTGTAATTTTGGACCTTGATACATAGTGTCATTTAACGATATCCCATCTTGCTTTGCTGACGCGTCGAAAACTATGCGAACTTTGGTTGTATCTCTTTCTGGTCGAATTACCGGGAAGTGTGGTAGGAACCATTTTGTTTCTGGGCTACTTTCAGTGACTTTTTGCACATAACCTTTTTCTACATACTTTTCAATAGTCTGTTCATACATTTCAGCTACTTCAGGATTTTTTCTCAGTCTTTTTTCTGTATTTTCTAACCGTTTAACAGCCATTTGATAATTGTCATGTAATTTGGGAGTTGACTCTTTCCATGGTATTGCGACCGAATAGCGACCATGTGAATATGTTAGTGATTCTTCAGTCTTTTGTAACACACTTCTGTCATCTTTCGACATTATAGGCGAGGACACTGTTCCTGATGCTTCAATTTCCCAAAAGCTACGCAAAGTGTCATTTATTTCATTCATTTGTTCGCGATCTTGGGAGAAGAAGGTAGAAAAATGTGTCTCTTGACCTTCAATATGACTATCCTCAGGACTACCGATACACGTCCACCCTAACGGAGTTAAACGAGCGATAGGTTCTCCAGGTTGACCCTTAATGTCTCTGAGTGAATAATGCAAGTCTGAGTAATCTGTTCCAATCAACAAGTCTATAACAGGGCGCGAGCTAAGTTTTGGAAACTGAATCTGTTTCAAATGATCCCATTTATTCTTGTAATCAGACCAATTCACTGCTTTCAAATTTCCGGTGACCTTATCTGCAGTAAAAACTGACATATCTACTTGACATTGTCCATTTAGGCTTTCAAGCTTTACAGATACTGGCATAGTTTCAAAAGTTTCTGTGTTACCATTCAGTACATTAACTTTCACTTTCTGAGTTACTGTCTGAATTCCCAGTTCAGCCGCTATGTCACTATTAATGTACGATTTTGTACTCCCATCATCAAGTAGGGCATTAATCTTAATTTTCTTGGTATCTGAACTCACTATTACAGGAACGGTTCTTAATCCAGTGACTGAGGGCGCGAAATGTGACGTTAGAGTACTCTCCCCTCCAGTGATTAAGCTTTGTGCAGTGTCTCCATTCCTTGGAACATTTTCAGATCTAACAGTTTGATTTTGATTAGATTCAGGTTTTGTATGGAGAAGTCTATGGTGTGTTCTAGTACAACCCTGTATTCCACATACTCTGCTCCTTTTACACGAACCACCTACATGATCATGCCCTAAACAGCGAAAACATAATTTCAGTTCTTTGGCCTTTTCCCAGCGATCACTTTCTCTTAAATCTTGGAATGTCTTACAGTTCCATATGCCATGTGGACCATTACAAAATTTACAAGCCTGCTTACTTTTTCCTTTTTGCTCAGACTGCACGAAGTACGTTCGATTTGGTTCAGATTTTGCACCTTTCCCTTGCTTTTGTATTCTAGTACGCGACAGACCATGCAATGTTTCTTCAGCTATGGTGTGAAACTCGGATTCTAACAGTATCCATTTTCTGAGAGTTAATACTGATTCTGACTCTTGATTTTCATGAATCCACCTATGATACCTTGTAAGCATAGAGTCTGGTAATTTCTTCTGTAGTCTTAAATATAATGACCCATTTTTCAAATCATCCAAGCCATCTGACTCACTTATATTTACCACAGCTACATCTAGTAAGTCTGCAAATTTCTCTAAAGACCTGGCATTTTCTTCTTTCATGGGATAGAAATTTTCTAATTCCTCCAAATACCGCGCAACCTGCCTACGATGTCCGCCAAACTTGCGTTCAAGTCTTTGTAACGCGGTGTCATACGCTGACGCGGAATGACCTAACTTGTCGATACAATTTAACGCTTCGCCACTTAAATATTGTCTTAATTGGAGAAGTTTGTACTCTTTCGTAGCCGGAGCTTTGTCTATGCAGGCCATAAAGGCAGCTTTCCAGGAATCATACTTGGTTTTATCACCACTGAACATTGGGATGGACACCCTTTTCATTTGCTTCCAAAGATCTTGACCTAACTGATTTTCAGATTCTTGGACTCTAGGTGTTGGCAATTCATACAGGGACTCAGATTCATTATCGGAATCGACCGACAAGTGATCCTCCGAAGCTTCACTTCGTGAACTCTTACTTTCCCTAAAGTACTCCTGAACTTGATTTACAGTGTCGGCATATTCATTTTCCAGAATTTCCATATCTTTTGCAACTTGATGCAGTCCTGTATCATTACCAACATACATATAATATTCGGATAATTCTTGGAAACTGTTCATTGCAGTTTCTAAAGCCAAATCCAGTTTATTGTTGGTAGATTTAATCATGGAAATAACAGTTCTAGGATCTGTGTCTTCAAGGGACGGGTCAAGGTGCTGTAACAACACATTTTTATGCCTGGTGAATGTTGCCTTTGCTCTTGATTTGTTCATTTTTAATTTGTCAATGTTTCTGTCCGAACCAAGATTCCTGTCGAACTGCGGTTCAAAACGACCGCTTTCGTCTCCCTCACTCATGTTTAGCGGAATTACACAACCTCGCTCTGCTACCAATGTTTCGATGGTTTTCTATGTTATCATTGTTCGATGACTAAAACACAAGGCGATGGTGAATTTTCTGGTTTTAATGAATTTCTATGCGATGCGATGACAAAACGACATTATTTCCCGCAATTTTCTGTTTTTCTGATCGGCTCGATTATTACTAACTATATGTAAGCCGTTCTCTGGCTTTCACTATTTCGGACAAACTCGACCGAGACTTTTCGGACCAAGACTTTTCGGTCCTTACTACCGGACTGAGCTATTACGATCTATTTCTATACGAATCTATATCGATAAACGACCTCTTCAGACCAGATGATATCATTTTTGCACTGTTACTTTTCGGAAGCGCATTTTGCAATTGAATCAATATTGTTGACATTTTGTTTTCTTTTTTCGGCTTAAATTGCTTAAATCTGAATGTGACAAACTTCAGCTGACGTTTCGGCTAGGTATGACGTCATTTTCCACGCGACGTCAGATGAAGATGACGTCATTAGAGTTGACGTCCCAATTTTACAATTTTGCACGATGACCCTCAAGTCAAGAATTTGGCAATTTTTCATAAACAGAATTTTTCGCTTTTAACAAAGTGTGCAATATCAAGTAAGTGTGCAGATATCGTCTGATATCTGCACACTTGTTACTCGGCTTTTATCCCTATGTTTTAATCATTTGATATTTATAGCTATATAATAATGTAAATTATCTTACCATCACTAACCCGTGACTCTACTGATGTTAGTAAAAAGAAGATATTACGAAAATAGTAAAGCTGTATTTACCAAGTCAAGAATTTAACTGTACAGTCATTAAATAAATAAATAAATAAATAAATAAATAAATAAGTAAATAAATAAATAAATAAATAAATAAATAAATAAATAAATAAACTCGGATCCAAAATAATGGATCCGAGAAATAAATAAATAAATAAATAAATAAATAAATAAATAAATAAATAAATAAATAAATAAATAAATAAATAGGTTATCACTTATCTAAAATATCACTTTTTATTATATGGCAAGTGATGAAATATAGAGAAATATGTATTAAATATAACCAATATTTGAAAAAGTTATATTTTCACATGTGAAAATATAAAAAAAAAGTTATATTTTAACATGTGAAAATATAAGATTTGGGAATACGCAAATTACGATTCCACCGTTTTATTTCTAATTTATACATAACTTAATTTTATAGGCAGTGACTATTTTGCCGGACCCGTCAAAATAGCCCCTAGGAGCTATTTTGCCAGACCCGGCAAAATAGTCCAGACCCGGCAAAATAGTCCCTAGGTGCTATTTTGCCGGACCCGGTAAAATAGCTTTATTGGACTTATAGGCTATTTTGCCGGACCAAATACTTATTAACAATTTTATTTTATATTTAGTAAGGTATTCTAATCTACATTTTTGTTTTATTCATCTATTTATTTATTTGAGATATTTCTCAATCAATAGGTTGCTTTTTGTGCCTTTTTTATGACACAACTTTGGTAAAGTTGGAAGGGTATGTTGCCTCTGGCTGGGTCTGTTGGTCACTTTTTTAAATTTTCGAATGGTGAATGCTAGAGTTTTGAAATTTTAAATAGACCTACAGCTGATCATGGCTAGTTCCAGGAAACTTGAGCGCAGACCCCGCTACCCTGGATTACCAGATGTTCTAGTTTTTAACCTCTAGCCCCACCATCATACATGGGCCCAAGAGTCTGACACTTAAAGGTACCTAATGTCTAAGAATGCTTTCTGACAAGACTTTGTGCATGTCAAGATACAGACTAACAGAAAACTTATCATGGCATCTATCAAATTCTACAGGTGTCCTAGATTTCGATCTCTAGCTGCACCTTTGGGGAAGGCACCAAGGATTTGAATTAAAAGCAAACCCTACAGGGTATATATGATCTATATACTAGGAATACATTCCTATGACCGTTTACTAAGATATGAACTTAGAGAAGAAACATTAACATTGTAAATAGCACATTTTAAAGGTGACCAGTCCCTGATAGTCTGTGGAAAGAAACTGGGGTCAAACTGCTTTTGAAATCTTCTTTGCTAGCTAAACATATCGGCAATACCAATGAGTGTTGATTTCTACAATGCATATATTCTTGTGTATTCTGGCTTTAATCTTCAGACCTTTTCAATACAATTGTTCTCCTTTTCTTAAGAGATTCCCTTTTAAAGTGTCCCAGAATGCCAGCCATACTTCCATTTGTATCTGAATAAAGTCTTTTATCAACATTTTCAGTCTGTGCATTCTTTTAAAAACATAATTATCTCAAACAAATATGTATCAAATAAAAGAAAATGTAGATAAAAAAATAAAAATATAAAATAAAAATTTTACTAAGTTTTTGGTCCGGCAAAATAGCCTATACGTATATTGCCGGGTCCGGCAAAATCAAGCGTACAGACTATTTTGCCGGGTCCGGCAAAATAGCCCCTAGGAGCTATTTTGCCGGGTCCGGCAAAATAGCCACTGCCAATTTTATAATCTATGCTATTGTTGACGCAATGAACGTTCACACACAATAGCGACGTAATGACGTGACGTAATGACGTCATTTAAGATTTTGACGTCATATGCTTTAGCGCGCAACGTTACAATGACTACATGCAATATGATAAAAAGAAAATTCAAGTTTTTGTGGTGAATATGACTTTTATTTCATCTCATGAAGTGAAAAATTATATATTTCATTCGTGCCTTCGGCACTCATGAAATATATTTTTTTTTTCACTTCACTTACTGAAATAAAACTCATATTCACTCCAAAAACTTGAATATCCTCTATATATGTATGTATTTGTATTATTATCATGTAATTGTATGTATTGTATTTGCATGTGCACACGTTTAATTTGTATGTGTTATTGTGTTACGACGATGAGTCTGAATTCTGTATTCTGTATTCTTAAATGTGGTGCGTATCCATTTTTAGCTTGAGATATCTTGATACATGTATTACAATATTTTGTTTGAAAATAAATTATCATTGTATATGCGTGTAGCACAAAACCGTGATCCAATTGAGTGCAGTTTTTTCCGAAGCATCAGAAATACATCTCCATTAAGTAAAACTGGCGTATGCAGGGGTGTACCTATTTCTTTTATTTTTGGTCTAAACATAGATTGTGGGTACTCGTTAAAACCGTCCGTCGAGGCGGTTTTAACGTGTACTCACGATTATGTTTTGAGCAAAAATTTGAGCAAAGAGAGAGAGAGAGAGAGAGAGAGAGAGAGAATTATGTACAGTCACTGTAACAGTACTTATTTATAAATAAGAAAAATGGTTGAAAATAATAAACGACTCATACCAATCTGTTTTCTCGAAGCTGACGATGATGTTGTCGACCTGGGTACAGTTCGAATAATAGTAACGTCGCCCTGGCGTTTGGAACAACACCACGTCTCCTGGACGAGTCCATTCCGTATAGAGGGAAAACAACTGGCCCCGCCGACTTTGAAGTTGAATGATCTTTCAAGGAGAACGCCTTGATTGCTCATTGTCAAATGGAATCGTCCAAATTTGGAAGCTATTCTTAAAGGTGTGAAAAACAATGCAGATTGTTTGCAAACTGTGTGGCGCAATTAATTTGCATTAATTTATACGAATTGTTATTAATAGGTGTAATTATTTATAACATTAATTGAAACTTGGACTTCAAAATGCTTGCCGTCAGACCTTTTTGAAATAATTGCAATTACGGACGGATGACAGTGGAAGATTTGGAAAGAAATGAAAGAAGATTTCTTTCCCCCTTGGGGAAAATCACTGTTATCAAATCCCTCTTGTTGCCAAAAATAACTCATTTATTGACAGCTCTACCCAACCCTGACACAGAGACATTTAATGGTATAAGTGGCATTTTCTTTGATTTTCTGTGGACTGGAAGAGCTAAAATAAAACACTCTGTAGTAGTTAAGCAATATTTTGAAGGTGGTCTTAATATGATAAATTTGGTCGCATTTAATCAAGCACTAAAAATAACATGGTTAAGACGTATTCTCCAAAGAGAGAGCAAATGGCAATTACTGATTAAAAAGCAGGTAAACATACAAAATGTTTTTTGTTGTGGCTCGGCATATATAGAATCAGCTTTGAATAACTTAAAAAATTGTTTTTGGAAAGATGTTTTTAAAGCTTTTGCAAAGTTTCAGCAACAGCTAAATGTTGATTGGGATGAATCCAATCCTTACCAAACACCTATCTTTTACAATGAAAATCTACTAATTGGTGGCAAGAGTTTTTTCTACAAGTCATGGCAAGACAAAGGAATTTTTTACATTCGCGATTTTATGGACAGTAATGGTAATTTTCTTAATTTGCATGCATTTTCTCAGTCAACAACAATAAATACAAATTTTCTAAAGTATCAAGGAGTCATTGAATGTCTTAGAAAATTTATGAAGAAAAAAGACAACAAGGGTAACACTAAAATGAATATGATTGGACCCATACTTCCAAAAGCAATAAAATCAATACTTAAAACAGAAGAAAGGCTCTCAAAATATTTATAATGTCTTAAATAAAAATAATGATGCACCATCAGGAAAAAATAGATGGAACCACATATATAATATTGATGAAAAGTCATGGGAATATATATTTTTGGCCCCTTTTAAAATAACAAAGTGTACAAAGCTGAGATGGTTTCAAACATGCATAAATCACAAAATTTTGGTCACTAATAAATTACTTTATCAGATGAAAATGATTGATAGTCCTACATGCTCTTTATGTCGTAATAACGAAGAAACTATTGAACATTTATTCTGGAAGTGCCCAAATACACAACAATTTTTAAATAAAGTAAAGGACAAATTTCAGGAAATCAGTGTCTCATTAAATTTGGATGAATGCAAATTTATTCTAGGGATTTATCCTCCAAACACAGCAGACATTATCCAGTTTTTAATGCTTGTGGCAAAATACTACATCAATATATGCAAAGGCACTCATAAACATTTGACATTTCTAGAATATAAAATAAATGTCCAGTCCATATTGCAAAGTCACAAACAAATTGCACTAGAAAATAATAGATTGCAGAATTTTCTAGAAACATGGGCACCGTTTAATAATTTGTTTGACATAAATTGCAGTGGCGGATTTAGAGGGGGTTCGGGGGGTTCGCATGAACCCCCTCTGGGACCAAATTATTTCAATTTCAGGGGGAAATTTATGAAAAAAATCAGGCAAAATGTTGAAAACGAACCCCCTCTTGATGGATCTGAACCCCCCTTCCAGAAATCCTGGATCCGCCCCTGAATTGATGGTATAAACTAGATCATCCAAGCAAATGCCAAACAGTATGTGAGATTCTAGTTATGGTCTTTTTCCTGATTGTCTGTGGAGTCTGGGCTAACCCCACACCAATAATATTAATGTAATGCATTATAAATAGACCAGCACAGATTCCACAGTGATCAGAACAGTAGTATCTGCAACATCCTTTGCTTGGTGATCTGAGCCTCAGTAAATAAATTTAATAGTTTTAACAAAAATGAAACAAAGAAATTAAACCAGAAAAAAAAAATACATTCAAAAGTTAACAACCACTGATTAATCCCAAGCACCTATCGAAACTACCACCCAAAAATCAACAGTAGCGAAATTGAAAAAAACAAAAACAAAACAACTTATGTCTAAACAATGAAAAGATTACAAGAAAATAATTTTGGCCGACCCCGCATGACAGATCAGTCTTTCTCTTCTATGCTTCTTCCTCTCCTCCTGTCTCTACTCTAATTAAAAATGTGTGAAAATTTATTAAAAAGTACAAATCCAACAAACCCCATGCTTTTCAACCACTTGCTTCATAAACATAAAACTGAAAATGAATGTATGAATGCGAAAATGTGAGAGTGTAATTTTTCATTATAGTGCATGCATTGTAAACAGGTGAGGGGGATGGTTACGGGACGTTTCGCGCAAAAACCAGTTCCTCCCTGGGACGATTCGACCGGGACGATTCGAGCAAAAAAACCGAACGGGACGGTTCGCGCAAAAAAACTGGGACGATTCGCTCAAAATCAAATTTAGAGGTCGATTCACCCATTTTTTGTAATAAATAAATTGATTGATACAATAAGTGTTTTGCTTTGCAAATGAGCATGATTCCAATCTCTCTCTAAGCTTGTGAATGTGAGAAGCGATTTCAACACTCTGCCACATTTTTCATAAACTTGTTATGAAAGGTCGTTGTTTTCGATGCGTGAGCGAAAAACATGCATGTACACGGGTAAATCCGTTTTTACTATTACATCCTGCAAAATAAATAGTATAGGCTATTTTTATACATGTAGTTGCTAGTTTCTGTCGCATTGGGAGTTAAATTTTTAAGATTTATCTTTAAGTATATATTTTAATTTTATTATATACTGTCTGCATGTCGACATTAAATTCATGTGAAGATGCAAAAGACCACAGCAGGTCCTGAGTTGTGATTCGTGTGTGTGGTGGGGTGGTGGGTGGGGCGGGGGGAGGCTGGGTAAGCAACACCGTGGATGCGGGAATACGGGTGTGCTCACAAACCCGCTGGGTAGCCGTGTTGTGTCTTTGAGCAAGCAAATAACATTTGAAATGCTGACTGGGATGTGACGTAAACAAAAAATTAGTCGCCGTGATTATTGATTACTTTAAAGATTGAAGGCGCTCAAAGGAACGTGCGTATCTAAGGGTCGTAACGTCATTTTTACGCTGTATTCGTAACGTCAGTTTTCGCTCGAAACGTCATTTCTAGCGTCAGTTTACGTTCAGAATACGAAACTATATCCATACAATTATGCAGATGACTTCAGAAATGTAAAAAAGTTTGATATTATTTATTGGTTTGCTCAAAATATAGATTGCGGGCATGTTATCCCGAAGAAAACAACATTTCCGCGCCAGTTAGCAAAATTGAATACTAAACAGTGTCGGAAATTTTGGCGCAAAATCGATGTCGCGCGTAAAATGTACTGAATTCAGCAACGACTCACCTCTCTTCAAACGCCTATAGCAGGAAAACGAATCCGGTAACTAAGGGCTTTCTCGTTATCTATATGTAGTTCAGGAATTTCTCTAATACATATCAGTTTTTTAAAAAATCCTACCGTGGATTTTTTGAAATATAGCAAGAAAATTAACAAAAAGGGGGTCTAAAAATCGCATTTTACGTTGACGTCAATGTATTTTCGCTCTGAAATTTGACGATTTTGAAGGCCGATATCTCGAAAACAAGCTCGGAACGGTATCGATTTCTTTTCATTTTCGTATGTAGGACTTAAAAATACACTCACATGCAAAAAATAAAAAAATTCTACCGTGAGGTCAATTACGTACATCTGGCTTTAATTTGACGCTAAATGTCATAATGTGAGCTTTAAGTCATTAATAATTAAATCATTGGCATCATTAAAAACAAATATTTCAGATGTTTGATGAACCCTTGGTTAAATTAGATTGTTTGGCTCATTATGCTGATATGCATTATCATCTTATTTTGTTTACCCGTTTGATCACAAACAACTTTAGTGGCCAATTCAAAATTAACGACGTTATAATTACAGCAATTGTTGTCATAACACCCATTTTAACAAATATTTATTTATTTATTTATTTATTTATTTATTTATTTATTTATTTATTTATTTATTTATTTATTTATTTATCCAGGCCCTGGATTGAATTTGTGATTGAATCACAAATTACAGATATGAAAAAATGAAAATAAGAAGAAAACAAAAACAGTTTGTGTATGATTGATGCAATACGTTGGCTGAGAATAAGTGCCGTCCCGCAGACCTCACTGCAAATTCCAGAATCATATGGGATAGACACGATGTAACGCCGACAACGAGCAAGTATATACAGAGGACAATGAAGATACAAACCACTCCATTTTATTTCTAATTGTAAATTTCGTATTTATTACCTATTTTCAAATTTCAAAACAGCAAAGCAACGACTTGTTATTTTTTATTCAGGTGCTATATTTTGTTCAATGTTTCATGGCTAGCCTTGATAAATTAACCCACATGTAGAATATCATTTAAATATTGAATAAAATATATTTCTTTAATAATATGGACTTTTTATTCCTTCCTTTTTAAGAAAACGTTTGCATTATCACTGAAAAATACATTTGCGCGAACAGTCCCGTGGGTGAATCGTCCCCTTAATTTAAGAAAAAATAAGAACAAAACATTTTTCTCAGAAAAATCAAAGATAAAAAATACATTTCCATTAAGTCCATAATTAGTTTAACATACACATTGCATTTACTTGATTAATTTTGATAACCAAAACCTTGAAATCATTTTTTGAAAAATGCGCGAACCGTCCCGGGAGGAAACGTCCCGTTCGAAAAATATTTTTTGCGCGAACCGTCCCGGGAGGAACTGGTTTTTGCGCGAAACGTCCCGGAGCCAGGGGGATCCCCGACCCCCTCCTTGTATATAGCGGGGGAATAAATTCACACAACATAAAAAAAAAAAAAAAAAAAAAAAAAAAAAAAAAAAAAAAAAAAAAAAAAAGAAATGAAAGAATGTTATAAGACTTCAAAAGTGAGAAGAAAAAGTGTAGAAATGTCGGGTTAAAAATTGTTTTAACCGTATGCATTTAACAAATGTTATAACAAGTTAAGTGTGGATACAAACCTGTACTGTATTTCAATTCAATCGTCACTTACTACTACTACTACTACTACTACTACTACTACTACTAATAATAATAATAATGCACGGTAAATGCACGGTGCTTCAACTTTATGTTTCACAGACGAAAATGAACTATTTTACAATTTTATATTTTTAATAACACGTCTACAACAGATTTTATGAATAAAAGTCTACATTTTCAGAGAGAGAGAGAGAGAGAGAGAGAGAGAGAGAGAGAGATGACATTTAAAAAATGGTTTTAGACGAAATGTCCTGCACCCCATCGACATTTCGTCCAAAGGACATTTGGTCTTTAGGACTTTTTGTCTAAATGTAATTTCGTCTAATGGACATTTCGTCTAAAATTCGTCTAAAAATGTCTAAAAACGTATAAAATTCGTCTAAAACTCTTCTAAAACATAAATGATAAGGAAAATATTTTTGAACAACATTGTGCAGTAAAACGGACTGGCTCATTGCAACCTACACTGCTGGAAGTATATGATGTTCAAGAAAGCATGATATTATCAGAGATATGCGAACTTTGCAGAATGAATTTATGGAACCCATGTAGAATTGTTAGAATCCAAAGACCCCAACTCAATTCCAGGCCAAGCATTATGAATATCTTATAATTGACAGGGTGTACATATACGTGTAACAGGTACAAGATATTTCTGGATCAGTACACGAAAATTTGAAAGTGGTTTCAATGTCTACGGTATTTACAGCAGTTGAGGAAACCGACGAAACATGATGGAGAACCCAATTTACATAATACAGGCGACTAAAACCCTGCACGTAGCCTGCTGGTACTTTTTCTCGAACGGGACCAACCCTTATTTACACTAGTTAAAAAGTTAATGCTTGTCAATAGTTAAGTTACAAGTGCAGATTATATTTTCCCTTTGGTCCTTTGAGATCAGTGAGGATATTCTGAGAAATCAGAAAACTATTATCGGTGTAGATTCATTTTCTAACCAATTTTTAAAATGTTTGGCCCCATTTTGATTCTGCTAGTCTTTGTGTCGACTACCCTGTTGAAAGATGCCATATTACAATAAGTCTCTTTGGCTCCATGTTGCCAAATTTAGGGTCACTGAAGAGGCTTCAGTAGCCGAAACCGCGGTATGGCCCATTACCTTTCTCGTTAATATAATCACTGCTCTTAATATTAAGGATCTGTTTTATTTTAATCTGCTATTACTGCAGCTGGTGTTGTGCAGTGTGGCGGCCCTATAAAGTCTCACCGTACATCATCCATAGTGCAGATTATATTTCCCTTTTGGTCCTTTGAGTTCAGTGAGTGTATTCTGAGAAATCAGAAAATTATTATCGGTTTAGATTCATTTTCTAACCAGTATTTAAAATACTTGGCCCCATTTGGATTCTACTGGTCTTTGTGTCGAATTATGGACAATTCGGATCTTGGCTAATTCGACCCTAGTCAATCGGACCCTAAAAAATTCGGCCCTAGTCAATTCGGACCCCGACAACTGGTCAATTCGGACCGTTTTTATTGGTCAATTCGGACCTCAAAAAGAAAAAAATTCTTTGGTCAATTTGGACCTTTTCCATTGGTAAATTCTGTCATTTCCTTTGGTCAATTCGGACCTTTTCCATTGGTCAATTCGGACCTTTTCCTTTGGTCATTTCGGACCTTCTCCATTGGTCAATTCTAACCTTTGCCATATGTATTTTCCATAAAGAAGAAATGCGTTCAGATTAAACACGAGCCGTCCTAACATCTAGAATAAGACTTCAATCCATATACATGCAGTACAATTTGCTGTGTCGTTTTAATAGACTACTTATTGCTTTCATGGTTATTGTAAGCAGGCTTTATGCTATATGACGGTCTCGCAGGCAACGTCCCGTCATGACCATAGCTGTTGACTGGGATTCTAAGCCACAAATCAATCAATCAATCAATCAATCAATCAATCAATCAATCAGACAAAGTATTTCACTCGCAAATACGGCATAAAATAATGGCATGAGTACTACAATGAATTTTTGTTTAAATGATTTGAAGACACGGTTAATCCTTCCATAGCATTGGCTGATTCGGATCTTATTTCTGTTTCACATGTGGTCAATGCGGGCCCTAAACAGATTCTGACATCGGCTAATTCGGACCTTAAACCGATTCGGACCTTGGCTAATTCGGACCCTATTTAAAAAAAATCATTGGCTAATTCGGACCTCGATTTTGCGGGGTCCGAATTGACCAGTGGTCGAGGTCCGAATAAGCCAAGGTCCAAATTGGCCAAGGTCCGAATTGTCCACAGCTGAGGTCCGAATCAGGTCCGAATTAGCCGTCCGAATTAGCCAATTGTCCACGTACCATTGTGTCGACTACTCTGTTGAAACGGTACGTGGACAATTCGGACCTTGGCTAATTCGGACCTTGGCTAATTCGGACCTGATTCGGACCTCAGCTGTGGACAATTCGGACCTTGGCTAATTCGGACCTCGACCACTGGTCAATTCGGACCCCGCAAAATCGAGGTCCGAATTAGCCAATTATTGTTTTGAAATAGGGTCCGAATTAGCCAAGGTCCGAATCGAATTAAGGTCCGAATTAGCCAATGTCAGAATCTGTTTGGTGTCCAAATTAACCACATATGAAACAGAAATAAGGTACGAATCAGCCAATGCTTGAATCTATTCAAGATGGAAGGATTGCCTGTGTCTTCAATTCATTAAAATAAAAAAAATCACTGTAGTACTCATGCCATCATGTAGTATTCGCGAGTGAAATATTTTGTTTTGTTGATTGATTGATTGATTCATTGATTTCTGGCTTCGCCTCCCAGTCAACAGCCATGGTCATGCCGGGACGTTGTCTCAATTTTGTAGGACATTTACCCAATATTACGATGTCATGATATCCAAATGCGCTTGAAAATATAACCACGCAAGTAAACACAAGGGCTTATGTGTATGGGTGATTTTTCCTGGGCAAAGACATTCTGAGCGGTTAACCAGTGCTCAAACGGTCAGTCAGAAGTGAATTAAGCTTTGTCTGTAGGCTCAAGCAGCCCATCTGTTTCCTAAGGGTACTTTGTGTTTTGAAGTTCGCGATCCTCGGTGTATGAGATTATTCAGCGTAAATCGCAATCGGCTCGTACCTTATGAAATGCGAGACCGTCATACAGAACGGCAAGAAACTAGTAAAGGATGGCTCGTTTTTAAGCTGAACGCAGTTTTCTTTGTGGAAAATGCATAATGCGAAGGTCCAAATTGACCAATGGAAAAGGTTCGAATTGACCAAAGACAAAAGGTCCGAATTGACCAATGGAAAAGGTCCGAATTGACCAACAGAAAAGGTCCGAATTTCCGAATTGACCAATGGAAAAGGTCCGAATTGACCAACAGGAAAGGTCCGAATTGACCAAAGAATTTTTATTTTTGAGGTCCGAATTGACCAATAAAAAAGGGTCCGAATTGACCAGTGGTCGGGGTCCGAATTGACCAGTGGTCGATGTCCGAATTGACTAGGGCCGAATTTTTTAGGGTCCGAATTGATTAGGGCCGAATTAGCCAAGGTCCGAATTGTCCATAATTCGTTGAAACATGCCAAATTACAATTAGCGGAGCTGCTTAGTGAGCAAATTTGAGGGAATACTTCAGTTGATGATACAAGCATGAAATTTACACCATATGTTCTCCAAATGATGCAGATTCCAAAATGATTCCTGGCCACTTCGAATTCGGCCATTTTCAAGATGGCCGCCGAAAAACAAAATGGCCGACATATTTAAGAGGGTTGGTGTAGATAAATGATCATAACTCACATTCTGATAATCATAGAACAATGATTTTGGTTCCAAATTATAGCTATGGCATTGCCCTTTTGAAAAAAGTTAAAAAATAAAAAAGCTAATTTGCATATTCATGAATATTAATAAGTTTCTCCATTTCAGCTAAAATCAGTAGCAAAAAACTTGGATATTGACAATTTCACAAGTTTTTGTCCGTTTTAAATGTCAAACTGATACATAAGCCAGACTGAGCCTTTTATTCAACTTTATAATTGTTTTCATTAGGTATCTAGCTGAGCATTAGAATTTTCATTAATATTCATGAATCTAAAGAAAATGATATATCTATATACTGAGTTTCGACTTTTTAACAGAAGTTTGGACTGTACATTTACCTATAATAGTACATATATTACTGTCTATTGGTCAGAAGCAATATCACTATCAAGAAGCAAACTCTGTAAGCTATCATTTGTGTACAAGACGGTGACGTCACAGTTAAATTTTACAGTTCGGACTGAACCTAAGTTCGGAAAATGTGGTGCCGCTCGTTTTTAAGTTATTTTCGAAATATCCTTTCGTATGCAGCATACATTCTTGATTCTATAACTATAAAAAAAACTGTCAATAACCTTTTTCTCGTTGCTGAGAACACTTCGATAACTTAATTGTTGCGAAGTGGTCTAAATATAGACAACAGAAATAACACATTTGCTAATTCTAACTCACCTTGCCTATATAGCCAGTGTTTATAAAACCGTTATATTGTGCAACACTTCACTGGGAGAATAAGCGTGGCGTTACTTTGCGCCATTTGGATATCATTTGTGATGTCATCTATCCTATCACACCAAACACCATTAGATGATGTAATACTTTTAACGCATAACAAACGTAATGATTGTATGAAAATAAAACGCATTACAGTCAAATATTTGGCGGGAAATCTGCAATGCAATGATGGAAAGCTGAGCTATATCGACTGTTTCAATGACCTTTATTCTGTTTTTTGTGTGTTAGAAAGGAAATAGATCCGCGCTCGTGATTTCATCTTCTTTACAACTGACCTCCAAACAGTGAATTGTTACTCAACAATTCACTGCTAGATCTGATCTATTTCTTGCAAAAATGCCCACAATACGCTGCATATGATAGAATATATGGAAACCATTCTTCTTTAATTATTTAACATTAGCAAAGCAATTTGTGATTTCCGAAATTATGTGCAGTTCGAACATGCTCTCTATCGCATGGTGCCTACACGAATGATAGCAAACACAGACTTCCCATCCAGACTTTCTAACCATCATTTAATATATTTGGCCCCATTTGGATTATAATAGTCTGTGTATCGACTATCGTGCAGAAAGATGCGAAATTACAGTAATTCTTTTGGCTTCATGTTGCCAAATGTGTAGGGTTACTGAAGAGGCTTAAGTAGCCGAAACCGCGGTATGGCCCATCCCCTTTCTCATGAATATGTTCACTGCTTTTAAAGGATATTAGTTCTATTTTTATTCCCGACAGTGAAGGACATGGCAAGCAACCAGAAGCCCTCGTTTAATGTGCCCGTCACAAAGAACAAGCGTTCTCTTTTCAGTAGGAAAGTTTAACCTGACCAATCATAAGCCAAGTGTAAGCTTGACAGTTTGAAAGATGGCTGTAGACTATTTTCGAGGCTATTTATCTCATGCAAAAGCCAAAAATTGATTTGCAGGAATTTTTATGATATGAAAATCAAAACTGTCCTCTGTCATTTCACAAAATGGCATTTTTTGTTCCTGAACAAAGTCACGGCTTCTTGACACCCTTGTGCAAGGAACAAATACAGCTGATGAACAGCCAAATGCAGACACTGTGATCATTGATGAGACAGCCCTGATTAATGCGGTGTCCACCGGAGTAGCAAAACCTTTGATGATCGTACCTAATATTGAATCCTATGCCCTATGCCCTGAAACACTCCGGAGTTGATATTGTTTTTATACTTATCGTCAGGATAGTTGGAAGGGCAAGTCCTGACAGAAAAGAGGATCATGAGGAAAGTAACTGTTAACAGCAGACTTCCAAACAACTTCCTTAGATGTGATGAAAAAAAAAAAAAAAAAAAAAAAAAAAAAAAAAAAAATATATATATATATATATATATATATATATATATATATATATATATATATATATATATATATATATATATATATATATATATATATATATATATATATATATATATATACATGTATATATATATATATATATATATATATATATATACTTGCACAAACCAGTGCACAGGTAATAGTGTCAAAAGGAAATACAATTGTTTGCAATACAGAAATCAGCAGATAAAAATTGAAACTGAGATCCTGTAAGAGTAGTGAACATATTAATGAGAAAGGGGATGGACCAAATCATGGGTTTGGCTACTTAAGCCTCATCAAAGACCCTTTAGATTTGACAACATGAAGCCAAAGGTAATTACTGTACTTTTGCACCATTTAACTGGGTAGTAGGTACAAAGACTAGTATTATCCAAATGGGGCCAAATATATTAAATGATGGTTAGGAAATGTATCTAAACCAATAATGATTTTCTTGATTTCTTAGAATGTCCTCGCTGATCTCAAAAGACCAAAAGAGAAATATAATCTATACTATGGATGACTTTTAGGGCCGCCATATGACACAACACTAGCTGCCGTAATAGTAAATAACAATTACAACTATGATCCTTCAAGAGTAGTGAACATATTAATGAGAAAGGGGATGGACATTTAAGACCGCCATATGACACAACACCACCTGCAGTAATAGCAAATAACAATTAAAACTATGATCTTTCAAGAGTACTCAGCAGTGAACATATTAATGAGAAAGGGGTGGACCAAAACATGGTTTCGGCTACTTAAGCCTCGTCAGTGACCCTTTAGATTTGACAACATGAAGCCCTATGGAAGATTTGTAATTTTGCACTTTTAAACAGTTGCCTGAACAGCAGTAGCCATCTCTGAATTAGGGCTAGACCAAGCAGAACAACATATGGGTTCCTAAATGGACAACACTGTCTGGTATTGCCGAATACTGTCAGGAGTTACAAAAGCGTGGTTGAATAAAGTTACTGTATGGGAAATGCTACCGTTCATGCCTTTCCGGCGCAGAAATGTGTTCATGTAGCTGTCAACAAGAGCAATAAATCTTACAGTTGTGAACGACTCTCGTAATGACAGCAGCCATGTACATGTATATGTTGGGCAATCGGCTTGGATATATTTATTGCAAAGCCAGTTCGGTTTAATTAGAGCTGTACTGAAAGCAATAATTATTAATTTGCATAATTAATGGTTATTGGTTAATAGAATTAAACAGTATTTTATTTTTGTATTTTATTTCTTGAGTCCTTTATCTTAGTATTTTATTTTTGAGTCAAAATATGTTATTTAATATAATTTCCTTTCCTTTATTTCTTGAATTCCCATTGCTTTCTCTTTTAAATTATAAGGACACTATGTCATTAATATTCATGACTTTATTTATAATAAGACCTAAACTCTTAGGGGCATTGGAAGAAAGGACACTAACAGAGTTTTAACTGTGCATGATTCATTCTTTGAATAATATGTTGAATGATTTTGTACAGCACAGCGTGATAAACGCTAAAATTTGAAGACATATTGAGTAATTTCAAATGAAAATTCATAAATATGCAAATAAGCTTTAATGTAATCATGCTAATTTAATGTATGACAAAGTGAAATTTAAGTTATATGTTTCATTTGACATTCCAGCAGAGTCCATTTTCAATAATGTGATTTTTTTAAATAATGTTTCGCAATTTTCATGATTTTGGATGCAAAAAATTAGAACTCATTAATATTCATAAATATGCAAATGAGGCAACTTGTTAATTTGGATATAAGACAAAAGGGCAATGAGTATGCTTCAATTTGATACAAAGATGTTTGTTCTGTGCCAAATAGAACCAGAGATATGATCGGTTTATTACACATACCCCTTACAGAAGTGTCGGCCATCTTGGATTTTGGCGGCCATCTTGAAAATGGCCGAATTTCACGTGGCCAGGAATCATTTTTTAATGTGTGTCATGTAAAGAACATATGGTGAAAATTTCATGCTTGTATCATCAACTAAAGTATTTTCTCACTTAGCAGCTCCACTAAATAGCGTCACTGAAGAGGCTTCAGTAGCCGAAACCGCGGTATGGCCCAATACCATTCTCGTTAGTATGTTCACTGCTCTTAATGAATCTGTTTTATTTTCATTCAAGATGAAACTATCTGCATTTGTTCCAACTGGCTAAACTTTTTAACTTTACTGCATACTAAACAAATCTGATCCACATGCCAAATTGTATAGGATAACGCTGCGATTAATGGACAATTTCTGTAATTTTCAAGCTATTTTTAAACAGTTTTCCATTGTTTCTATGGGCGTTTAAGGTTTTTCACCACCTCATTTAGCTGCTTTATTTCTTTAAACTCACTGAAAATTTCCAAATTGTGTTTTGTGGCTAGAGGTAAACAATAATTATTCTTTCTAAAACTGCACATACCTTTCAAGTTAGCCGCGGTTTTTGAGAGAAAAATGTGATTGATCACTGATCCACCTGACCCTGATTCACACTGTATGATGGTGGGTGTGTTAAAATGACGTCACTGAAGACGTGACGCGATAACGCCATTAATTGATATATTGAAAAACATGGCGAAGGTTCAATGTACACACGCATTCTCCAATACATGTCTGATTCCAAAATTTATCAAACCTGGCTATTTTTGATCGATCACTGGTCCCCTTATGCTATCTATGGTTCTTCTGCGCGTACCCACAATCACTGTTTTGAGCAAAAATATTGAATATATCATTTTTTCCAAAGAAATTTTCATGTTTTACAGCTAAAAAACATCTGCATTTTGCTGTTTTGCATGGGCAAGTTTTCGTAATGTGATGACCTTAATTAAAGGAGAAAGTCATTCTTGGAAAAAAAAAAAAAAAAAAAAAAAAAAAAAAAAAATGGATCCGAGGCCCCGAAGGGGATTTTATTATATTAGAGAATCGGCTGCGGTGACCTAATGGATAGCTTCGCCTTGCAATCAGAAGGCTCGATCCCCGGCCGGTATATGCCTGTCATGCATGTGGTTATGTCACTCGCCTTGTAAACCAGGGGTCGCAGGTTCGATCCCGGGCTTCTCCAGTCCGTCGGATGGGACTATAAAGATGGGACTATAAACCGAGGTCCCGTCCTCATATGATCTTAGCTGTTGGTGGGACGTTAAACCCCAATCAACCAACCAACCAACCAATGCTCATCCTGACTTAATAAAGGCAAACCGCTCGCAGGGTTATCATTTACTTGATGAAATAATGCACCACTAATTTGAAGAAAAACAAACTTAAAGTTGAGTAAATTTTAAAACATTCGTATAAGATTTGAAAATTTGAATGTATTTTGATTAATTATATTTTCATGTATAAATGGTGTCCCGTGGCAAGAGGAAGTCATTTTATCCCGGCGATGGTATTTGAAATTTTATAAAACATATTGCCTCGTGGGAATATCTCTTAATTTTGATGAATTTTAAGTGTTGATATGTTTTTAGTATATCGCTTATTTAAACAACACGTGTTCGCCACTGTCACTATGGTGCACATTTGTCTTATCTTAATAAAACAAGTAAAACTAGAATTTGGTTAATTTTCTATGTGAAAACTGATGTCCCCCCCTTTCTAACTGCATTTTCAAAGTTATACGAGTTCTTGTGCATCACATATCCTGTCATTCTGTTTTATAACTGTATCAGGTTTCAGGTCTCACTATAGGTATAGAAATCCAACAGTGTTTAATCATTTAAAACTCAAACTAAATGTATGAACTGCACTTTTCAGGCATACGCATAGCATTTATTTGTGTTGCTAATCATTAGAAGAACAAAATAAAATCAAAATGAGTGGGGATTGACCAGCTTGGTTTTTCACAAATTCTCTCAGTGGAGTGACACCGTCAGAATTTTCAAATAAACCGCTTTTCACGCACACAAGGGAAATAACTCCAAAATACACAACCAAGAGTTATAATTCTTGTGCATGACACATCGTCTCATTGTGCTTTATATAAGTGTTTCAAGTTTCATTGAAATAGCTCTTACCCTTTTTTACTTATAGAGCGGACAAGAAATTATATGGAAAATAATCAAAGGGAAATAATGTTGCCCAGTGAAAAAAATCAGTAATATTTAAAACTTTGTGGTAAATACGCCATACCTGTAAATCCTAAAACGTGGATGGGTCTTCTTATTTGTTTCTAATGGCTTTAATCTTTTTTTTGAAAGATCTATTTTTATATAGGTGCGATTGCTTTGACCGTGTCGTTTTAGTGATCCTGAAAATTTATGAAAACCGCTATAAACAACTGAAATCGACATATGCGTTTCAAGGTTTACTGGTGATGCAACAGCATGCCCCTTCAACAATCCCATGGGATCATACGCAGGAAAGTCTTGTCGTGAATGATGTCAAGATGCGAGGAATCGACCTTAACACTCCTAAGATGTCTCGCCATGGTTACTAACACCAGCCCAAACCATAAAAACCTAGTGCGAAACTTTCACGTTTGATATCCTAGATTTTTTCATGGTTAACACTCGACTATCTCATCAGGAAAACAAGTCCGTGCAATATATACCCCCTTAAACCCCACTTTTATACAGTAAAACTGGGGTTTGCAGGGGTATACCTATTTTTCTTATTTTTGCTCCAAAACATAGATTGTGGGTACACGTTAGAACCGCCTCGGCGAGACAACGAACAATTTTATACTTAGTAATTATAAACGCCCTGCAAAATACTAGGAGTCACTCTGTGGTGCCACTGTAACACTGTTTGGGTATGATGCGGCCGGGGCGCAAATTCACGATCTACCGCTCCCGAAGCGGTCGCTCTACGCACTGAGCTAACGGGCCGGAAAACTAGAACCTCAGAATACTTCTTAACTGTAAAATAGTAGATTAAGGTAAAAGTAGACAAAGATCAGGAAAAGGCGCAATCAGAAAGACATCCCCAGTCCAAAAACCGAGGCGGGGGAAAAACTAAACTAACAATCAGGTACAAACTTGCCTCTGATAATGGTTTTTCGCAGAAAATTTTTGTATGGGGGACGACAGAAAAATTATTTTCATGTCAAAATCTTGATTATAGTTTGTCCTAATAGGACCTGCGAAAAATTTTGAAAATCATAGAACAATTAAACTTTTTATGGCCAAAATGAGTTTTGACTAGGGATTTTGCATTGGCAAGGGAGATAATCGATGATCGTGAAAATACATATTTTTCGAGAATTTTTACCTGATCATGAAGATTTTATCTCAGGTATGTCATTTGTATCAATTTATAATAATTTTGAGCAATCATGATTAAATAGTTAGAATTTAAAAATTTTGCGGGAAAATATTTACCTCCCTTCCATGAGATTTTTGTACAGGAAATCCCTATTCAAAAATGTTTTTGACCAGAACTTTTTATTTGTCAACCGATTTTCAAAATTTTTGCTGCACATTTTGCGACAAAGTAGATGCTAAATTGTGCCAAGAAAATATTTCTTCTGTATTTGAACAGTTGTAAAATATATATATATATTTTTTTTTTTTTTTTGATTCAGTTTTACGTCCCTTTCAAGCTTTTTCACTCATATCGAGACGGATCAATCGGTAGGTGGGGCGAAAACCGGAGTACCCGGGGAAAAACCACCTGACACACCCGCAAGCAGAACTTGGCTTGTCCCACATGTGACTCGTGCCCCGAGCGAGGCGCGAACCCACATCGGTGAGATGACCGAATGATCAAGAGCACTGAAGTCAGCGACCTTAACCACTCGGCCACGGGGGCCGCCTGTAAAATATATGCCAAAAACCATTATCACACACTACGAAACAGATTATAAAACATATCGTAAGCCGAGTGAGCAGCTATTTCCCCAGTCTTGAGCCGGCCACTCAGTTATCCAAACCTAACTAAAATGTGAACACGTTCACTGAAAAAATGTTATAAGAGGCCACTGTTCAAACTCATTTTTGTTTTCTGCCATTTTCAAAATTGCACGAATTTTTGCCCAAAGATGTGTCTTTCAAGTAGATTAAGTGAATTTCCAAAGTTTGTAGAAATAATTTTCTTGCACTTAACGCGTTTTTGGATATTTTCTCTACTGGTAGATTTTTTACGCATTTTTAAAAAATCGCTATTTTCGAAATTTTTGGAAAATTCAACAATGTGCCTCTTAAACATGTTAATCCCTGTCAAATTCACTTGAAGAGGCCTGCAAATGAGAGATATAACTCGAAACAGCTGTATTAGACAATTTTCGAGGACAAACAGGTCACGGCTGACTCACACTTCCGATTTCAATGCCAATTTTTAACGAATAAAATAACCAAATTTGTGGATGATTTTTTTTTTAAATTTTCAAGGTTTATCAGAGTCTAGTATTAGACATAAATAATCGCTGAAAATTTCAATGCCATGCTGCTGATAATAACGCAACCGGAGAAGAACAAAGTTGGTACGCAAATGCATGTAAAAAGCTGAATTCTTGTTATTCATGTTGATGTCTTCTTGCATGAACAAAACAGAAACGAAGATTCTTATTGCAGCAACACTTTTGACTTACTGATTTTATCTTGCATCATGGCAGTCAGTAGCACTTTCAAACAAATTTAAATGTAAAACACATTTTATTTGATGTTAATAAAGTGTGATTTGTTTAAATATGGGCACCTTTACTCATGCGTCGTCTGTATGTTTTGGAATGCAGAAACTCTCAGAGCCACTGTTAGACATTGGTTTATTCATATGATCATGAATTTCAATTGATCATATTTTACTTTCTGAACTAGAAGAAAAAATATGAGACGGCGTCTTATAACTTTTTACAGTGTATATAGTTAGTATAACTATATTATGTGACTGTATAGCATGGTTTGTGTTGGACCTAGTGGACAAGCCGGAATGTTGATGTTGTTTTCATGCGAAGGATCACTTCCCAGTGGGTACATGACGTCAAAATGACGTCATATCAACGTCGATGCGACGTCATGACGTCGCATCGACGTCGATCTGACGTCATGAGCCTGCTGGGTTAGATCTAAGAGAGAGTGTTTCCTAACAAAGCCGCCTTTCTACATGTAAAAACAAAAATAAAGCTATTATGTGATTGATTACATATCAAAATGTCAAACGTCGTTTAAGAGCTTAAAATTTTCTCAAGAAAAACAAGCCAGAGGGAACTTTGTGAAAGCCACAAAAAAGAAAAACATGCCTCAAAGTTTCAAAACTTTAAGCAACACTTTTTGCAAGCATAATTATAATGCTTTTTTACTTAAAAGTAACGAAATGGCATATTTTAGATATTGTCATGTTTGTAGTAGCATATAACCTACACTTCTGACCAAATCGAGAAAAAAAATGTTGTTTTTTACTAGTTCGGGGCTTACACGCGTTTATATACATGAACATACGTAAACGTTCTGAATATTTTAATTAGTTCCGCCCGCTAGAGCTGTTAAAGGCTTCTTTTGACTCGCAAAGGAAGCATGTGAAGCATGTTAAGATGATTCTCAGAATTTGTAATCTGGTTGTGGTTACCTTAGTATTATGTGGAAGAAGCATCGACGTAGCAGCACGTAAGTCTTGTAGCAATGCATATAAATTCAAATTAAGAATAATTAAACATTTTATTTAACATCAATTTCACATTCTTGAAGCCACATATGTTGGCGTTATGTGGTCAAACGTGGCGGAGGAAGCCTGTTAGTCACGCTGTCTGTGAAATTTGAAACCCTAAAATAATAAATCCTGAGCTTTTAAAATGTTGTTGCGTTATGTCTTTTTTTTTTTTTTTTTTTTTTTTTTTTTTTTTTTTTTTTTTTACAATAGAGAGGTTGAGAAAATGAACTTGTAACTTGTACGTGTACGTGTAGAACAGTTTTATCCCCAAACTTCGTCATTTATTACAAGTTCAAAATACTCGCTACACGTTGAGAATCAGTTAGGCTGTGAATGAAATAAATTTGCGACTTGTAAGTTTTCTTTATATGTTTCCATCGATAGGTCAGGTAGGTACAAGCAGAAACGAAGTTCGATGAAGCGTTGCCAAATCGTTTTACACGTGCAGCCGAAGTATATCTGACCAAAGGCGAATCGACGTACATGTGACCATATATATATATATGTATAAACAATAAAAAAATTCAGCTGTATATACAGCTTGGTTTCAAAAATAACATACCCCTGCAATGTCGCAAAATAAATTGACCTCTTCACTTTCATTGCATCGACTATTGCTTGATGGCTATAAACCTGGTACGAATGAAACTTCTACATTTTGTGTATATGGTTGTGTGTGTTGAAATGGTATTAATACTATATTGATCATGAGCAGTCCGATCGGACAGGAAGCTGCCTTTGGAATACACCAAAATTCTGACAGATTTAATAACACGTTTTCAAATTTAGGTGGTTGGTATGGTGTACGTACTGTGAATATTGCCACTTTGTGACCTGTATGATATGCATTGATACCTATTTGAGACATCTCAAAACTTGCACCACACTCACAAAAGTACAGTATCAGAAAGTGGAAGTTTGAAAGTGGAAGTTTAATGTACCCACTACCTTGTAAAACAGTACCTTGCAAATGCATGTTTTCATTGCAAAAATTCTCTTCAAAGTCATCCAATTTGATAAATTTGCATCTGAGAATAGCAGTAATAATCGAAATGATTATTTATAGATAGTTTCTATAGAACTGTGTCTCATGCAACGCGCACATGCCTATGACAATGTTAAAGTTATGTAATGACCGTCTTAAACATAATATATTAATCAAAGACATTTGTTGATATGTGAATATATTTGAATGAAATACTGTGACTGGTCATCTTATCAAGACGGATTATATAAGAAATCATCCCAGAGAAACTCAAACGAAACAAATATCAGGCACAAGAGAGCACAGTAAGATGTAAATGGACAGTAAGAGCAGTTCTGCTTCCTTAACACACGCCTATAATGAAAGGATAAGCGTCTACTTAATCATTAGTTCAGTACTTAAAATATAAAAGGAATGTGGTGCAAGTTTTAAGTTATCTAAAATAGATGTCCATGAATAGCATTCAGGTCAGAAAGTGGCAATATTCACAGTACGTACATCATACCAATCGCCCGAACTTCAAACCTTGACTTTAAATCTGTCAGAAATTTGGTATACGCCAAAGGCAGCTTCCTGTCCGATCGGACTGCTCATGATCAATATAAACTTAATACCATTTTAACACAAATAAACATATGCACAAAATGTAGAAGTTTCATTCGAACCAGGTCAAAAGTGATCAAGCAATGATCGATGCAATAAAAGTGAAGAGGTCAATTTATTTTGCGACATTGCAGGGGTATATTATTTTTGAAACCGAGCTGTACTTTATGAAATCTACACGTACACGTTCGATTTTCTCAAACGATTTTACACTCAAAACGATCGTATACGGGTAAATAAAGCTACAAGTACACGTACACGTTACAAGTTTATTTTCTCAACCTCTCTAATATGTCCCTTTCAACAGTTTTGAGAAAAAATTCTTCAAGATTTTTCAACAAGATATCTCAAAACGTATTTAAGCAAGAGCCTTTATCAGCTCACCTGAGCCGAAGTCTCACAAGGTGAGCTTATAGGATGGCCATGCTCCGGCGTCCGTCCGTCGTCGTCGTCCACAATTTCAAAGATCTTCTCCTCTGAAACCGCTTGACCAATCAAAGCCAAACTTCATGTGGAGCATCCTTAGGAAAGGGGATTATATAAATGGTCCAGGTCACATGACCAAGATGGCCGCCATGCCTATATATGGTAAAAAATCAAAAAATCTTCTTCTTTGGAACCAGTGGACCGATTTCAACAAAACTTGGTATGTAGCATTGGGGATTCTGGCCCATCATAGTTTGTATAAATCATGACCTTTGGTTGACCTTGACCTATTTTACGGCAAGGTCAATTTTGGTTACATAGGCTTTTCAGTGAAAAAAAAAAAAAGAGAAAGCATTGAATTTTTCAGGAAAACCTGTAGCCTGTGACCTGAAAGTTGGTAGATACAGACAACATGTTGAGCTAATGAAGTGTTTTGAGTATAAAAGGTCAAGGTCATTTCTTGACCTTGGCCAAAGGTCATTTACAAATTAAATGTAAAACTTTATTTTCTCAGTAACCGCTTGACCAATCAAAGCCAAATTTTATATGTAGTATCCTTGGGATAGATGAACAAAAGTTTATATAAATGGGCAAGGTCACATGACCAAGACGGCCACCATGGCTATAAATAGCAAAAACCTTTAAAAATCTTCTTCTCAAGAACCAGATGACCTATGATTATGAAACTTGGCATGAAGCATCAAGGGGAGGAGCTCTACAAAGTTTATATAAATCATGACCCTGGGAAGACCATGACCTATTTTACGACAAGGTCACCATAGGTCGCCCATGCATTTAAATGGGGAAAATTGTCAAAATGTCATTTGAAGGGAAAAAACTTTATGGAAATGGGCAAATGGACAGACGATTTGTGATTCTAAAAGGACCCCAGGGGCAGGTCTGCACCCAGTCCGGGGCAATATACATGCATATTACCATATTTCAAAGATCTTCTTCTTTGAAACCGTTTGGCCAATCAAAGCCAAGCTTTATGTGGAGCATTCTTAGGAAGGGAGAATGAAAGTTTATATAAATGGTCAAAGTCACATGACAAAGATGGCCGCCATGGCTATAAATAGCAAAAACCTTTGAAAATTTTCTTCTCAAGAACCAGAAGGCCTATGATTTTGAAACTTGGCATGAAGCATCAGGGAGAGAGGAGCTCTCTACAAAGTTTAAATAAATCATGACCTTGGGATGACCTTGACCTATTTTATGGCAAGCCCAACATAGGTTGCCCATGTAGTTGAATGGGGAAGATTAGTAAAATGTAATTAAATGGGGGAAACTTGCTGGGAGTATGCAAATGTACAGAAGATTTATGTTTATGTGAATTATGTCCTCAGGGGGTTGTTTACTCCCGCCCCTGGGCTATATACATGTATATGACCATAATATTCAAACATCTTCTTCTCTGAAGCCGTTTGGCCATTCAAAGCCAAACTACATGTATATGTGGAGCATTGTTAGGAAAGGGGAATAAAAGTTAATATAAATGGTCAAGGTCACATGACAAATATGGCCACCATGGCTATAAATAGCAAAATATTTATAAATCTTATTCTTCAGAACCGGAAGACCTACGATTTTGAAACTTTGTCTGAAGCATCAGTGAATAGAGCTCTACAAAGTTTGTATAATCATGACCCCTGGATGACATTGACCTTTTTTAGCTCACCTGAGCCGAAGGCTCACAGGTGAGCTTATAGGATAGGCAGGCATCCGTCGTCCGTCCGTCCGTCGTCCGTCCGTCCGTCGTCCGTCCACAATTTCAAAGAAGAATATTTCTGAAGCTAGTAGGCCGATCTTGATCAAATTTACCATAATTGGGTTGGGGGATTGATGGCATTAGGTTTTGGAGCAGATTGTATCAAAATTGTGGTTTCCATGGCAACAGATAGGTCCCATAGACTTACAATGGGAAAAACTAAAAAAATCTTCTTCTCTGAAACCTCTAGTCCCACAGCTTTGATATTTGGTATGTAGCAATGGCTAATGGTCCTCTACATAAAATGTGCCATTCGTGCCCCTGGGGTCAAATTTGGCCACGCCCCGGGGGTCGATAGTCTCCATAGACTTACTATGGGGAAAAAAAAAATCTTCTTCTCTGAAACCACAGGGCCCACAGCTTTGATATTTGGTATGTGGCAATGGCTAATGGTCCTCTACATAAATTGTGCCAGCAATGCCCCTGGGGTCACATTTGGCCACGCCCCGGGGGTGGATAGTTTCCATAGACTTACAATAGGAAAAACTAAAAAAATCTTCTTCTCTGAAACCACAAGGCCCAGAGCTACAATATTTTGTATGTAGCAATGTTTGGTAGTCCCCATTATAAATTGTGCCAATCATGGCCCTGGGATCTAATTTGGCCATGCCCCGGGGGTTGATAGTCTCCATAGACTTACTATGGGAAAATATTCAAACATCATTGCCTCCAAAGCCAGTTGGCAGATCTTGATCATATTTGGTATGTAGCAATGGCTAATGGTCCTCTACATAAAATGTGCCATTCGTGCCCCTGGGGTCAAATTTGGCCACGCCCCGGGGGGTCGATAGTCTCCATAGACTTACTATGGGAAAAAAATTAAAAAATCTTCTTCTCTGAAACCACAGGGCCCACAGCTTTGATATTTGGTATGTGGCAATGGCTAATGGTCCTCTACATAAATTGTGCCAGCCATGCCCCTGGGGTCAATTTTGGCCACGCCCCGGGGGTGGATAGTTTCCATAGACTTACAATAGGAAAAACTAAAAAAATCTTCTTCTCTGAAACCACAAGGCCCAGAGCTACAATATTTTGTGTGTAGCAATGTTTGGTAGTCCCCATTATAAATTGTGCCAATCATGGCCCTGGGGTCTAATTTGGCCATGCCCCGGGGGTTGATAGTCTCCATAGACTTACTATGGGAAAATATTCAAACATCATTGCCTCCAAAGCCAGTTGGCGGATCTTGATCAAATAACACACACAGCGTCACTGTGCAATAGAAAGTGTTACATATTGTTTTTCGGCAGATCGGACTTGAACTCTGGTTTCCATGGCAACATATATGTTTTGATGGAAAGAAATAAAAAATCTTCTTCTCTGAAACCACAGGACCTACAGCTATGATATTTGGTATATGGCAATGGCTAATGGTTCTCTACCTACATAGATTATGCCAGCCATGCCCCTGGGGTCAAATTTGGCCAGGCCCCGGTGGTCGATAGTCTCCATAGACTTACAATGGGACAAATCTAAAAAAACCTTCTTCTCTGAAACCACAAGGCCCAAAGCTTCTATATTTTGTATGTAGCAATGTTTGTTAGTCCTTATTATAAATTGTGCCAATCATGCCCCTGGAGTCAAATTTGGCCACGCCCCGGGGGTCAATAATCTCCATAGACTTACAATAGAAAACACTTCAAAATTCAATATCTCCAAAGCCAGTAGGTGGATCTACACAGTGTCATTGGGCAGTAAGAAAGGTTGCATATTGCTTTTGGTCAGATCGAACTGGGACTCTGGTTGCCTTGGCAACATATATGTTTTAATGGAAAAAATTCAAAAATCTTCTTGATCAAATGACATACAGAATTTATTGGAGGCTACACTGTAGGGCAACATTCAAGAATTCATATACAGGAATTGAAATTATTGGTGGCTCTCAATCTGCCCCAGGCAGGACTTTTTCTCCAATTAGTTGTTCAGGTATCACATGTACTACCATTTATTTGGACTACATGAGAAAAATAGATTAGTGTTTTATGTGATGAAGCAGCAAAATTAGAAATTTACTGCTTAAAACAGAAGATTTTTTCAAACATTTTTAAAGTGGGTGTTAATTAGAGGTTCCTGGAATTCCAATACTCACGGATAAAATGGCCAGTTTTGGCATCCAAATAGGGGTATGGGCGTTTATTGGAGCGTGGGCGTTTAATAGAATTTTTGAACTGTTGAGTCAAACTTATCCATGAAATTGCAACATTTTTAATGTGTATAATTTTTCTTTCAGGTTCACAGATGTTGGTATTCCTAGCTTAGATGGAAAAGATGCTATTTTAGTCAAATGGACAGACAACAATGCACTATGAATCTCTTAACAGTCGTACCCAAATTTGAATGAAAGTCAGAAATACTGGAATTTATAACTGTTTTTAAACTAGTTTTTTTTTTTCAAATTCTAGTCGGAAAAAAATCATGATTTTAATCATTAAAGGAGTGAAATTTTTAAAAGTTTTTTTTTATGTAGGCGTCAACCTGTACCGGGTAAGTTATGTCCGGTGAATTTCTCTTGAATGATTGTTTCTATGATTGGATGCATATTGGCTTTGGAAAGTATGTCTATCTGTCTGTGTGTTAAGCTTTTGTTTGCACCCGCAAAATGCATATAGGGCAAGTCCAAGAAAAATAATAAGACAGATTTGATCAATGTTCTGAGCTTTGATGATCAATGAATTATGATGGACAAGCATTTGATAGCAGGCAGAGTGTTTTGTTTAATAAATATTCTACTTGTATAAGAGTATAGCATGCAATGCAAAATTTATATCATTATTATGAAATGAGAGAATCACCAGAATTTATGGAGGGCCTCTTCCTTGGGAGTACCGCCTTGTTGATCAGCCTTGTTGATCAAGGTGGATTTAAATATTACTTTCGTTTTACGCGTATCAAGATTTTGCTGTTTTGAACTTTCACTGATAATTTTTCATGATAAATCAGAATTTACATTACCTTTTCTTTTTTAGGTTGGATTTATCAGAAAGATACACATACTACTTGGACATAAATTATTCTTGTGGATATATATTTATATTATACATACACTTAAAATATAAACAATAGATTCAAGTGCTTTGTGACAGTGGATTAGTGTATTTATTGTGCCTTGTGACACTGAGTTCATTATTGCCATAGTGTTTAGTGCAGCTACTGTGTAGTGACAATATATTCGTGTATAAAATTGATTCCTGGACAACAGATAGACAATGCCTCGTAGAAAGTACTGGAAGATGAGCAAGGCACGTCAGACTTTGGAAGATGAGAAGGAAAGGAGGGTCATGACTTTATCAGATGGGGGTCCGACCCAGCCCACACAACCATCTGTGTCTGTTGATATGGGTGTCCTCTTTGATGAGAAACTATCAGATGGGGTCCATCCCAGCCCACACAACCATCTGTGTCTTTTGATATGGGTGTTTTGAATCTATCAGATGGGGGTCTATCCCAGCCCACAAAACCATCTGTGTCTATTGATATGGGTGTCTTGAATCTATCAGATGGGGGTCTATCCCAGCCCACAAAACCATCTGTGTCTGAGATATTGCCAGAGAATTTGAAAACTTTGAAAACTCTTGAGACTTTACCTGAGAATTTTATTGAGCCTGATGCTATTGATATGGGTGTCTTGAATCTATCAGATGGGGGTCTATCCCAGCCCACAAAACCATCTGTGTCTGAGATATTGCCAGAGAATTTGAAAACTTTGAAAACTCTTGAGACTTTACCTGAGAATTTTATTGAGCTTGATGCTGATATTGTGATTGATACATTGCCTGAAACTTTGCCAGAGAATTTGATCGAGCTGCCGAAAATTTCTGTGAAATTGCCTGATGTTTTACCTGAGCCTTTGAATGAGCCTAATACTGATATAGTGATTGAAACATTTCCTGAGACTTTGCTAGAGAATTTGATTAAACCACTGAAAATTAATGTAAATGATCATAAGCTTCATAAAGTGATTGAAGTTGAACAGACACCTTATACTTTGATCCAATCTTTAACTGATACCGAATCTCAGCCTGTGTCTGATACTTTGAGTAGTACTAAGCTGGAAGCTGAAGATAAATCCTTATTTGCAAATTCTCTTGAGAGTGAAAAAGTTAATATCAGTCAGTTTAAGCAATTAGTTATTGATATCAGCAAGCTTGTAGAAAATGTTAGCTCAAATGTACAGACAGATTTTGATACAGTCTTTCTGAATACTTTTCCTGGTGTGGATGCTGATTACCATGCAAGAGGCGTTGAAAACATGTTTGACTCAGAGGATATAGCTGCTTGTCCAAAAATGCAATGCTCCAACAGCATACACTGCATAATAATGTTACAGCTGAGCATCATTTTAACAGTGATTCATCAGAACCATTCTTGGACAATTATGTGGTATGTTATCAGGCAGTAAGATCATCAGAACAGTTGTGGAATGCCAGTGATTTGGTCTTCGGAAGATTTCATCAAAATGATGTCAGATTTTCTGAGCAATCAAGAGGATATCAGTGCACATGTAATGCATTATGTATGTTGTCATACTCTCTTTGTCATGATGTAGACAATAGTTTGATATTAGATGAAGTCCTTTGTGAAGGTGATGCTCTGTATCAAACTGTTATCAGAAGATTAAAATCAAGTGGAAAATTTATTCATCAGCTGTTGAGTTTAGAGGAAATCCCAGATTATTTTGACGTAAAGATGGGAAAATTCACTTGTGAAAAAATGCCTATTCTAAGTGGTCCTCTTATTGATACTCAAAATCTTGGCTTGCCAACCCTTCATGATACTTTGCAATCAGCATTCTTGTCTGTATCAGCAGGTCTTTTAACTATTGGCGCAATATGCTCTGCTGTATTTAGAAAGAATGGCATGTATGTGTTTTTTGATTCCCACTCCCTTGGACAAAATGGACTTTCATCAAGTGATGGGTCATCCTGTTTGATAACTTTCTCAAGTATTAATGACCTAGTTACATACATGTATGCATTCTATGACAGTTTAAATCTAGATACCAGTTTACAGTTTGACTTCTTGCCCATAATTGTTAAGAAATTTGAAAATACAGAGAGCTTTAAAGATCAAATGGATTCTAATATGGAAGCTTACTTCCATGATCAAAAAATGAGACAAGCTTACAAAGCAAAACGAAACATAAAAAACATGTCTAACAATGCATCAAAAACAACAGTTGAAGACTCAAACAAAAAAAAAGAAGTGTCGCACTGAGTATTATAAAAGTTACAAACAAAAATGTAGACAAAATTCAGCCTTTAAAGCAAATGAAATAATATATCAAAGGGAATCAAAACAATCTGCAAGAAAAGATCCTGTGTTTCGAAGAAGAGAGAGAATCAAAGCAGTCTGTTAGAAAAGATCCTTTATTTAAGTCTAGAGAAACCATGTATCAGAAGATATCCAAACAATCTGCAAGAAAAGATCCTTTATTTAAGTCTAGAGAAACCATGTATCAGAAGATATCCAAACAATCGGCAAGAAAAGATCCTGTGCTTCGAAGAAGAGAGAGAGAATCAAAGCAGTTTGTTAGAAAAGATCCTTTATTTAAGTCTAGAGAAACCATGTATCAGAAGATATTCAAACAATCTGCAAGAAAAGATCCTTTATTTAAGTCTAGAGAAACCATGTATCAGAAGATATCCAAACAATCGGCAAGAAAAGATCCTGTGCTTCGAAGAAGAGAGAGAGAATCAAAGCAGTCTGTTAGAAAAGATCCTTTATTTAAATCTAGAGAAACCATGTATCAGAAGATATCCAAACAATCTGCAAGAAAAGATCCTTTATTCAAGTCTAGAGAAACCATGTATCAGAAGATATCCAAACAATCTGCAAGAAAAGATCCTTTATTTAAGTCTAGAGAAACCATGTATCAGAACATATCCAAACAATCTGCAAGAAAAGGCCCTGTATTTCAAAGAAGAGAGAGAGAATCAAAGCAGTTTGCAAGAGAAACCCAGGCTTTTAGAGAACAGGAGAAACAATACCAAAATGCATCAAAAAAGAAGGCAAGAGAGAATCATTATGTCCGTGAATGTGAGAGAATCAAGAAGCAACATGTAAGACATGAAAAGAGAAAAATGGATGATCATTCTGGAATGAGGATTCCTAGTAAAAAACATAAGCATGACACAGATACTTTGTCAAGCTCTCACAAGAAAAACTTTAAAACTATTGAGGAGGATATAAAACAATTTCATTCAGATATTTCTATTGGACCTTTATATGTTTGTTCTTGTTGTCACCAGACGTGGTTCAGGAAAAGCGTTTCTATGTTAAAAAACACACATATTCCAGAAGAAAGTAAAAGATTGTATTGTACTGATTTTAAATCAGTCAGCAATGAAGAATGGATTTGTCATACATGCTTGAGTGCATTAAGAGATAGTAAGATTCCAAAACTATCAGTTGCTAATGGCATGAAATGGCCAGACAAGCCCCTAGAGCTAAATTTACATCAACTGGAAGAAAGATTAATAGCTTTGCGTATCCCATTTATGCAGATTAGAGAATTACCATGTGGTGGCCAGTACTCCCTGAAAGGAAATGTTATTAACGTGCCTGTTGATATTCAACCTACTATAAACAGTCTTCCAAGACCAATGGATGAAAATTTTACAGTTGCCATTCAGTTGAAAAAGAAGTTGTCTTATAAAAAAGTGGATTTCAAAGAAAATGTAAGACCACTAAGAGTTTTGTCTGCTTTACATTGGCTTATGAGCAATAGCAAACTATATAAAAGATCTGGCATTGTACTTAATGATAGTTGGTTTCAGGAAGTTACTGAAAGTGCAGAAGATACAGTCAGAGAATTTTTGGAAGTGTCAAATGAAGGATCCAGAGATAGAAATGATACAGAAAATGAAAAGCAGGAACAAGATATGAGTAGTGAAGATGTCCCTGAAGTATCTAATGGCTATGATTCTGATCATTACAGTGAGATAGATGCCAATGATCATGTTGGAAAGATAGATACATTAGTGGATGAAGCTGATATTGACAATAAATACGATAAAGTGTTCACTTTTGCCCCAGGTGAAGGACAACATCCGTTAAGCCTATATCAAGATAAAGATGCAGAGTATTTATGCTTTCCAACAATATTTTGTGGCCAGAAACCACCTAGCAATGATGAAAGATTAGTGCCAGTTCACTATAGTGACATTGTAAAGTGGGAATTGCGAAGTGCTGACAGGAGAGCTGCACAGTCAGTTCCTAACATATTCTTTAAACATAAAAAGCTACAGATGAAACAAATCAGTGACAAAGTCAACTTAGCTGTTAGAAGGTGTAAAAGGAGAGGCCAAAGAATTACAGCAGCCGAAGCTAGAGATTCAAATTATTTGGACAAACTTGTAAATCTTGATGAAGGCTATTATATATTTCGCCAGCTGCGAAATTCACCAGCCTATTTGGAAATGCGCAAGAAAGACATTTTTGCAATGATTAGACAACTTTCCTTGCCCACTTGGTTTATGTCATTGTCAGCTGCTGATACTAGGTGGACAGATCTGTTGAGAATGTTAGCAAAATTGAATGATGGCATTGAATATTCTGAAAATAAAATAGAAAAGCTAACTTGGCAAGAAAAAACAAAGCTTGTCCAGAAAGACCCAGTTACATGTTCAAGGTACTTTGATCATAGGGTACAAGAGTTCCTAAATACAATTCTAAAAAGCAGTTGTCAGCCAATTGGAAATGTGCGTGACTATTTTTATAGAGTTGAGTTTCAGCAGCGTGGCTCACCTCATATTCATATGCTTGTTTGGGTAGAAAATGCTCCAACTTTAGAAACAAACTCTGAAGAGGAAATAGTTCAGTTTGTTGATCGGTACCTTACTTGCAGTATTGAAAATGAGAAAACAGCAAATCTGATAAACCTTCAAAGTCACAAACATTCTAGAACCTGCAGAAAAAAGGGAAAACCAGTATGTAGGTTTGGATTTCCATTGCCACCATTGCCGAGGACTATGTTGCTACATCCGCTTGAAGAAAATGTTGAAAAGTACAAAAAGAAGAATGCAGAGCTACAAAAAGCAATGACAGAGTGTAATGAAAATGAAGATATGTCATTTGAGGAGTTTCTAGAAAAAAATGCTAGAATGGACTTTGGAGACTACATTTGTTGCATCAGAAGCTCCTTGAAAACTCCAAAGGTTTTCTTAAAACGCAAAACAAAGGAAATGAGGATAAATCCATTTAATGAAAACACACTTGTAGCTTGGAAAGCCAACCTTGACATTCAGATTGTTCTTGAACCATATGGGTGTGCTTCATATATAGTTGGTTATATAAGTAAGTCACAAAGAGGTATGAGTGCACAACTCGATGCAGCAGCAAAAGAGGCTAGAAGAGGAAATCTGGACCTGAAGAAACAAGTCAGGCATATTGGAAATGTATTTTCAAACTGTGTGGAGGTTAGTGCTCAAGAGGCTGTTTATCTTGATCTGCAAATTCCTTTGACAAAATGCACAAGGGATATAGTTTTCATCAATACATCTATACCAGAAGAAAGAATCTTTCTGCTGAAGTCAAAAGCTGCTCTTGATGAACTTCCTGCTGAATCTACAGATGTAGAATCGGAAAATTTAATACAGAGGTACTCTAAAAGACCCAGGCAGCTTGGAAAGTTTTGCCTAGCTGATTATGTCTCAAAGATTGACATTATTTATCCAAAAGGAAATAAACTCCCAGAGAAAGTTGATGACATTAATGATGATGACAGTTTTGTCAATAGCTCTGAGGATGAAGCTGAAGACTGTTTGGATGACAGTAAAAGTAAAAGTTCAGATTTGCTGTTCAAAGCAAAAAATGGAACAAAATACAAAACAAGAAAAGTACCTAGAATAATAAGGTATGTAAAATACAACAAGAAAAAAGACCCAGAAAATTACTTCAGAGAGCAGCTTATGCTTTTTGTACCTTGGCGAAATGAACAAAAAGATTTGCTAGGTTCTTTTGACACATATGAGGCTCATTATAACTCTGTACAGATATCTTTGATACCCAAAAGAAATGAGTACGAGCATCATGCAGAAGAACTAGAGCTTGCAAGGCAGATGATGGAAGCTGAAGAAAGGGACTTTGATCAAATTGCACCGAATGCAGAGCAAGAAAATCGGGAGGCAGAAGAAGAAACACCAGGGGAATCAGAAAAATTTGTTTGTTTTAACCCTAGCAGAGTTGTAGAGCAGAGACATTATGATATTGGAATAGAACTGCAGTCGACTTGCTCAGTACCCCCAGTAGAAACCAGTGCCATCTTATTGCCCGAAGAAGAATACTTACAACTACTTCGAAGTCTTAATTTGAGACAAAGAGAATTCTTTAACCATATTGTGCACTGGATTAAGTGCAAAGATGAACCAGTCTATGCTTTCTTAACAGGAGGGGCAGGTGTTGGCAAATCAGTAGTGATTCGAGCACTTTATCAAAGTCTGTATAGGATTTTGAATTTGAAAGAGGGAGAAAATCCAGATGATAAAAGGATTCTGTTGTGCGCTTACATGGGCTTTACTGCTTTTAATATTAGTGGACAAACTATTTGCTCTGCTTTCCACAGAAAAATGTTTCAAAAGAACACCAATCACCTTTCAGCTGATGAGTTGAATACATTCAGAATTAAGTACAGACATCTGAAAGTTGTGATTATTGATGAAATATCAATGGTAGGCAACAAGACATTAAACTTCATCAACACTCGCTTACAGCAGCTGATGGGAACTAAAGAAGTGTTTGGCGGTTTAAGTGTTATTGCTGTCGGGGATCTTTACCAACTTAAGCCAATAGGTGAATTCTTTATAAGTCTTGTTTTGGCAGAGGGAGCATCTTCACTAGGAAGAAACTTATTGGAAAGAGCTCTTTACAATGTATGAATTGGTTGATATCATGAGGCAGAAAGATGATCTTGCATTTGCACAGCTGTTAAACCGACTTAGGTTGAATGAAATGACAGAGGAAGACAAACAAAAGTTGCAAACACGTGTTGTTGACCGTGATACTGGTGACTATCCAAAGGACGCCCTTCATTTGTTTGCTGAGAATTGTTTTGTAGACCAGCACAATGACACTATTTTGAGTCAATTGCCAGGAGAAAAGATCGTAATACCATGCCATGATATTGTTGTCACACAAAATATTCCGGCTAAAAGATGCCAGTCCTTAATTGCTGGGCTCCCAAAAGAGTATGGGAAAACAGGCCAATTAATGAAATCATTGACAGTTGTTGAAGGAATGATTGTTGTTCATACAGCAAATGTAGATGTAGAAGACGGTTTAACCAATGGTGCTACAGGTGTGGTGAAACACATTGACTTCAGGTGGATGGAAGGAACAAATCGTCCAAGCATCATTTGGATATTGTTTGATGACCCTCGAGTTGGTAGGGCAACACGAGAGAAAAACAGAAAATTCTACAACTCAAGCATTCATCCGAACTGGACGCCTGTATTTGAAATACAACGGACATTTATACAGCTCGGTTTCAAAAATAACATAACCCTGCAATGTCGCAAAATAAATTGACCTCTTCACCTTCATTGCGTCGACCATTGCTTGATGGCTATTATTCTGGTTCGAATGAAATTTCTACATTTTATGCATATGTTTATGTGTGTTTTAATGGTATTAAATTTATATTGATCATGAGCAGTCCGATCGAACAGGAAGCTGTCTTTGGCGTATACAAAAATTCTGATAGATCTAAAGACACGTTTTCAAGTTTAGTCGATTGGTATGATGTACGCACTGTGAATATTGCCACTTTATGACCTAAATGCTATGCATGGACACCTATTTGAAACGTCTTTAATCTTGCATCACATTCGAAAAAGTACAGAAGAAGAAACTGGAATTTTATTGTACCCACTACCTTGTATATACCTTGCAAATGCACGCTTTCAGTTTATAAACTGTGTTCAAATTAATCAAATTGAATAAATTTGTGCCTGAGAATAGCAGTAATAATCGACAGGATTATCTAAAAACAGTTTCGATAGAATCGTGTTTCATGCAATGCGTAACTGCCTATAAGAATGGTTAAGTTATGTAATGACCTTCTTAATCACATATCAATTAAAAGCATTTGTTGGTATGTGAATATATTTGATCTAAATACTGTGACTGGTGATTTTATCAAGACGGTTTATATTAGTAATTATCCTAGAGAAGCTTCAACAAAACAAAGTTTAAGCGCAAGAGAACACACTATGATGTAAATGGACAGTAAGAGCTGTTTTGCATCCTTGACACATGCCTGTAATGCAAGGAATCGTGTCGATTTAATCATAATTAAAGTACTTGAAATGTAATGCGAAGGTAGTGCAAGTTTTAAGGTATCTAGAATAGATGTCAATGAATAGCATTCAGGTCAGAAAGTGGCAATATGCACAGTGCGTACATCATACCAATCGCCTCAACTTGAAAACTTGACTTTTAATCTATCAGAATTTTGGTATACGCCAAAGACAGCTTCCTGTTCGATCGGACTGCTCATGATCAATATATATTTAATACCATTTAAACACCACATTAAGATATGCACAAATTATAGAAGTTTCATTCGAACCAGGTTAATAGCCATCAAGCAATGGTCGATGCAATGAAGGCGATGGGGTCAGTTTATTTTGCGACATTGCAGGGGTATGTTATTTTTGAAACCGAGCTGTACATAGCTACAAAACATTTCAGAGAAGCCAATTCCCAGTGACACCAGCTTCAGGTAAAACAGTCTACAAAGCTGAAGGTGCAACAGTAGACAGGGTAGTTGTTGATTTATCCCAGGGGAAGGACAAAAATGGGAAGGACAGAAAGTACATAATGCCACATATGCATTATGTTGCGTTCAGTAGAGTGAAAAAGCTTGACGATTTATATATATTAAACATGAATGAAGATACTATGGCTATAGATGATCAGGTGAATATTGAGATGGAAAGGCTACGGACAGAAGCTTGTTTAGAGTTGTGTTATGTTCCATTGTATAAAATTGATCCTGGCAAAACCAAAATAGCATTCAACAATGCTAGATCCTTGCATAAACATTTTAAGGTTGTTGAATTTGAACCAAATGTGTTGGCAGCAGATGTCATGGGATTCGCTGAAACAAGGTTATGTAGAAGGGATGAAAATGTACATTTTGGTCTGAAACGATTCAGACTTATTAGACTTGATGACACAGGAAAAAAATCAGTGAGCAGGCCATATCATGGACTTGCATTATATGTGAAGGAATATTTTCAAATTCAAAAGGTTGTAAAGTTGCAATGCAAATCATTTGAATTCATATTTGTTGGCATATTCAGCATTCCGAGAGGGTATATTCAAGTTGTTGTGTTGTACAAATACCCAAAAAGTTTACAAGCTGATTTTCGAAAGGATATTATTTGTCATCTTAGGCCAGCTGTTGATCTGCATGCCAAATTAGTCATCTTAGGGGACTTCAACATACAGATAGATGGTGCAAATACAGGATTTGTGGACTTTGTGGAGACATTGTTTGGGTGTATGCAGAAAATCAACCAATGTACGACTGACTCTGGCTCAGTACTAGATTTGATATTTTCAAACTCTGAAGGATTTTGTGATGTTATCGAGGCTTATTGGTCTGATCATAAATTTATATATTGTGCCATAAACAAATAGATAATCCTTTGATGTGCTGCAGAACATGAAGTGCAAAACAGATCAGTGTAAAGATGCATTAGCAAACCATTCCTGAGATAGATAATATTATTGATTAAAGTACAACACCATTATAAAGATCCAAAGCTAAAGATGTTATAGCCTAACTGTTGTTTTCTATGTTAGCAACTAGGATTGTTGCTTGATACACATTCATCATAGTATCACTTAAACCTTCCAGCTTGTACATTATTTCAGATCTGGTTCTCTGTAAACAAAACTACTAATAAGAGAAGATTCGAAAGATTTGAAGGTGTAACCCCGCCAGGTAATAAAATTAGGTGGTTTTGCTTTTTAGGGGTTGCCACCATTTTTTTTTTTTTTTTTTTTTTTTTTTTTTTTTTTTAGCTATTTTGGGGATGCCACCCTTTTTTAAATTTAATTGTAACACTCAATGATTTTTATTCATTTGTTAGTACTATGTTTTTGTAACTATTATTGGTGCCTTGTATCAGCAGTCATTTATTTTTAACTTAGTTCTTAAGGGAGTGTGGATATTCGGTAGTAGCACATAAGATCCTTGGCTATTGGTCAGGGATTTGAACCCCTTGTAGTGCCATGTTATACTTGAGACAGAAGCTTTACATGGCAATATATTGGTTAAGTCCTCAGAAAATGATGATTCTATCTTGACATGATTGGGATGTTAAATCAAATCAAACAAAAATAAAGAAAAAAAAAACTGATCTTTTTTCATTATTGTAAACTTTTACACTGTCACAAGCCATAAAAACTATTTGTTATGATTATACATTTATAGCCACATGTACTTTATGACTATGGTGAAATACATTAGTTTGAATTTCTGGGTGTTGTGTTGTAATGGCAATTATATATTCTGTCTAAAGAAATGGAAAACATATATGTATTCTTAATTAAGATTTAGAAATAAAGAGACTGTGACTATAACAGCAGATGAAAATGAAATCTGGAAATATAAACTAATCTATTGATTTTATTTTAAGTAAGGCACACATTTAGATGCATTGTAAAAGTTTCATTGTAACAATACAGTGATAGCTGGGATAAAGTAGAATGGTATAATTTGCTAAATACATGTATTTGGAAAGGAGCTATGCTTATCATGGATTTTGTTGCAAGTTTTTTTGCAATACAATATTGTTACACAGTGGTCGACAGTGAGCAGGAGTGTACATTTTTGATCTTAAAGGAGCTAGATATTAACAAATGGTTGTGAGTTATGGACAGATGCATAAAAGTATATTTACCTGGAGCTTAATTCTAGTTTGATTATAATGTATGTAAGAGGTGTTGATTATGTATGTATTAATATGTATTTAGATTTAAATGAACATAAGAGACTTAGAGAATGGTGGATAGAAAATTCAAATCCTGTACTATCAATATATTTATATAAGTTTGTTGAAACATATTTAGAAACAACTACAGGAATAGGCTGCTAGTGCATGTAATTTGCTGGAACCTACAAGCTACAGTTCATTTACAAGTTTATGAACATTGTGTTCAATAATAATGTGACCACTTGACACATTCCAGTTTGTTGACTGGTGTTTAATTGTGTTTTCTTGTGCTTGAATGTACTGTTACAATGACTTTTACAAGGTATATATTTAAGTAGCATTGATGCACATACAAAACTCCTGTCTTCGGGGTTTTATGACACTCTTAATGTTTTAGACACAGTCTCATTACTTCCATTTAACCTAAGATATTAGATATATCAAAGCCCATGATTGATCAAACTTTGTTATCTTTTTCTCATTTTTAAGATGTGTTTATATTAAAGGTTACAATAGTCCTCATTTATGCAGCACATATTATTTGTTTTTTAATTGTAAGAATCTGTGTTTTATGCAATTTAACAATAAAAGTATGTGATGAAAGAAACTAGTTGTATTTGCTTAAACTCCTTTTGCAGTAGTTCGCTTACCTGGGTTGCATCATTCAAATGATGACCCTTGGCTGATCTGGACCCATTTATGATAAAATTATGCAGGGAAGGCCAGAGGGTTTCAGAGTCAAAGGAGGCACCAAGATGAATCAAAACACAATCAGCAAGTCAAAAATATCTAAGCTGCAAGCATTATCTTTTACCAGCCTTCAGTAAAGCATGCATTAAATATGAATGCAATAGCTGCTCCCTTGGCCAATCAAAGCCTAATAGATGACCAAGATGGCTGTCATGGCTATAAATACCAAAATCCTTCAAACATTTTCTTCTCCGGAAGCAGAAGGCGTATGATTTTGAAAGTTGGCATGAACAGGTACAAGTAGGCAATGATCAGGAAAAGGCACAATCTAAAAATGGAGGTGGGGAAAAAACGAAACCAACAATCACGTACCCATACCATGGAAACATATCGTAAGCCAAGTGAGCAGCCATTTACCCAACAGGCTGCCACTCAGTTACCCAAACTTAACTAAAAATGTGAAAACATACATAAGGTTCAAATAGTACAAAAATTTAACACCAAGACATATAACAACAAAAACCACCACAGAAGTACCGCCCTGGAATGACCAGTAAAAATAAATCGACTCCACATGCAGGCACCTTACCTCACCCTCAGCTTCTGCAGTGGTTCACAACACCTAGTTAGCCGCCCGAAGCATCAGGACGAAGCATCAGGAAGCCGCCCAAAGCATCAGGACATTAAGTTCTACTAAGTTTATAAAGCTTGTATAAATCATGACCTTAAGAAGACCTTGACCTATTTTACAGCATGTTCAACTTAGATTGCCTATGCTTTTGAATTATTAGGGAAAACTGGAAAAAAATTGTGTAGTGGCAGAAAACTTACTAGGAATGGGCAAATGGACAGAAAATTTATCTTTATGAAACCATTTTGGCCCCAGAGGGTTGTCTGCCCCTGCCCCAGGTCTACATACATGTATTTGACCATAATATTCAAATTGTGCCAGCCATGCCCCTGGGGTCAAATTTGGCCATGCCCCAGGGGTTGATAGTCTCCATAGACTTACAATGGCAAAAACTAAAATCATCTCTGAAACTACAAGGCCCAGAGCTTCTATATTTTGTATGTAGCAATGTTTGGTAGTTTGCCAATCATGCCCCTGGAAATTTGACCATGCCCCGGGGGTCAATAATCTCCATAGACTTTACAAGGAAAACATCAAAATTCAATATCTCCAAAGCCAGTAGGCAAATCTTGATCAAATTACACACACAACATCACTGGGTAGAAGGAAAGGTTGCATTTTTAGCTCACCTGAGCCAAAGGCTCACAGGTGAGCTTATAGGATAGGCAGGCATCCGTCGTCGTCGTCCGTCGTCCGTCGTCGTCCGTCGTCGTCCGTCCACAATTTCAAAGAAGAATATTTCTGAAGCTAGTGGGCCGATCTTGATCAAATTTAATGTGAACCATAATTGGGTTGGGGGATTGATGGCATTAGGTTTTGGAGTAGATTGTATCAAAATTGTGGTTTCCATGGCAACAGATAGGTCCCATAGACTTACAATGGGAAAAACTAAAAAAATCTTCTTCTCTGAAACCACTAGGCCCACAGCTTTGATATTTGGTATGTAGCAATGGCTAATGGTCCTCTACATAATTTGTGCCATTCATGCTCCTGGGGTCAAATTTGGCCACGCCCCGGGGGTCGATAGTCTCCATAGACTTACTATGGGAAAAAAAAAAATCTTCTTCTCTGAAACCACAGGGCCCACAGCTTTGATATTTGGTATGTGGCAATGGCTAATGGTCCTCTACATAAATTGTGCCAGCCATGCCCCTGGGGTCAAATTTGGCCACGCCCCGGGGGTGGATAGTTTCCATAGACTTACAATTGGAAAAACTAAAAAAATCTTCTTCTCTGAAACCACAAGGCCCAGAGCTACAATATTTTGTATGTAGCAATGTTTGGTAGTCCCCATTATATATTGTGCCAATCATGGCCCTGGGGTCTAATTTGGCCATGCCCCGGGGGTTGATAGTCTCCATAGACTTACTATGGGAAAAAAATTAAAAAATCTTCTTCTCTGAAACCACAGGGCCCACAGCTTTGATATTTTGTATGTGGCAATTGCTAATGGTCCTCTACTTAAATTGTGCCAATCATGTCCCTGGGGTCAAATTTGGCCACGCCCCGGGGGTCGATATTCTCCATAGACCTACAATAGGAAAAAAACTAAAAAAATCTTCTTCTCTGAAACCACTAGGCCAACAGCTTTGATATTTGGTATGTAGCAATGGTTAATGGTCCTCTACATAAATTGTGCCATTCATGCCCCTGGGGTCAGATTTGGCCACGCCCCGGGGGTTGATAGTCTCCATAGACTTACTATGGGAAAAAAATTCAAAAATCTTCTTCTCTGAAACCACAGGGCCCACAGCTTTGATATTTGGTATGTGGCAATGGCTAATGGTCCTCTACATAAATTGTGCCAATCATGCCCCTGGGGTCAAATTTGGCCACGCCCCGGGGGTCGATAATCTCCATAGACCTACAATAGGAAAAACTAAAAAAATCTTCTTCTCTGAAACCACTAGGCCCACAGCTTTGATATTTGGTATGTAGCAATGGCTAATGGTCCTCTACATAAATTGTGCCATTCATGCCCCTGGGGTCAAATTTGGCCAGGTCCCGGAGGTTGATAGTCTCCATAGACTTGCTATGGGAAAAAAATTCAAAAATCTTTTTCTCTGAAACCACAGGGCACACAGCTTTGATATTTTGTATGTGGCAATGGCTAATGGTCCTCTACATAAATTGTGCCAGCCATGCCCCTGAGTTCAAATTTGGCCACGCCCCGGGGGTAGATAGTCTCCATAGACTTACAATGGGAAAAACTAAAAAAAACTTTTTCTCTGAAACCAAAAGGCCCAGAGCTTCTATATTTTGTATGTAGCAATGTTTGGTAGTCCCCATTATAAATTGTGCCAGTCATGCCCCTGGGTCAAATTTGGCCATGCCCCGGGGGTCAATAGTGTCCATGCATAGACTTTCATTGGTCGATTCTCAATTAATTTAAATCTCATGAGCTTACAATGTGATAATCTCTCAGGTGAGCTACAGGACCAATGGTCCTCTAGTGTTTTTGGACAGATCGACTGGAACTCTGCTTGGTCGATTCTCAATGAAATAATAGAAATAATTTAAATCCCATGACCTTACAATGTGATAATCTCTCAGGTGAGCTACAGGACCAATGGTCCTCTAGTTTATGGAAAGGTCAGCAGAGGTCGCATATCCCAGATCTTAGGTGAGCGTTTACAGGACCATTGGTCCTCTGGTATAAGGATGCTTATTGTCGCTCAGGCCACCACCTGGGGCCAGTAGATCACCACCAAGAGCCAGTTGTTCAAAAGTAACGACATCGTTACTTAACGATTCGTTAAAATTTCAAACATGAATATTACAAATACACTGTTGTTTTTTTGTTGATAAAATGTAAGAATCCTTTGCCATGCAAAGGATTATCACATTTTATCAACAAAAATAACAGTGTATTTGCTTAGGTAGTCGGCATTCACATTACGAGTTGAGGTCTTAACGATGACGTTAAGCTAACGAAGTTTTGAGCTACTGGGCCCGATCAACTATGGAGAACTGTTTGTAACATTTTCATGTAATTACGGAATTCGCATAGATATTCGAACTTTCGGTAGAATTTGAAGATTTTCAAATTGAAATGCTTGCGTCTGGAATATTTATAGGTTGATTCTACATGAATAATGGATATTACCTGTAGCAACCAAAATGTATTGCAATATTTTATTCTATACTTTGTAGTGAAAATCAATGTATATCAAGACTTGATAAAATTGGTTTTTTCATTGATATGAAATTTCACTGATATCAAACTTCACTGATATCACAACTCACTGGTGACTGATATCAGCCTATATCTTTACTGTAGATTTTGGATCACTTCTGACGTTCCCATTTACTTGACGTCATTATATGTGTCTCACTTCAGGAATTCAAACGCCTATAACTCCATTATTAATGAACGAAAACATAAAGTGTGGGTAATCATTTTCTTAGTAAGGAACAATGTGGTACCAAAATTATTTGTGTTTTCAAAATTTTTAGTTTTTTTTTTTGCATTTTCACCGCCTGCCTTGTGAATTGGAAAATGCCCGTGTATTGTATAAAATAAAAAGAAAAATTGCTTTTTGTCGGTGAATACCAAATATATTTCATCTCGTGAGTTGAAAACAAAAAATTTCACTCGTGCTGCGCACTCGTGAAAATTCTGATGTTTTCATCTCACTCGATGAAATATATTTGGTATTCAACTCAAAAAAGCAAATATCCTCTCTATATTGCTACTTTTATTTGAAAGACACAGTAGAAACTGGTTCAAAATATAAATAGGTCATGTGATATTTTGCCAATGCAATATAACAAAGGTTTCAATGGCCAAACAAGTCATATAGCTCCTCGAAATCATAGGGACGGTTTCAGATCAGGAATGCAAAGAAATACATTTAGATTTAGTAAGACAGATTATGGATTTTTGTCTGGGAAACCGTTAAAGCAACGACAACTGTATAATGACAAATATCATCTGCTTAGCTGGCTATGCAGTAAATGCAACGATCCACTATGTAATAACTTGAATCATCAAAACTCATGCTCTTCTTCAATATCCACCGTCTTACAACCAGAGAAAGTTCTCGGAAATAGAACAATAAATAACAATTCAGACAACATAAATAATGAATCCTCAACATCATGTCTAAATACAAATGAACACACAACATGTAGAAACCAAGAGAATATCAATACACCATCTGTTTCACAACATTTTCGAAATGAGTTTAAATTTAATCGGAGGGGCGTCCATATAGCAAACATTAACATCCGTCACCTAAAACCTAAACTTGATCAAGTAAAAATTATGCTTCAAGGCTCTGCTGTTGATATTTTTGGCGTTTGTGAAACATTTTTGAATAAAACAATTAACGATGAAACACTTCATGTTAATGGATATACACACGAAAGAAAAGATAGAGAAGCTTGTTCAGAAATCTCATCCGATAATGGTGGGGGGATTCTTATTTATTTAAGAGAGGGGCTTGATTATGTTAGAAGAAACGACATTGAAACATCGGATGTAGAATCTATTTGGATTGAAGTCAAAATGAGGCATTCAAATTCCTTCTTTGTCTGTTCAGTCTATCGCCCACCTTCATCTACAACAGAATGGACAGATTTATTTTCAAGACAGATTGAAAAATCTCTAACCTTTACCGACGAAATTTATCTCATGGGTGACATTAATATAGACATAAAAGATGAACAATTATGCAACACTAAATGGAAACATGCAATGGAAATTAATGATCTAAAACAGCTTATCAAAGAACCAACGCGGATCACAGCCAAATCGTCAACAATCATAGACCATCTTTACGCATCCAAACCAGATTTAGTCGTTGATTTATTGGTACCAAATTTTGCAGTTAGTGACCATTTTCCTATACAATTTACACGTGTCACTGGCAAAACTAATATTAAACGAAATATGCATACAACAATACAATACCGGTCATATAAGGCATTCAACGAAGAAAAATTTCACTCAGATATGTCAGACTCTATGGCAAACATAACTATTTCTCCAGTAAACTCGGATCAAAACTTCGAAATCTTCATCCAAACATTTATGACTGTATTTGACAAGCATGTCCCGATTAAGACCAAACGGGTAAAAAAAGAAACTCAACCTGACTGGTATAATGATGAAATCAAATTTGCAAGTAAACAAAGAGATATGTACCACAAGTCAAGAAACTGGCCTCAGTACAAACATTGGCGAAATAAAACCATACACTTAATACGCACTGCAAAGAAAGGATTTTTTGCGAAGTCAATTGCCGAAAATAAAGACAATACATATTTATGGAAACATATTAAAGACATAAATGGTAAATCAAACGAAAATAAACTTCCTGATGAGATGACTGTAAACGGAAATTCTACGACTGATCCACACATTATTTCAGAATGTCTAAATACATTCTTTTCAACAATAATCGAAAAACTCAAGTCCGAGAACCCACAAGAAAATCCACAGTTTGAACCAAATACTCTTGATAATTACATTAAAACTAAAATTCCAACTACAGTCCAGTTTGGCATTCCTCTCATGAAAATGACAGATCTAAAAACAGCTTTAAAGTCGCTGGATGTAACGAAAGCCACAGGTCTTGATGGTATTTCTCCTAGAATTTTGAAGACATCAGCAGAAGCAGTCGCTCCAATATTGTTAGAAATCATCAACTTAAGCCTGACGAATGGCCAATTCCCGGAATCACTTAAACTTGCCAAAATCAAACCGATTCATAAAGGGGGTCCAAAATCTGACCCCTCAAATTATCGCCCTATATCAGTTCTCCCAGTAATATCTAAAATAGTAGAAAAACATGTGACAAAACACCTGTTCGCCTATCTTAAAAAGTATGACATTTTACATAAGTCTCAATCAGGGTTTAGAAAAAATCATTCTTGCAATACTGCATTACTAGGATTATTAGACAAATGGCTGGAAAATATTGACAAAGGAGAAATCACAGGCGCAGTTTTCTTTGACCTAAGGAAAGCTTTTGATGTTGTTGATCATGAAATGTTACTTCAGAAACTTAAATCTCACAAATTTGACGATCGCACTATGGAATGGATGACATCGTACCTGAGTAACAGGAGACAATGCATAGTAGATAAAACAGCAACATCTTCTCTGCAGCAAGTTAAATCTGGTGTGCCGCAGGGCTCTGTACTAGGCCCTGTGCTCTTTCTTATTTTCATAAATGACATGCCTTTATACATAAATGAGGCATATGCCGAAATCTATGCGGACGACACAACCGTCCATACAGCCCATAAAGATCAAAATATAGTTCAAGTAAGACTCCAAAGTAGTTCAACTAATTTCAAGTTTTGGTGCATTGTACACAAAATGTTTGTCAACTTAACAAAAACATCTTCTATGTCAATCGGAAGTAGACAAAATTTATCGAATAATGATGAATTAAGTATTACAATTGATAATGAAGATATCTCTAACGTCGACAACCAAAAACTGCTAGGGATATTCATTGATGAAACGCCCTCCTGGGATAAACAAATCGACTCTGTTTGTCTAAATATCACTAGACGGATAACGCTTTTAAAACTTCTATCTAAATATGTAGACATGGCCAATCTCAAACTATACTATAATTCCTATATTTTACCGATTTTCGACTATGGGTGCATGATTTGGGGACAGTGTTCAACATACAATATCAATAGATTACTAAGATTACAGAAACGAGCAGCGCGAATTATTCTTCAAGCTGACTTTATGACACCATCAAAACAAATGTTCCAAGAGCTAGACTGGCTTACTTTTACTAACAGAGTAGAATATCATATTTGCGTTATGGTTTTTAAGTCCCTAAATGGCCAAGCCCCTGATTATTTATCAAGCCTGCTAAAAAAATCGTCTGAAACAAACACTAGAAATTTACGTTCTAATGAGCAAGAATTTCTGAAAGTTCCATTCGCGCGAACGGCATACTATGAAAAATCTTTTTCTGTAACTGGTCCAAAACTATGGAATGCTTTGCCACTTGAAATTAGAAAATCAACAAGTCTTTCCACATTTAAAACATCTGTGAAGAAATATTATCTAAATAAACAACTTAACGAGACATAAAACACGTTGCTTGCATAGCCAGCCAGAAAGCACATACTTATAATTGTATGGACAGTGGTGTGCTGTCTGGACATTGGTTTCCGCCACACTACCGCTGTCCCGAACGGCAAATACTAGAAATTAGAAATTAAGCAAATCTCGACACATTTTAAACGTCATATATCAAACCATTGTTCTCTTCATGTTCCCACACTTGACTGGGTCTGGCTACATTATAAATATATATTGCTGTCCCTACTTAAATATTTCATATTTTGTATTATGTTTGTCACTAGCGGTCGCTGGACATAGTCTAGCTGACCGCGAAAATAGGGCTGAGTGATTCATCGGAGGTTTTCGGCAGCAACGACCTAGGTAGGGAAACCACCCAGCCAGACAGTTTGCTATCGCATGCCATTGATGGGTCTTTCAATTCTATTCATATGTATCTGAAATGCAACAGGACAGCCTTCTATGCTTGAGGACACTCAATAAGAAAGAAAGTAAAAATGGATCAAACATCTCTCGTTCTCTTTGAGAAATCATATTTAAAATTTAAAATTTGTAATGATATCATTTCCGAGTGTCCTTAAGGTACTTTTTCATCTCAGTCTCATGTCTCATTGAAAAACACTAATGTAATTGTACATGATTATGTTTGATAGGTCTCCCAGACATCTTGATTTGTACATATGTATATAACTATGTAGATATGTTTAACTCTTAAGGATGTTCGCTGCCAATGAAAAAGTATTCAAACTTTTTTTCTAACCCCTCTTTTTTGATTCCAAAATACAACACAAGACATTTGATAACAAAATAAATATAGGGTAGTGTGCATTTTTTCAAGCTACATGCCTCTGAATGAGACTTCTGAGCACCATGTTTTAAATTTAGTAAAATTAATTTATTTTTTAATTCTTTGAAGCATACGTGTCTTGAACAAACATATACTTAGAATGCTTTCAAAAGTCATAGTATTTACGTATTGCAGACTATTTTGGACCAAAAGCAAAGAAAAATTTGCAACTTGGAGTGGATGACAAAATTTTACGATTCCTTTTCCAACCCTACCCCCATACTTGAAAAGTCGGAAAATAGCGATATTTTGAAATGTGCCAAACCCATATTTGTTGATTCAAACTTTTTCTTGTATTTTCACACAACATAGGACTTGGTAATATTGTTCGAAGAAAAGAAAGAAATATATAGGGTAGTGTGCATATAAGAGAGAACCAACAACTTGAAAATCGCCATTTCAGCCTTTTTTCGGCTGTTTTGTTTCTTACAGCCCATTTCATAAAACCACCTAAAATTTTATGACCAGCACACCAAAGACACAAAGACTGACTTAGAAGACCATGTACACATATACTGCAGCTAAAATAAACATCGAACTAGTGTAGTTAATTTGAAGATGTGTAATATTCAAGTTTAATCTACCCTACCCCCTAAATTTTACTGACAACTAAAATTTTCTGAAATGTTGCAGAAAATGGGGTGAAAAATTGAAGTTTCTTAGATTGAAAATTTTCATGGCTCTTTCAATGCATATCATCAATAAGTATCCAAATATGAAATATTAGGAAAATATCGGCAACCGTTTAAGAGATATTCAACAAAAGAAAAACCGGAAGTTCCGAAATGTCAAATGTTAGCAGCGAACATCCTTAAGAGGACCATGTGTGAGATTAGTCTATGTACTAAATATGTCATCCTCTTTAAATAAAGACATTATTATTATTATTATTATTATTATTATTATTATAGATATTATCTGTAGCAGCCAAACTGATCGTAGAGTAATATTATATTGCTACTGTTATTTGAAAGACCCAGTAGCTGCATTTGATATCTGTAGCAGCCAAACTGATTGTATTTGCAAAACTATATTTTTACTGTTATTTTAAAGACCCAGTAGGTGAAGTTGTTATTATCTGTAGCAGCCAAACTGATCGTCAATATGGTAAAGTAATAAAAAAGCCACCACATGAGAAAACCAACAATCTACATAGGCGAAAACAAAGGCGCAGATCAGCTTCGCAGTAACTGTGAAGCTGATCAGTGCCTTTGTTCTCGCTACTCCTCTACTTTCTAAATCCCAGAGTTCCAGCCTCTAACCATCTTCTGTGCTTCTGCAGCCCGGTTTGTGTCGGACCTGTTCGGAAACCACATTGTTGGTTTTCCCACGAGGCGGCTCAAAATATTGGTACTGTTATTCTAAAGACCCAGTAGCTGCAGTTGATATCTGTAGCATCCAAACTGATTGTATATGAATATTATATTGCTACTTTTATTTTAAACCGTTGATAATGTATGTTCTGTAGCATCCAAACTGATTGTATATGAATATTATATTGCTACTTTTATTGTAAACTGTTGATATGTTCTGTAGCATCCAAACTGATTGTATTTAAATATTATATTGCTACTTTTATTTTAAACCGTTGATATGTTCTGTAGCATCCAAACTGATTGTATTTGAATATTATATTGCTACTTTTATTTTAAACCGCTGATATGTTCTGTAGCATCCAAACTGATTGTATTTGAATATTATATTGCTACTTTAATTTTAAACCGTTGATTTGTTCTGTAGCATCCAAACTGATTGTATTTGAATATTATATTGCTACTTTTATTTTAAACCGTTGATATGTTCTATAGCATCCAAACTGACTGTATTTGAATATTATATTGCTACTTTTATTTTAAACCGTTGATATGTTCTGTAGCATCCAAACTGATTGTATTTGAATATTATATTGCTACTTTAATTTTAAACCGTTGATATAACTTTTTGCAGCCAAACTGATTGTATATGAATATTATATCGCTACTTTAATTTTAAACCGTTGATATAACTTCTAGCATCCAAACTGATTGTATGTGATTATTATATTGCTACTTCGGTTTTTGACCGAGGTCCCACCTCGGTTTTTGGAGTGGGAATCTTTTTCTGATTGCGCCTTTTCCTGATCTTTGCCTACTTGTACCTTTTTAATCTTAAACCGTTGATATAACTTGTAGCAGCCAAACTGATTGTATCGTAATACTAGTATTATATTAGTACAGAAGTAGCGTTCCATATTATCTGTAGCAACCAAACTGATTGTATTGTAATATTTCATTGATATTATTATTTAGGACTCAATAAAAAAGCAGTGCTGGATATTACTAGTACCTGAAACGCCCTCCTACGAAATATTAAATCAGGCTTAGAATGGCATTCACTCTGAACACAACTTTTGAGAACTTGCTTTTATCCATTTTTGTACACTTGATTTTTCTGGGATACAGAAATTCTTGATTTTTACAAAAGGAGTTAAATATACTACCTTTAAGACCCATATTACCTGAATCAGCCACTCTGATTGTATTGTAAAATGTTATCGATTGATTTATTTAAGTCTTAGCACCAAAGCAAAATATTGCTCACAGCAATCTTGCTGATGGTATTTTGATAGACTAAGTGTGTATTTCTCTTGATTTTTTTTCTTTTGATTTTGTTAGAGGCAGATGTATCAATTGCCTGTACCGACTACCCTGATTGTACCGTGCGTGAAGATGCCGGTTCATTGAATTTAACTATCACAAATACGGGGAATGTATCGATAAGGTGAGTGCTTGTTTTGTCCTGTACATGTTTAACGATCACAGAAGTTCAATTCATGCGAATAAGTGCATACCGGGCTAACTACGCCTGCTAAATAGCCTTGAAATATAGGTACATATGTATGTACAAAATGGAAAATACCTCAGCTATTGTATTTCCTAGACAACTGAAGTAGGTACTGATATAAAAAGGTACAAGTAGGCAAAGATCAGGAAAAGGCGGAATCAGAAAGAGATTCCCACTCCAAAAACCGAGGTGGGAAAAAACCAAACTAACAATCAGGCACTTATACCATGAAACATATCGTAAGCCGAATGAGCAGCTATTTTCCCAATAGGTGGCCACTCAGTTACCTTAACTTAATTAAAAATATGAAAACATACATAAGGCGCCAACAGCACAAAAAATTTTAAACAGTAAGACATAATACAAAAAGAACCACCACAGAAGTATCGCCTTGGAAAGATCAGTAACACAAAATTACTGGCGGGCTTAAACCGGTTTTACAGGATCCTAACCTCACCCTCAGCTTCTGCAGTGGTTCATAACATTTAGTAAGTTCTTCGGTCCTCGTGGTGAATCTCTAACTAGTCAATGAATCATCAAGAACAAACAAATAAATCATGATAAACATCCTGATGAATCAAAAACAAGGACTCACAGATTGAGTAAGCTGCCCGACGATGGAGATCCCTGGGCAAAATTTGTTTTATCAAATGTAAACATACACAAATAGTCTGATTGCATATTCCTTATTATTAAACAAATACTTAGAAGGGAAAAAAGCAATGATTAGGAAATGGCGAAATCAAAATGTAAGTTTCACTCTGAAAACCGAGGTGGGAGTAAAATGACAATCAGGTACTAATACAAAGAGAATAATTCGTAAATGATCGACAATGAGAATCAACACAGAATGTTATACTACGTCATCTCAAGGCCAATAACGAGTGCACGTTCAATCGTATAGTTTAATTCTAAATCTACCCAGGTTTGGAGTGTTTCAAATATATTGTACGTTAAGAATCATCTTCTTAACAGTATTTTGATTTTTGGCCCCTTTGGGAATACAAGTCTTTGATTTAGACTACACCGATGTAAATTTTTGAAATTGCAGCAAAAATGACTGGGTTTCGCTGCCAGTTTCGTAAAGGGTCACTGACGAAGGTTCATTACCCGAAATTGTACAATATGGCCCATCTTATCACTTTCAATGTTTTACTGCTTCCAAAGGATCTAACAATTATTTTTATTTGTACTATATTTTACTGCTTCAGCTACAACCAATCTATTTTAAAATAAAGATGCTCTTTCTAACACTACTATTTAGCAAAACGCGCACAGCTGTTTTGTAGGTAAACGTCATGCATCTGATTATTTTTGTCAGGTTGAAGGTTGTTTCCATGGAATTTAGTCTTGCGTAAGAAAGGTGTAGTGTATGTCTAGCATACTTTAGCCAAATAAGTCAACAGCATAAACTGTGCTATGTCTTGTATTGGAATTGTACATTTAGATTCCCAAACCAAACATTAGAAAAGTCTTGACTCCAAATATAAAAAATACAGAAATTACATAAATTTTTATTGTACCCATGTATAGTGTTACAATGTCTTTCCCTCTTAAGATTTCATGGGATTTTTACTCATGTTTATTGTTCCCCATTAAATACTTTACCCACGCTACTATGAACCTTCATTGTATACATAAAACACACCTGTAATATAAATCATAGATAACATGCACTAACTGATTCTCTACGTTTGTTAACTATTAATCGAATTTCAAGGCTTCTTTAAAGTTCCTGACTATGTCTGTGTATCAAATTAACTCTATTCCTTAACACTGCAAGTTCATATTTTAATTTGCATAACAATCGACATTTAAATTCTAAACACATTACATTATATCCATTTCAATAAGTAAGTTTTTCATATTTTAATTTGCATAACAATCGACATCTAAATTCTAAACACATTACATTATATCCATTTCAATAAGTAAGTTTTACCATCAGGAAAACATGTCCGTGAAATGAATACCCCCTCAAACCCCACTTTTATATAGTAAAACTGGGGTATGCAGGGGTATACCTATTTTTCTTATTTTTGCTCCAAAACATAGATTGTGGGTACTCGTTAGAACCGCCTCGGCGAGGCGGTTCTAACGTGTACCCACAATCTATGTTTTGAGCAAAAATAAGAAAAATATCAAAAAATTTCCAATGAAATTTTCAATTTTTAGATCTGAAAAAAATCTCTGTAAATTGCATGGGCATGTTTTCGTAACGCTTTAAAGCACTTCTGAAAACTCATTTATATGTTCTAACAACTGTTCGTATATTTCGAAGCACTGGAAACAGTTTTCATTTCGTTTCTTAGTGTCTGTTCCTTGTACCACAGCTCTCGATAAGTTTACCATTGCCATCGCCATGTTCTATCATAAACGACATAGTAAGAACCGACAATCCAAAACTGATTTCCGCTAACCTATCAGGATAAAAGACTGTCCCTTCGATAACGTTGTTCATATCTCATACTCGTAAACGCAGTTACGGTACAAATTCCATTACTAGCTTATTGTTTCAAGCTAGACATGTTGGGATCATCTTTCCAGGTAACAACGTTATCAGGAGAATGTCTCGACTTCATCAATATTCGATAACGTTATCATTTTATATCCCAAAATTCAGAAAACGTTTTGGCAACCGGAAAATTCTCAGATGAATCCAACGGCGGTAAACGCAGATGTCTTATCCGTTCGTGTGCTTATCTGCAAATAACATGCCGTTTCTTTGGCAACGCAAATCCCAATTTATATCATCAATGCTTCTCCCTATCTTTATCATCAACATACCTAGTTTCATAAAGTCAACCATTTACAATATACCCGATAAGCCAAAGCCAAAACCATGAAGTACCCACTTAGGAAAAGTTACGCACATGTTAAATTCCACATGCTCTTCTCTTTCGATCCAGCAACATTCTTTATTGCAAAATATCTACAGTAAATACAGTCTCAATGCGTAATACCGTACTTTTATTCAGTATACAAACGCAGTTTACAACACAATACTTAAGACAACAAAGACAACTATACTTAAGGAATAAAGAAACGCAACAAACACAGGGGGGTGATGTAGACTGGCTTTGTAATGCAAGCTTGTCGTGCATCCTATCTTATTACATGAAAGCAGTATCTAAACGTCAAAATACAACAGGTTTAGTCACTATTTCCGTTACGCATGCTTGATCGCGTGCGCATAACCACACTGACCCACCGAGGCACACGCTAGAAAAATGATGAGTTCAAGTCAACTTTCAACCAAACACAATTTTGTTGATTCCAAAACTGTTAAAAGTGATTGCAGATGTATTCATTGACCCATTGGTAGCATTAATTTATGTTTGGGACGTTTAACGTCACCAACGTCAATTACAAAACAAACGCTAGGAGTCCCAATTCTACGGTACACATGTGACGTCACTGTTGCTTGAAAAGCATGTCGTGTCGTCTCTCGGTTCGATAAATACCGTATAAGCACAAAAGACCCACATTTAATAATCCAAATGACGTTAATTGCTCATTATTCATTATTGTGCACTTTTGCATATCCATGTGCCAACTTTAAAGCAACATGGGATGGCATTCAAGTAAGCAATGACGACAGTCTTTATTGCAGATTATCAAGTCGACGTCAGATTACCGAACATCCACAATATTTTCCATATTCACCTTCTCCCCAACGTTCACGTCATAATTTGCATTTTTCATGGTTTTTGACGTTTTGACGTCAGTGTTGTCAATAAAATGACGTTTTCACATTTCATCACATGCCACAAATTGTCTGCAGGACATATCTAATAGAGATTTTATTAAAACGTCATATACATACGCGACAGTTGAAATTTTATGTGTTGCGTATTTTAATTCCTTAAGTATACTTTAACCCCACGTCGTAAAGCCAATCAAAAATTACCGTGCTCATAAAGTGCTGACAAAACTAAGATCTCAGAAGCGAAGTTTGGTGCCTCGACATAAACTACCGACACTTTATAAGCAAGCCCTTAACATCAAACTTAAAAACAAATGTCATTCTTGCTATATACCAGCTGTAACTTGATGCGGATAATGTGTTCCTAACACCAAAACTGAGATATACGAGTTTTCCATGCTAAAACATAAAATAAGACAATAACAAACATCCCACACCTACATATTGTAACACTTGGGCCTCCACTCTTGGTCAAATAAGGGCTGAAATATTGTCAGGATGAAGCCGTGCTCATACCAAGAGTCGGAGGGGTTACAAGAAGATTGTGGGTTCGCCTGGGTCGGACGGATTGTGGTGAAAGAATAACAATACAAGAAACACACAATAAAAATGCACAATTTAATACTTAAATTAGAATTTCCCATATGCACTAAACACACATGTATATAGCTCCGGGGCAGGGGCAGACAACCCCCAGGGGCTACAATTGTCCATTAACATTAATCTTCTGTCCATTTGCCTATTCCCAGTAAGTTTTACCCATTACATAACATTTTACCATTTTTTCCCATTCAAATGCATTGGCGACCTAAGTTGACCTTGCCGTAAAATAGGTCAAGGTCATCCTAGGGTCATGATTTATATAAACTATGACGGGCCCGCATCCCCAATGCTACATATAAAGTTTCGTGGAAATCGGCCCACTGGTTCTGGAGAAGAAGATTTTTAAAGGTTTTTGCTTTTTATAGCCATGGCGGCCATCTTGGTCATGTGACCTGGACCCGTTATATAAACTTTCGTTCCCCTTTCCTAAGAATGCTACACATGAAGTTTGGCTTTGATTGGCCAAGCGGTTTCAGAGAAGAAGATCTTTGAAATTGTGGACGAACGACGACGACGACGGACGGACGACGGAGCATGACCATCCTACAAGCTCACCTTGTGAGCCTTCGGCTCAGGTGAGCTAACCAGAGGACCACTGGTCCTATAAATGCTCACCTGAGTTCTTTCATATAAACTCATATAGATAGCTATCAATTGTTCTGTGGAATGCTGGTTAAGCTACACCTCAGGTTCCTGGGTTAGATCTCGGGCTTCTCCAGTCTTTCTGATAAGACTTTGAAAGAAGGTTCTGCCTCCATATGCCCTTAGCTGTTGAGTTGGATATAAAACATGGATGAAATCTACTGACCAACTCTGATGAAACCAATACCTTAATTACCTCTTGGTGCCTCCTTCGATTTTGTGTGCAATGTTAGGCACTAATTAAAGCCCAATTACAGTAAACTTACAGTGCTATGACATTTGTATTCATTAAGATGGTAGTTGTGCTGTGGTTCTCTCTAGTTTTATGTTTTGGTGTGGATTTTGGCCACCTTTAAGGAAAAAGCTGCTACATTTAACTATGCTTATCATACTATGTTGTCTTTGTTCCAGTTCCTGTTTGTAAATTTGGTTGTTTCCGATATGGGTTTTTGTGAGCCTTTCTTCTCACTGTGCCAGTTCTTGATCATTGCTTTAATACCTTCTACTTCTATTCCCTGTCACAATAGGTCAGAATCAACCAATTGTCATCATTTTAACAGTGCTACCCAGATGGGCCAAAAAGGAATTTCAGTGAAAACAACTAGTTTCTTTATCTAATATTTTTATTTATTGAATTGCACTACAATGATCCTTATATTTCATCTATTAAAATCCATTTAACTTGGACCCTTATTACTTAAACACAAAAATACTACCTGAATGAGCTACTGTAATTTATTGACAACAAATTCAAAGAGATGAAAAAAGATGAGCTTAATCAATCATTATTCTGGGTTAATCTAGTATCTTATAGTGGGTGTAGAAGTAACGAGACTGTGTCTATAACATTAAGAGTAAAAAAAAACATGCAAAGACTGGACTTATGCAAGTAAAATTTCTGTGGCTAAAATAAATACCTTGTAAAAATCATTGTAATTGTATAGTTTAACATAATATAACACTTATACCAAACCACAACATGGAAAATAGGTAGTGTACATTATTACTGGACAATATGTTTATAAACTTATTATCAATAAACACAATATAGTATGACAGCTTAAACATAAAAAAATACATTTACTGATAGTATATTTCTATCATTCTTTCAATCCAGCATTATCTTCATTTTCCTTTAAATTTATATACATAATTGTAAATAGTAAACACTTTTGATTTGTATTTCTATCATTCTTTCAATCCAACATTATCTTCATTCTTTTAAATCTATTTACATAATTGTAAATAATAAACACTTTTGATTTGAATTAATGTGAATTATAATCAACAACAAATCAAACTCTGATGACTATAATTTTGTGACACAACAGGAGAATCTGTCCAAATCTCACAACCATCCGCTAATGTCCAGAATCTTTAAAATTAAAAAAGCCACTCCCACTCACTGTTCAATGTTCATCAACATGCAATAATGTCTTTTTGCAAAACCTTGCATCAATATATACTGAAAACCATTTTTCTTGCAAAACATTTATAAAACAAACATAAAACACTGTATACCACTTGTTACATCAGTTATCACCATATCATTACAATGATTTTTTCACAATGCATCTAACTGCCTGCTTTATTTTCACAATGCCCCTAACTGCCTGCTTTAATTTAACTGAAATCAGTAACATACTGTATATTTGAGATTCTATTCAAATCAGATGTTACATTCACAGTCTCTTTAATTCTAACATCTTATTTGAGAAGTGTTTTTATACACAATATATATATAACCATAATAAAATAACAACAGTTACTGCGTTGTACCATAGTGTAACATAAATGCTTTAAATGTGTTATTAATAATACATAACTTTTGATTCTGCAGCCTAAATGCAACTATTATGATAAAACAATTATTTTGTTCTTTGTTTATGTTCGAGTTGAGGTTTAATGTCCCTGTCAAGATCCTTTCAGTTATTCCAAAATAGAACAACTACTTTGTAAGTACTAGACCAATACTTTGGTGAATAAAGTTTCTTTTACAAAGATACGACTCCAAAGAGAAAGGGTTCTTACTCCAGATCTGATGGTCTACCACTGAGACTCCACACTCCCTTTTCAGGGAGCTAGTTCAAAAAATAATATATTTCCAATATAGTACATCAAACATTCCATACTGTGAGCTAATTGTAAGAATCAATAGTGCCAAAATAAAATTCAATATGATTGGGTGCAATGTTACAATTATTTAAAAAAAATAAATAAAATAAAATAAAATAAAAAAAAGAAAAAAAAAAAAAAGGTGGCAACCCCAAAAATAAGCTAAACCACCTGATTCAATTGCTAGTGGGGTTACGCCTACATTTTTTTATGATTTCCACAAATACCTATATTCTCAATGCTACTCTAAAATGACATACAATTTGGAAGATTTTAGTAAAACTATGACAAAACAAATTTTGTTGCCAATCCTAGTCAACAACAATACATGTACATTTTGTATTTAGCTAATTAAAGTTGGGTTGTAAAGTTGCCATGTAACTTATGTTAATACATGTAGTATTATTTGCCTCCGGAATGGGTGATTATCTTCATTCTGATCTTTTGTACTTCATTCATGTTCCGCATCATTCATTTAATTATCTACTTGTCTATGGCACAATATATAAGTTTATGATCAGACCAATAAGCTTCGATGACATCACAAAACCCTTCAGAATTTGAAAATATCAAAACTAGTACTAATCCAGAGTCTGTTGTAAATTGCTTGATTTGCTGAATACATCCAAATAATATCCCCACAAAATCAACAAACCCCGTATTGGTATCATTTATCTGTATGTTGAAGTCACCTAATATTACTAAGTTATCATTCAGATCAATAACTGGCCTAAGATGTCAGTGAATGTCTTTTCTAAAATCAGTCTGTGAACTTTTGGGGTATTTGTACAACACAACAACTTGAACATAACCTCTTTGAATGCTGAATGTACCCGTGAATATGAATTCAAATGACTTACCTTGCATTTTCACAACTTTTTGAATCTGCAAATACTCCTTTACATACAATGCAAGTCCATGATATGGTCTGCTGTTTGTCTCTTTTACTGTGTCATCACGTCTTATAAGTCTGAACCGTTTCAGGACAAAATGTACATTTTCATCCCTACTACATAACCTTGTTTCTGCAAATCCAATGATGTCTGCTGCCAACACATTTGGTTCAGATTGAACATCCTTATAATGTTTATGCAATGATCTGTCTTTATTGAATGCGATTTTGGTTTTGTCTGATCCGATTTTATAAAGAGGAACATAACATAGTTCTAAGGCAGCATCTGTGCGTAGCCTTTGCATCTCTATATTCACATCATCATCTAGCGCTAAAGCAGCTTCATTCATATTTAGTATATATAAATCTTCCAGCTTTTTCACTATACTAAATGCAACATAGTGAACATGTGGTATTTTCCTTACTGGCTGCTGGGACAAATCAACAACTACCTTGTCAACTGTTGCACCTTCAGCTTTCCAGACTGTTTTACCTGAAGCTGGTGTCACTGGGAACTGACTTAAAGCTATTCATTTTAGTTGGTTGGGGCTGGAGCTTCTTGTCTGTTGCTAGGCCGACCGGGGTCCAACTGATGTTTTCTTTTGCTTCGGAGTTAGTAAGTTATTCGGTTAAGTTATTAAGTTTATCATGATTTATTTGTTTGTTCTTGATGATTCATTGACTAGTTAGAGATTCACCACGAGGACCGAAGAACTAACTAAATGTTATGAACCACTGCAGAAGCTGAGGGTGAGGTTATGGCCATGTAAAATCGATTTAAACCCGCCAGTAACTTTGTGTTACTGATCGTTCCAAGTCGATACTTCTGTGGTGGTTCTTTTTGTTTCATGTCTTGGTGTTTAGATTATTTTTTGTGCTGTTGGCGCCTTATGTATGTTTTCATATTTTTAGTTAAGTTAAGGTACCTGAGTGGCCACCTATTGGGAAAATAGCTGCTCATTCGGCTTACGAAATGTTTTTATGGTATAAGTACCTGATTGTTGCTTTGGTTTTTTCCCACCTCGGTTTTTGGAGTGGGAATCTTTCTCTGATTGCGCCTTTTCCTGATCTTTGCCTACTTGTACCTTTTTCTCTGGAGTGGCCACCTATTGGGAAAATAGCTGCTCATTCGGCTTGCGGTGTGTTTCGTGTTATAGTACCTGATTGTGAGTTTGGTTTTTTCCCACCTCGGTTTTTGGAGTGGGAATCTTTTTCTGATTGCGCCTTTTCATGATCTTTGCCTACTACTTGTACCTTTTTCTGAAATGTTTTGTAGTTCACTATAAATGTTCGTTGTGTTTCAAATACAGGTGTCCAGTCTGAATGAATGCTTGAATTGTAGAATTTCTTGTTTTTCTCACGTATTGCTCTACCAACCCGAGGGTCATCAAACAATACCCAAATAATGCTAGGACGGTTAGTTCCTTCCATCCACCTGAAGTCAATGTGTTTTACTACACCAGTAGCACCATTAGTTAAACCATCTTCTACATCTACATTAGCTGTATGAACAACAATCATTCCAACAACTACTGTCAATGATTTCTTTAGCTGGCCTGTTTTTCCGTACTCTTTTGGGAGTTTATTAATCAAGGACTGGTGCATGCTGGCAGGAATGTTTGCAGAGACAACACTGTCATGGCATGGTATGACAATCTTTTCTCCTGGCAGCTGACTCAAAATAGTGTCATTGTGTTGGTCTACAAAACAATTCTGTGCAAACAAATGAAGGGCATCCTTTGGATAGTCACCTGTTTCACGGTCAACAACACGTGTCTGCAGCTTTTGTTTGTCTTCCTCTGTCATTTCATTCAATCGAAGTCGGTTTAATAACTGTGCAAATGCTAGATCGTCTTTCTGTCTCATGATATCAACCAATTCATACATTGTAAAGAGCTCTTTCCATAAGTTTCTTCCCAGTGAAGATGCTCCCTTTTTCAAATCAAGACTTATCAAGTAATCACCTACTGGCTTAAGCTGATAAAGATCCCCAACAGCGATAACACTTAAACCACCAAAAACTTCTTTTGTTCCCATCAGCTGCTGTAAGCGAGTGTCAATAAAGCTTAGCGTCATGTTGCCTACCATTGATATTTCATCAATAATGATAATTTTCAGATGTCTGTACTTAATTCTGAATGTATTTAACTCATCAGCTGCAAGATGATTGATTCCTTTTTGATACATTTTCCTGTGGAATGCAGAGCAAATGGTTTGGCTACTAATATTAAAAGCAGCAAAGCCCATGTAAGCACACAGCAGAATTCTCTTATCATCTGGATTTTCTCCATCTTTCAAATTCAAAATCCTGAACAGACTTTGATAAAGTGCTCGAATCACTACTGATTTACCAACACCTGCCCCTCCTGTTAGAAAAGCATAAACCGGTTCATCTTTACATTTAATCCAGTGCACAATATGGTTAAAGAATTCTCTTTGTCTCAAATTAAGACTTCTGAGTAGTTGTAAGTATTCACCATCTGGTAATATAATACAACTTGTTTCTACTGGTGGCACTGAGCAAGTTGACTGTAATTCTATTCCAATGTCATAATGCCTCTGCTCTACAACTCTGCTTGGGTTAAAGCAAACAAATTTTTCTGATTCTGCTGGCCCTTCTTCTTCTGCCTCTCTATTTTCTTGCTCTGCATTTGGTGCAATTTGATAATAGTCCCTTTCATCATTTTCCATCATTTGTCTTGCAATCTCAAGCTCTTCAGCATGATGCTCATACTCATTTCTTTTGGACACCAGGGATGCCTGCACTGAGTTATACCGAGCTTCATATGTTCCAAAAGAACCTATCAAATCCTTCTGATCATTTCGCCAAGGTACAAAAAGCATAAGCTGCTCTCTAAAGTAATTTTCTGGATCCCTTTTTCTGTTGTATCTTACATACCTTATTATTTTTGGTACTTTTCTTTTCTTGTATTTTGTTCCATTGTTTGCTTCAAACAACAGGTCTGAACTTTGACTGTTATTATCATCAAAGCTGGCATCACTTTCATCACCAGAGCTATTGAAACAACTGTCATCATCATTAACGTCATCCAATTTCTCTGAAAACATATTCCCTTTTGGATAAGTTACATCAACCTTAGAGACATAATCAGCTAAACATAATTTCCCAAGCGGCCTGGGTCTTTTAGAATACCTCTGTATAATACTTTCAGATTCTACATCTGTGGAATCAACTGGAAGTTCATCAAAAGCAGCTTTTGGCTTCAACAGAAAGATTCTTTCTTCTGGTATAGATGTGTTGATGAAAACAATATCCCTCGTACATTTTGTCAAAGGAATTTGCAGATCAAGATAAACAGCTTCTTGAGCACTGACCTCAACACAGTTAGAAAATACATTCCAAATATGCCTGACTTGTTTCTTTAGGTCAAGATTTCCTCTTCTAGCCTCTTTTGCTGCTGCATCAAGTTGTGCACTCATACCTCTCTGTGATTTACTTATATAACCAACTATATATGAAGCACAACCGTATGGCTCAAGAACAATCTGAATGTCAAGATTAGCCTTCCAGGCAAGAAGTATGCTTTCATTAAATGGATTCATTTCCTTCACTTTTCGCTTTAAGAAAACCTTTGGTGCTTTCAATGAGCTTCTTATGCAACAAATATAATCTTCGAAGTCCATTTTAGCAATGTTTTCTAGAAACTCATCAAATGGTATATCTTCATTTTCTTTATACTCGTTCATTGATTTTTGGAGATCTACATTCTTTTTCTTGTACTTGTCAATGTTTTCTTCAAGAGGATACATCAACATAGTTTTCGGCAATTGTGGTAATGGAAATCCAAACCTACATATTGGTTTCCCTTTTTTCTGCAGGTTTGAAGAGGCTTAAGTAGCCGAAACCATGGTATGGCCCATCCCCTTTCTCATTAATACGTTCACTGCTCTTAAAGGCTCTCAGTTTAATTTTTATTTCCGTGTGGCGGCCCTAAAAAGTCTCCCCGTACATCATCCATAGTGCAGATTATATTTTCCTTTTGGTCCTTTGAGATCAGCGAGGGTATTCTGAGAAATCAGAAAATGACTATCGGTTTAGAGTCATTTTCTAACCAACGTTTAAATATTTGACCCCATTTGGATTTTACTAGTCTTTGTATCGACTGCCCTTTTGAACGATGTAAATTACAGTCATAATCTTTGGCTCCATGTTGCCAAACCTATAGGGTCACTGAAGAGGCTTAAGTAGCCGAAACCATGGTATGGCCCATCCCCTTTCTCATTAATACGTTCACTGCTCTTAAAGGATCTCAGTTTAATTTTTATTTCCTATTACTGCAGCTGGTGTTGTGCCGTGTGGCGGCCCTAAAAAGTCTCCCCGTACATCATCCATAGTGCAGATTATATTTTCCTTTTGGTCCTTTGAGATCAGCGAGGGTATTCTGAGAAATCAGAAAATGACTATCGGTTTAGAGTCATTTTCTAACCAACGTTTAAATATTTGACCCCATTTGGATTTTACTAGTCTTTGTATCGACTGCCCTTTTGAACGATGTAAATTACAGTCATAATCTTTGGCTCCATGTTGCCAAATCTATAGGGTCACTGAAGAGGCTTAAGTAGCCGAAACCATGGTATGGCCCATCCCCTTTCTCATTAATACGTTCACTGCTCTTAAAGGATCTCAGTTTAATTTTTATTATCTAGAGTGTTTGTGACTTTGAAGGTTAACAAGATTTGCTGTTTTCTCATTATCACTACTGCAGGTAAGATATTGATCAACAAATTCAATTATTTCCTCTTCTGACTTTGTTTCTAAAGTTGGAGCATTCTTTACCCAAACAAGCATGTGAATATCACCTAGGATTACCTGTTACAGGAAACTCGGAGGTTCGGGGAACTCGGAGGTAAACAATGGAAGGCGAATGCGACTAGGGGCAGTATTTATCCTATTTTATTTTCAATTTACGTCCACTTTAGAAATTTTAGCATATCGCACATATAAAAAAGTACAAGTAGGCAAAGATCAGGAAAAGGCGCAATCAGAAAAAGACTCCCACTCCAAAAACCAAGGTGGGAAAAAACCAAACTAACAATCAGGCACTTATACCATGAAAACACTTCGTAAGCCGAATGAGCAGCTATTTTCCCAATAGGTGGCCACTCAGTTACCTTAACTTAACTAAAAATATGCAAACATACATAAGGCGCCAACATCACAAAAATATTTTAAACACCAAGACATAAAACAGAAAGAACCACCACAGAAGTATCGACTTGGAACGATCAGTAACACAAAGTTACTAGCGGGTTTAGAAGACGAAGCCCCTGCATGCACCATCAGTTTAAGCTGTCATGTCAATTTTCAATCAAAAATAAATAAAATAAACTGGAATTCGCATGATTGTAAAGCACTTTCAAATCGGACCACTTAATTTTGAGTATTTACGATATTTCCGCATTAAATGCAAAATATCCAGTGTTTTTTACCCAGGTTAATGTAGGAGATATCACAATTTTGGGTACGGTAATTATCGGAGGTATGATCTGGATAACTCGGAGTAACGTCAGATTTAGGATATGGGGAAAGTCGGAGGGTCAGTTCATTGAAAATGACTCGTGAAGTTTGCTTCTGAAGCAAACTAGTCTTTAATTTTATGACATACAGTCCAGTTAATATGTAAAGTACCAAATATACATTAATAGGTCACTAGATAACCTACATGTATGCTACTCTAACCTAAATGTATGGCATGGACTTATTATTAACATATTTAAGAGTATAATTGTTTGGCATGATTATTATGTTGTCGATTTCACTCTTAATCATTCAATCACTAACCGCATGTGTTCAATACACTCTCGGGTTAACAAGTGGAGCAAGCCAAGTTCTGATTGCGGGTGTGTCAGGAATTTATTCTAAGGTTCTCACGTGTTCGCCCAACCTATTGATGGAGTCGTCTCGATATGTCTGAACCAACCTTGTAAAGGTGAAATGGACATCAGACAATAATGACCGCATCAGGAAACCGTCCCACAGTTAGCTTAACTCGTCTGAAACATTTTGCCAAAATCAGTTATAATCTCATAATTCAAAGTGTCAAAAAGGGAGATCTAGATGAAAAAGGCACAAGTTGCCAATGATCAGGAAAAGGCGCAATCAGAGAGAAATTCCGACCCCAACGAAACCGAGGCGGGAAAGAACCAAATTGACAATTAGGTATAGACTATACTTATACTGACAGAACATATCGTAAGCCGCTATTTCCCAATAGGCGGCCACTCAGTTACCATAACTTAAACTAAAACCATGAAAACGTTCATAAAGTATCATCATCTCTTGAAAGAAAACCCGTATTCTGTATGTTCAAGTAAAAACGTGTGCACAAGCTTTTTCAAGGTCGATAAAATTCAAACGCAGCAGTTTTATAAGTAAAGCTGTAAAATGACTAATTTTCAGTTTTTTTTTTTTTTTTTTCATGTGCAGCATTGAAAGATTCTAACGAGTACCCACAGTCGATAATGTGAATAAAAATAAATAATTCACACAAGATGGGATGTAAGGGGTTTAGATTGCATAGACGGTAGCTTGCTTGTTGATCAACTCCTTTCCTAGGATACATCAAACACCCCCTCCCCAATACGCATGTGCGCATACTTACCGTGTCACGAAAATCAGAATAAACGTTTTGTGCTTACCTTTCCTCAATTCGTAGGCAATGGAAGTGATCCAAACAAATATACTCTCAGATAAGCATTATCAAGAAAAAAAGAGAGGAAAAACAGCTCTTTAAATGTTGAATCACCTCCGAATCTCCAAAACCGTCCCTCCGAGTTCCCAATATTACATTTCAAAATTACTCCGAGAATTCCCGTATCAAAAGCTGTGACACCATCTTAATGTTTTTAAGCCTGTGGAGTTTATCCTTTTGTAATCATGCGCAAGGATGCTAAAAATCTCGAGGAGAAAGCCTAAATTTTGAAATGTA